>CM032636.1:10360012-10755012 GCA_019097785.1 Fraxinus excelsior | reverse complement strand
GCATTTCTTCTCTCAGCTAGCTTCATTTGGAGAGAGGAAATGGAAATGAGAAGCTTCGAGTTAGTGGATTTTTTCCTTGTCCTGAAGTGGGCTCAGCGCGCTTGATGCATATAAGAAGAATATTAAGCTATATATTGTGGAAATTACATATTTGTGTTTGAAGATTGTAATTAAAAAATGAAGGATTAAATTTTATTATTCAAAAATCAGGTACTATATAAAATCAAACCCTAATTTATCACTCACTCACAACTCCCTCTCCTCGCTCAGCCGGAATCATCCTCTCCTACACTTTCAATACCAAATCATCCCTCCAATGTGTCGTTTGCCCCTTTCTCCCGCTCCGAGAAGCTAGGGCATATCGCCGATTGGACGCGTTCGCTCACCAACCAGGGACAATCTGGATCCAAGCAAGGTCACCGTCCATCTGATTCTGCTTTTGATTTCTCCGGCAATGACTCTTCTGTATGTGTGGAAGCCGATTGCGTTGGTGCGATGTGGCGGTGACAATGGTCATTGGTAGGGTTGTGGCAGTGACGATGGTCGTTGGTGCAGGTGGTGGAAGTGGTCGATTTGTGGTGTATGTGTGCTGAATCGTGTGGGTTCTGTGGTGGTTCTGTTGTGTGTTGTGGGTGCGTAGGTGGTGGCGGCATTACCGGTGTGCATTGGTGTTTGGTGGGTAGATGATGGTGGTAGCGATCGACGGTGGTGCAGGGATCTATGGTGTATGTGTACTGAATCGTGGTGGTTCTGTTGTGTGTTGTGGGTGCGTAGGTGGTGGCGGCATTACCGGTGTGCATTGGTGGTTGGTGGGTAGATGGTGGTGGTGGCGATCGACGGTGGTGCAGGTAGAGATATTGGTGGTGGCGATGGCAGTTGGGCATGGTGATGTGTGCAGTGTGCAGTGGTGGTGGCCATAGTGGTAGTGGTTGTAGTTTGTGACCAAATGTTTAGTAATCTGTGACCAACTAATTTAAAAATCTGTGACCTCGAAATCATCCATGACGTACAAATTTTTTGATCTGTGACCTCGAAATAATCTATAATCAAAAAAATTGGCGATATGTGACCAATAAATAAATTTATAACTTATAATTATGAATCTGTGACTATTAATCACAAAATGTGACTTTATTTCTTTATTTAATAAATATTTTTAATTAATTAAATCCATACCTGATTTTTGAATTTTCAAATTATTTACCTTACTTTTGAATTGAGGTAAAGAATACACCTTGGATATGAATTTTTCCCCTATATATACCTAATTTTCTACATAATGGTCGAAGCGCTCTTTCAACAATTGGCCGTATTTGTCTATTCGATAAAAAATTATGTACAACAAGAATAATTCTAAGAAAAAAGATGATATTGGCATGGGGTAATTTTAAAAAGGCTCCGTCAAATCTCCAAATTTCCACTTTGACTTTTCCTTTATTGAATATTTTCATATTGACCTATTTAAGTTCAAAGGACAAAAATATCCTTAGGTTTATAAACAATTACAAAATATGATTTTGTTAAAAAGACAATACTACCATTTTAATTAACAAATAAAAATCAAATACCCCATACTTAAAATTTCAAAATCAACTCCAACACAGATAAAAACTCTATCATCTTTTTCAATCTGAAAATCTAAAAATATCGATAGTTAAAGAAAAAAATTATTTTCTGTCATTACTTTGAATCGGTATGTATATTTACATATATTTAATTTCGTTTTCATTAAATGTGTATAAATTTTTAATCGATAAATTAAAATTCGACATAGAATAATAGGCAGATAATTTTTTAGTAGATAATTTTTTTAGCAGATGTATATTTTTTAAGCACGAAAAAAATTCATCTGCATGTTACTTTTCGATTAACCGTCAGCTAATACGAACTTAGCAGTCAGCTGTTATATATTTTTTTATTTTTTTAACAAGTTTATGTTGCCACTTGATAAGTGCGTTTTGAGCACTTATTTAAATCACAAAACATGGAAAATTGTTTATGTATATGTTGAAATATGGCTTAATTCGATATAATTTGTGTTTGTAGGAGTTCATTGATGGATGGAATGAAGAGTGTGCAAAGTGAGCGAAAAAGGACCGAATTGGAAGAAAATGAAACTTCAGGGACCAAATGCAATTATTCAAAAGATGACCCGAATGGCAAATAAAGCATGGAATTGAGCTAAGTAACACATCGGGATGTCATGAAATGTTAGAAGAAGAGGGAGAAGAAAGCAAGGCCAAAAAGTGGATGAAACAAGATTTGGGGACCAAAATGAACCAAATGAAAAATAATTTCTACCATGCAATCGCTTGGTTGAAAGCTCATACAGTCACCCAAATATCAACAAGAGATTAACAGTACAAAATTTTTATAACTATGCAGTCGCATGGTTCATTCTGAGCACGAATTTTTCGATTTCCTTATTCGAACCAATCTCTTATGGAAGGATATTTTGACGATCTATTTAACTATAAACTCGTCCAAAACTAGGTTTTTACGCCTTTATGAGAGAAAAACACATTGGAGAGCTAACAATAAGGCAAGAACAAAGATTTTCACTTCAAGCTTCATGATTTCAAGATTTAATTCAAGTTTTTTGTGATGTCTTCTTTTTATTATTCTTTTATTTTATTCATGTTAGACTATACTTTTTATGTACTAGGTGAACGATGAACCTCGTATTGTGATCTTTTAATTTCTATTTTACAATTTGATATTTAAACACGATTGATAGATGTTGAATGATTTATAAACACTTTCTTGCCTCTACAATTATATGCGCAATAGTTATATGAGTTTGAGTGGTTTATTTTATGTATTCGAAAGAAGGGAAATAAACTCAACAAGGTATAAATCATCGTAGGATTCATATGGATAGAAATATACCGCTATACTTTACGTGAATCTCTAAGTGTTTACAAAACTTCATGTATTCTTGTATATTGCATTTGTCATAGAAATATAGTCAAATTGTATGCTAGAATAGGTTCAATTCTACTCAAAAGAAATTGTTGAATAGGTTAGAAACATTGACTCTTCAACAAATTCATCGTGTTATCAAATTGTAAAATATGGGTTAAAAGGAAACTTTGCTTGGTGATTCGGGATTCTAGTGCGCTTTTTCATACATTAATTTCATTCAAATCTTTTGTGTTGAAACGTTATTTTTGCATTTAAGTTGCTATTCTAGTTTAATTTGCATGCTAATTTTAGTTTAATCATAGAAATTGAAAAACTCATCTCAAATTTAATAGATTCGGTTAAGGCCGCGATAATAAAAATCAAGTTAAATCAACGAACCGTACACTTGCGATGATTTAAATCCGAAACATATTTTTGTAAATAAGTTTTTGGCGCCGCTGCAGGAGATTGAGTTTTAATTTGATTTTTGTTATTTGGACACTTGTTTATTTTTATTTTAGTTTACATTTTATTTTCTATTAAGTTTATTCACTTAGGCTGAGCTAAGTGCTACTATTTTTCACTTCTTCAAGTCTTGCATGCGAAAATCAGTTGGCGGTGAATTACTTCCAATTGATTTGGAGATGGAACGGACTTTTCATCGAAGACAGAGGATAGCGAGAACAACACATCAAGTCAATCAAGGACAAATACAAATGACTAATCAACAACTGGAACTGATTGTAGGACCTGCAGCTCCAGCCAATGCAAAAGCACAATATGATGGGAACACTTTGCTTGTGGATTTTTTGTCACCGTTTGTTATTCAAAGCCAATCCAGCATTGTTTACCTAGCATTCGGACAACCAGATTTTCAGCTGAAGACAAATGTCATCCAACTATTTCAAAATGGACATCAATTCGATGGAATGGCCAACGAGAATCCACATACACATGTATCACACTTCTTGGATATGTGTCAACATTTCAAATACCAGGGAATATCTAAAGATGCAATTAGACTAAGGTTATTTCCCCATACTCTTCGGGATAAAAGCACTTGAGTGGCTTG
Source organism: Fraxinus excelsior (assembly GCA_019097785.1). Taxonomy (NCBI): domain Eukaryota; kingdom Viridiplantae; phylum Streptophyta; class Magnoliopsida; order Lamiales; family Oleaceae; genus Fraxinus; species Fraxinus excelsior. The sequence continues at coordinate 10,751,036 of CM032636.1, read as the reverse complement.
ATTCACTCCCAATGGCAAGTATAACTAATTGAGATGACTTGGCTCATAAATTCTGCACCAAATTCTTCTCACCTACCAAAGTTGCAAGACTAAGGCACGAAATATCAATATTCAGCCAAACTGAAGCTGAATCCTTTAATGAGGCTTGGACCAGGTTCAAAACATGCTACGAAAGTGTCCTCAACACCGGTTAGACAAGACAACACAAATGAGATTTTTCTATGTAGGACTACTTCCGGCTTTTAGAAGCATGGTGGACTCGTCATCCAATGAATCCTTAACCACCAGAACAATTGATGGAGCTTGGGAATTGTTCGAGAGAATGGCTAATACTTCAGCCATGTGGTCTTCAGATAGAGTGGGTATAAAGAAAGCATCGTGTATGAGGTAGATACCTATTCGACATTATCTGCAAAGATTGACTCCTTATTTCACAAGATAGAGGGCATAACATAGACTGTGAATTCAGTACAAGTGAGAAAACCAAATTGTGAGAATGTGGAGTAGAACATGGTACAACTGAATGTCCTATCCTTATGCAAAGAATGGAACATGTGGACTTTGCTCAATAGGGTCAACGTCAACAAAACAACCTTCACTCTGAAACATACAATTCGGGCTGGAGAAATCATCTAAATTTCTCTTGGGGCGGAAATCAAAATCATTAAAATCAAAATCAAAATAATAACCTCAATGGCAGTTTTAGCAGGAGAAAGAAACCCCAGTTGGAGGAGATGTTTGCAAAACTCATGGAAAATACAGATAAATACATGAAAACAACTAACCAGTTCATGAGAACGACTGAAATAAATTTCCAAAATTAGGGTGTTGCTATTAAGAATCTGGAGACATAGATGGGTCAATTAGCTCTTTTGTGACAAACAGAGCATCAGGTACCCTGCCAAGCAATACTGAGACTAATCCCAAAGAGCATATAATGGCCATAAGTGTTTTGGAAAATAAAATAGTTGAAGATCCATCTGTGCAAGCAATCACCACTAGGAGTAGAGTGCAACTACCGAAAATACATATCAAGAGGCCGAGTGCGAGTAAGGAAACAATACCTTCTTCAGATTCCAAGTTATGCAAAGTTTTTGAAGGATATGATTTCAAAGAAGAAAAAGCCTCTAAAATTTGAAATTGTGGCACTGATAGAGGAAAGTAGTGCAAGAATACAAAAAAAATTGCCTCCCAAGCTCAAAGATTCGGGAGTTTCACTTTACCTATTTCAATTGGGAAAGCTGGTACTTTTAATGCTTTATGTGATACTGGAGTGAGTATTAACTTGATGCCACTTTCTATTTTTAGGAAAATTGGTTTGGGAAAGGCTACAGCAACAACGGTGACCCTACAGCTGGCTGATAGATCCCTTACTCACCCACGAAGGATTATAGAAGATATGTTGATTAAAGTGGAGAAATTCATCTTCCCAGTGGATTTCCTCATTCTAGACATAGAAAAAGACATGAATATTCCAATTATCTTGGGGAGACCATTCTTAGCAACCAATCGAACTTTGATTGATATGGAGAAAGGGGAACTAATCTTGAGGGTAGATGAGGAGCAAGGAGTTTTTAAATTAAATAATCAACCCAAACAAAATCATGAGAAAGAAGAAGTCTACATTGTTGAGTTCGAGGCAGTTGATGAAGGAAAATAGATGACACAAACAAAGATAAGGCTAACGTTTGGGGGAACGCTGCAGTAAGAAAGAAAATGTCATTGAAGAAGCTAATCAGAACCTCCAAGGCTATATTCAACGTACCTTAACAAACTAACACGATATAGTCGAGCTATAGACCATAAACTAGCGCTAGATGTGAAGTAACCTATCGTTTCTACCATTTTATTAATTTTGCCTTATGCATTTGATTGGTAATTACCTTTTCAAGTTTTTTTATAATGTTTAATAAGATTACTTTTTCATCGTATCTACAGGTAATAAAAGATCTTATGCATGGTCCACACTTTTTTTTCCTCCACCATCTTCACCTTCGCATCTCCATCAATTAGGGGAGTATTCATCACCCTTTGTTCTTTATCTTATGTAGATTTATCCTTAATTTTATGCGCTGCTAAGTTTGCATTTTATTATTCTTTAAACATTAAGGACAATGTTTTGTATACGTTTTGGGGTGGGAATATGTCAATATGTCATTCATCATGTTACTCCAGTTTTTGTTTTTGTGTGATAAAAAAATTTTGTTTTTCGTTTTGTTAAGTTATTCTTATGCATTCCTAGTAGTAATTTAAAATTTTGTGTGCTTGTGTGGGTTTGACAATTCTACCTACCGTGATGATTTCTATTAGGCTATACGTGAACTATGAATGGTGAAAATCGTGCATCATTAAATTGATCAAAACATGTTTATGTGAAACTTGATTTACTTTGTGCACGACACTCATGTTTGCATATTAGGCTAACAAGTTGACTCATTACTTAGAAATAGGTGAACTTAGAAAGTCCCGAAACACTCTTCTTGTTCTACACCATGACCAATTTTTATAATAATTTGGAGATGACTGAACTATTGCAAGGGAACAATGAGATGAGTAGAGGTTCTGTGCATGATGTTATGTGTGGTCCGTCTTAAACTAATGAGATGAAAATGAAGTGAAAGTTTCAAGTTAGGTTGTAGTTTTAGAAACTGAGTGTCTAAAAGATAAAGGGCATTGCACTAATCATTGAATAAACAAAGACATATGTTCGAGCCTGTACAACTCGAGTGATTAAGCATGCAAGGGTTTAAAATCTAGTGCCCTATGATCATCTGGCTTGGGAGTCATCGGCCTAAAGCTCGCTACATGGGTTATATAGAAATCAAATGAAAGATGTTATATTAAAGAAAAGAAAAAATAGTATCTATCTATTGATGAATTACATACATACTATTGTGTATGAAATGCATTGATTAGCACCAGACACTCAGTTGATAATATTATATCTCTAATTCGAGGCAACTAGCTCAGTTTAATCTCAAGGATTGACGAAATCAAAAATAGGAGAACCTCTGCTATTTAAGTGTAAAATTGTGATAATATGATTCATCCGAACTGAGAGAGGGAAAAAAACATAGATAATGAGTCCAGCCTTAGAACACACCTCGGGTAAATTAAGTGAAAAGAATAAGTTTGGGGGACTGTGTATCTTTCGAGCAATGAGAGCGAAAAAATTGACTACATTGGGTCGGGTATGAGTCAACCATTATCCTGACATGCTGTATGAGTTTTCACATACACACGTCAAGTTTTGCATATAACATGTAGAGATTGATGTGATTTTGCACGACTATAGTTGTTCATCTAATCTCTTACTAAGCTCCAATCTTAAGATACGACAGATTGTTAAGCTATATTTTATGTAGATGAAGCCACATCTTGTTTGAGGACAAACAATAATTCAAGTTTGGGGGATTTGATAAGTGCGTTTTGCGCACTTATTTAGATCACAAAACATGGAAAATTGTTGATGTATATGTTGAAATATGGCTTAATTCGATATAAATTGTGTTTGTAAGATTACATTGATGGATGGAATGAAGAGTATGCAAAAGCGAGCGAAAAGGGAAAAAAATTAGAAGAAAATGAAACTTTGAGGACCAAAATGTAATTATTCAAAAGATGACCCCGAATGGCAAATAAAGCAGGGAATTGAGCTAAGTAACATATTGGGATGCCATGGAATGTTAGAAGAAGAGTGAGAAGAAAGTAAGGCCAAAAAGTGGATGAAACAAGATTTGGGGACCAAAATGAACCAAATGAAAAATAATTTCTACCATGCAATCGCTTGGTTGAAAGCTCATACAGTCACCCAAATATCAACAAGAGATTAACAGTACAAAATTTTTATAACTATGCAGTCGCATGGTTCATTCTGAGCACGAATTTTTCGATTTCCTTATTCGAACCAATCTCTTATGGAAGGATATTTTGACGATCTATTTAACTATAAACTCGTCCAAAACTAGGTTTTTACGCCTTTATGAGAGAAAAACACATTGGAGAGCTAACAATAAGGCAAGAACAAAGATTTTCACTTCAAGCTTCATGATTTCAAGATTTAATTCAAGTTTTTTGTGATGTCTTCTTTTTATTATTCTTTTATTTTATCTATGTTAGGCTAGACTTTTTATATACTGGTGAACGATGAACCTCGCATTGTGATCTTTGAACTTCTATTTTGCAATTTGATATTCAAACACGATTGATAGATGTTGAATGATTTATATACACTTTCTTGCCTCTACAATTATATGCGCAATAGTTGTATGAGTTTGTGTGGTTTATTTTATACATTCGAAAGAAGGAAAATAAACTCAACAAGGTATAAATCATCGTAGAGTTCATAGTAATAGAAATATACTGCTATGCTTTACGTGAATATCTAAATGTTTACAAAACGTCATGTATTCTTATATATTGCATTTGTCATGAAAATATAGTCAAATAGTATGCTAGAATATGTTCAATTCTACTCGAAATAGATTGTTGATTAAGTTAGAAACATTGACTCTTCAACCAATTCATCGTGTTATCAAATTGTGAGATAGATGTTAAAAGGAAATTTTGTTTGGTGATTCGGGATCCTAGTGCGCTTTTTCATACATTAATTTCATTTAAATCTTTTGTATTGAAACATCATTTTTGCATTTAAGTTGCTATTCTAGTTTAATTTGCATGCTAGTTTTTGTTTAATCATAGAAATTGAAAAACTCATCTCAAATTTAATAGATTCAATTAATGTTGCGATAATAAAAATCAAGTTAAATCAATCATCGTGGGAATGATACTCAAAATTCTAGGATTTTCACTTTATTACTTGTCAACGAACTGTGCACTTGCGGTTTTTTAAATCCGAAACATATTTTCCTAAACACCATTGTGAGTCGAGTTTTTGAATGAATATTTACAAATTCTGTTTTGTCGTGCAGATATGATGATTGTATTCCCGATTTGTTATTTTGGTAATTTTGAATTGGATGAAAATAATCGATGGGCATGGAAATGGATGAATGACATACAAGGTGGTATTCCAACACATATAATAGATAATACATCGTACGAGAAAATATACCATGATATACAGAACAAGTTGAATGTCGATTCATCTCGATACGATATGGTACTGAGATTTCAATTCAAAGAGCATTTGTCATTTTATATTCCACCTATGAAGATTACATCTGATGTTGAAGTGAATTATCTATTTGAGTTGAACAAAACGCAAATGACACCTATTTGCGTGACTTTAGTGAGGAAGGGCAACACGAAAAGTAGAAATGAACATTCAGATTGAGCTGATGATAATGCAAATGATTTTTAGGATACAGTGGAGATAGCTTGTTAGGATGAAGCTAATATTCCTGAGACAGTTGTTCCTCATCGTGAAATCGCTATGACTCACAAGATTTAGTCGGACAGCGAGAATGTAAGTGAATTCACAAATGGCATTTGATTGATTTATCCCATCAGAGACATGAGTGTGGTGGGAACTCAGGGGTAGAACGAGTGGATCATCATCTAATTCTTCACATGTGGTTTATGATGATGATGATTTGCATGTTAAGCAACTGTTTGAAATGAAGAATGATTTGCAGGCAGCTGTGCACCTACTGGCATTGAAATTGAACTTTAAGTTCAAGGTAAAGAAATCAAACATGTCGTTGATACTTGTTTGCATCGACGACGATTTCCATTGGCGGTTGCGAACGACTAAGATGGATACGAATGAGTCATTTGTAGTTCGCAAGTATATACGGGAACATACTTGTGAGGTGGGGATTCGTCTAAACGATCACGAGCAAGCTTGGTCATGGTTTATTGGTTGACAGATAAACACAAGTATCAGGACCCACAGATGATCTACAGGCCTTCAAACATCATAAACGACGTCCGACGAGAGTACGAAATGGTCATAAGCTACTGGAAGGCCAAAGAATGCGCATTGAAGGATTTAATGGACTCGGCAGAGGAGAGTTATGCTAAATTGGCCAGGTATTGCCATAATTTGGTGACAACTAATCACGGTTCCACTTTTTTCATTGAGATGGAGGGCGAGAAATGCTTTAAGTATTTCTTCATGGCTATTGGACACTGCATTAGAGGATCTCAAAATGCGATGCGATCCGTAATTTTAGTGACGGTACAACTCTGAAATCGAGATATGTGGACACGCTGATTATTGCTACATGTCAAGATCCCAACATCCATATTTATCCACTTGCATTCGCATAGTTGACATCGAGAATGATCTGTCAATCCATTGGTTTTTTACGAAGCCTAGGGAAGTGATCGGGGAAGTCGATGATCTTGCATTCACAATTAATCGAGGTCAGTCTCTAATAAATGCCATCGCTGAAGTTTTCCCCGGAGCACATCATGGGTACTACATGTACCATATACAGGGTAATCTGAAGACTAAATATCGTGGCCAAGGCATCATTGCATTGTTCAGAAGAGCGGCCAAAACTTATAGTGTCGAGGAATGTAATGAGTTTATGGTCGAGATAGGAAGAAAGTCGCTCCCGGCATGAGATTATCTAACAAAAATGGGGATAGAACATTAGGTGCGGTCACATTCTCCAGGACGTCGGTACAACTTGATGACTCGAACAACGTGGAGTCTTTGAATGCATTGTTCAAGAAGGATCGGAGTTGACATCCTCGCAATGATTGAGAACATCCGTACAAGTTGCAGTAGTGGTTTTACGACTGACATACGAAATCATAGAATTGCACGAGCTTGCTAGCCCTGGCTCAAGAGGATAAACTATTCAAGGTCACGGAGGTTGCGAGAAGGTTAATTGTGGAACCCTTGGACGGTCGTGCTTCTCAGTACAGTGTGCACGTCATGTGGCATACATGATGGACTTGACGACATCACATGCACTTGTACTCAATTTCAGTTGGAGAGTTTTCTATACGAACATACAGTCATGATAACTATGAACAACGGCTTTGCAGCGAGAACATTATGCTCTCCTTATTACACGACTGATTATTGGAGAGCAGCATATGCTAAGACTATATTTCCCCTACCAAATGAAGCCAATTGAACCGTGTATGCTACCATATTTTCCCACTTAATAGTTTGTCACCACCGATAGTTGAACCGCGTACCTGTGGGCATCCACGTACTTCTAGAATACCCTATATTGAAGAGTTTCCTCGACCGCGTAGATACAGCGGATGTAGAGTAGTCGGCCATACTCGCCAAACTTGTACGAGTCAGATTCCTCTGAATGACAATTAGTTGAGTAAGTAATGTTATTGATGTTAAATGAACAGTATGTAATTCATTTTAGCATTCTTCATAATTTATTCGTACGTGAATATTCATAAATTTTACACATTATTTTGAATCTTTTACAATTATTTTGTACGTAAATGGAAAAATAACTATACAATGTTTATGTGTATTACAATGTTTACATCTATTTCGCAAATAAAGAATCAATTGAATCCATTTAATCGAATACAAATAAGTATACAATGTTTACATCATATTCACAAATATTTACGGATCACAATTGAATTTGTACAAGTCACATGCTAATTTATTCCTCCAAATATGAATCTATGATTGGTTGATTCCATCAACCTTATGTCCTACACTCAAAAATTCTATATACTTTATTACATACATGCCGCAGTCGCCCCTACAATTCAAATCATAATGTGTTAGACAGAAATCGTGCAGATAAAAATTTTCTAGTTAAAATAAATCATAAACACTTATGATACGGATTGTCTTGTCGTCGTCGTGTCCCGCTCGATGGCTAGACTATCCTGCACAGTCACGTCCGCTCGTCTAGCTTTCATATGAACAATCACAGCCACAGGCTCCAGGACTTGGTCGAGCTGGCTTTGTGTCAGGCACGAATGATCAGAATCATACACATAGATAGTAAAGTCAGCGAATACGATCTCCAAGGTGAAACAGTGTCGATTCAGGATCACTGAAATGTACATATGTGTACAACCCTCCCATGGCTTCCACTCAGTGCTCAGTATGACTCGGCCAGGAACGTCAAACAATTTTGGACATCGTTTAGCACGATCGTGCAACAAGTCCATGGCCAAATCAATGTGCTACATTGAGAAAAACCAATAAAAATATGAACGAGTTATTTCATTTCATAAACAAAAAAAGTATACAAAATAAATAACAATAAAACTAATTCACTTACATTGTCGGCGAGCACGATCCCTACTAGATGACATCGTGGAACCATTTGTTCGCATTCGGGATCATCTTTGAAGATATCGTGTGGCTGGCTCTGAAAACAGGACAAAAAAATGTTAAACGACGCATAGAAGAGTAAGCGCAGTTTACGTTAATAAAATAATAACAATACGTACCTGGGCTTCATTGATCTCCATGCTTTCTCGAACACTTTCCATCACGTAGAGTCCACCTCTTCGGAAGAGATTGTGGTACGTCCCATCAACGAATGTCCTCCTCTTCGCCTCGGCTGTGAAGGAATAAACGACATAATGTGAAGGCAACATGACATAACCCTCTTGCCGATCACCTGCTCCGAGTCGTCCACAACACACTTTTTCTCCTCAGCCACGTCGGGCGTACTCTCGTCCTCCACCCCAGGGACCACCTCTCCTTAGGGCTTTCCACCTCCATCGCCACGGCCATCGGGGTCACCCCATCGGTCTTCTCTTCCTAGCCAGGAACGGCCACCCCCTCGTGGCTCCCAAACACATCCGCCACTTCCATCGGGGCCACTGTCTTCGCCCTGTCCTTTCTAGCCATCGCTTCCGTCCCTATCGGGGTCACTGCCTCTATCGTGTCCTTTCCAACCACCCATCCCATCTCCATTGGGGCCACTGCCTATGTCTTATCCTCTCTGGCCACCCCCACTCCATAGACCAAAAAAATGATTCAAAATTCCCATCAAGTGCCCAGAACTGTCTGTGACCCCTATCTCCATCACTATATCTCTTCAGAGGGCTGCGACCTCATCCTTAGGTCTATGAAGTAGCGACGTAGAACTCCAACATGATTTGATAAATTATCGACCCTTCCTATCTCGACCATCTGCTCCGTCAGGCGGTTGTACTGATCGTTGACTCTTCCTATCAACTCTTATCGCAGTCTTCCCACCCCATGCTATAAATTCAGTTAGGCAGTCATACATATCAGTGGAATACTGCCTCTAACTATGTGTAGGAGATCCACGGAGGAGAATGAGACCTTGATGGATGTGATCCATTTGGCAGTGGTGATGCTCTCGATGAAGGAGTTGCCCTCGACGGAGATGATTGTCGATCAACTGGACCGCGCTCCTACATGAATGGGAACATTAAAAATTATTTTTTTAATGAAAATCGGGTAACGCATACAAAATTGTAACCAATAAATTATATTCAATTCACATACCTCATCTTGGACACCCGATCGTCTTCATTATGCGGAGCGGCTAATTCATGCACAAAATCACGAGCATCTTCCTCCATCGACGGCATCAAGTCAGTTATGGCTTCACGCTGGCATATCCACATTTCGACTAGTTAACGATCATGTAATCAGATTTTGGAGCTGCACACAACATAAATCGCAAATGTATTAACTCACTCGAGGGTCGTCGAGGAGAGCTGATAACTGTTTGCTAGTTGGACATCCCTCTGCTTGGGATGCTTGCCAATTATGCATCTCAGGGCAGCATGTCTCCCCTCGCCTCACAAACTGGGTATACGCCCAGATCTGCAACACACAATTATTATATTCATATTTATTATAAATAATATTTTAACATTAATTATGTCAAACATTTACCTGCACTGCCTGGGCAATCCATATGTGTCGTACTTATGCATGGTCCCCTTCGGTCTCGAGTGTGATCTGGTGAAAACATGCACAGTGTCCTCGAAACATCTTGACCCCACGGATATGTGTTGAAAACATCAAGATCGTCGACGATCTCCAGATGGAAGAAGTCGATATGTAGACTAGATCGGTCTTCTGTCTGTCTAACATATGGTCACACGCCATAATTGTATCCATCAGCTATAGCAAAAGCATCGTCCCATGTCCTTAAAAGTAAGCCTCGTACAACCTATTGCCTCTCTAAGTACTGGCACGAGCTGCATTATCGCGTGTAATCTCTAGTCCAGTGATTAGGGCAAACTCGAAAATAGATAAACTGGCGACTTTGCCCCCTTCCCCCCGAGGTCGAACTGAAGGGCATCGCCGTCGACTGGACTCAACAACCGACAGTTTGGCATCGACGATCTACCCCGAGAATTGCACAGCTCTCAACTCGTATAGGGGCCAAAGAAAATATCGACATAGTATATCTGTATGATGCTCATCCAACAACTCCAATATGACAGTGTAACTCGTAAGACGGTAGTTCCAGGTAGCATTACTCGGCGTCTGTCTCAAAGTCACGTCCAAGTGGTACTTCATGCTGCAAAAATTTAAATATTAGCACATCGAACATAAGATAATGAAATACAGCATAATCTGAGAAAATTAAGTTAACTGAATTGTAACAACTACACGGAAGAAAGAATTTCAAATTAAAAAATAAAAGGAAAAAGGAATTTTCTGCAACGAATATTTAATTAAATAACTTTAAATTGATTTAAAAAATCAAAAAGAAAAAAATTGCTAGTTTTTTAAAAAAGAATATTTAATTTTCGTAATTATCAATTTGAAATTAATTATTTAATTATACATATAAAAAATTAAAACAACAGGAAAATATGAAAGTTAAGTAAACAATAGAAATCTTATTTAATTAAATTTAAAAAAATTAAAGAATATTTTACAAAGAATATTTAATTAAATAATTTTAAATTAATTAAAATATTAAAAGGAAAAAATATGAATTTGCTAATTTTTTTTTAAAAAAGAATATTTCATTTTGGTAATTATCAATTTGAAATTATTTATTTAATTATACATATAAAAAATTAAAACAACAAGAAAAGTAAACTATATAAATATTATTTAATTAAATTTCAAAAAAATAAAGATTAATTTACAAATAAGATTTAATTAATTAATTTTAAATGGAAAAAATGAGAATTTGCTAATTTGTTAAAAAAATAATATTTCATTTTCGTAATTATCAATTTAACATTATTTATTTCATTTTATATTTAAAAATTAAAACAAAAAGAAATTATTAAAATAAAAAAGAATACAAATATTATTTAATTACATTTTAAAAAACTAAAGATTAGTTTACAAAGAATATTTAGTTAAAGATTTTTAAATTAGTGAAAATATTAAGAGGAAAAAAATAAGAATTTGCTAATTTGTTAAAAAATAATATTTCATTTTGGTAATTATATATATATATATATATATATATATATATATATATATATATATAATTACCAAAATGAAATATTATTTTTTAACAAATTAGCAAATATCGTTTTAATATATATATATATATATATATATATATATATATATATATATATTTAATTTTTAAATATCGTTTTGTGTAATTTATTTTTTGTTTTTATTTTAATAATTTCCTCTTGTTTTAATATATATATATATATATATATATATATATATATTAAAACAAGAGGAAATTATTAAAATAAAAACAAAAAATAAATTACACAAAACGATATTTAAAAATTAAATAAAAATAAAAATGTTTTTTAATATTCGAAATATTAAATTATTAATAAAATTAAAAAAACACGTGGGCTTAGTCTAAGATAGAATAGCCAGCCCAGACTTTAATAACCGGCCCAAATGTCGACTGTTAACTTTTAACTGCCGGTCAATGGTTGTTAAGGCAGATCAAGCGGCTTCCATTGTCAATAATCGCCATTTTCGGCGATGGAGAGCTCAATAACGTGCTATTAACATCTAAAGACACCAGAATTTCTTCACAATTACTAATACTTAAGCTGATATACCTATATATGAACAAGTAAACAAAAACATGTAAAAATCATTCGAATTCCTTATATGAAAAACCCAATTTTAATCACAAAAATTAACCTTCTCTTTCGCCGGTGACGAGGTCGTCTTTGTGGTTGTTGACACTGGTGACTTGATCGTCGGTTTCGTTGATTGCTTTAGGACGGTCGACGATTTTGGTGGTCAGTTTGGGACGGTTTCCGGCCGTTAGAGTTTTGCTTTTCTCCAAGTGGGGGTATTTTTGCCTTTTTGTTGTGTAAAGTTATATTTTAACTTTTTCATTTTTTTATTCTATTTACTGGTCAAAGGTTAAAGTGGAAATATAGGGTAGTCAATAGGCTCTTTCCACGTATTTCCTTTATTGGCATCGAGTAACTTTCATGGCCCTAATTAGAATAATGCTAATAATATTTATTATTACGATGATTGAATGCGACAGTTTAAATGAAATAATGAGATTTGACAATTCAATTTTTACGAGAGAACATGGGAGGAGACGTTGTCTCTCAAGTCATCGATTTTCTATTATTATGATGATAAATAGTATTGGAACTCTGAGCTAGATATAGGGAAGCAACTAGAAAACGGCAAGGAAATGAAGCAGTTGGAAGCTGAAGCTCATAATTAGTCAGTTAGTTAGGTAGTTATGGTTGTTAGTCCACGTGTCATTTTTGTATTAGTCCTTGTAATCAGTTTGTTAGATAATTTGTATTTATATTCCACTGTAAAGTTCATTTCAGAGATGAAATAAAATTTCATTTCGTTTCCTCTAATATGGTATCATAGCACTATTTTTCCAATCCCATGTACCTATTAAATTATGGGGAGATTGTGTACTTACAACCACATTTTTGATCAATAGAACACCTTCATATGTCCTTCACAACAACACTCCTTACTCACTTCTTTACAATTCAGTTGTTGATTACAAATCTCTTAGAGTCTCTGGTTGTTTATGTTTTGCTTCTACTTTAGTCTCTTATCGTTCAAAATTCCTTCCAAGAGCCAAGCCTTGTGTGTTCATTGAATATCCACATGGAGTAAAAGGTTATAAACTATATGACATTCAATCAAAAACTTTCTTCATTTCCAGATATGTCATTTTTCATGGACAACTTTTTCCCTTTCATTCTATTCCTCACTCCAATGATTCAATCGATCCATTTCCTGATGTTGCTCTGCCCATACTAGTCAAAGATATTGAACCTATTCGCAAAGCATCACATAATGTACATCACACTCATATCCATGATGCTGATAATCAAAATAATAGTGCTGATGATCAGCCTTTTGATACAACTTAGAAAAATAAGTAGAACCAACAAACCACCCTCATATCTCAAAGATTTTCATCGTAATTTGCTGGCCAATCATGTTCCATTACCTGAAAATAACATCATCTATCCATTGCACAAATACCTCTCATATAAGGCCTTTTCTCCTGGACATTGTAGTTATCTTTTGAATGTATCTTCGAATTTTGAGCCTCAATTCTATCATGAGGCAATCAAGTATAGCCATATGAGAGAAGCTATGGCCGCATAATTAAAAGCTATTGAGGATAATAAAAATTGGTCAGTAATTAACTTGTCTGAAGGGAAACATTCTATAGGATGCAAATGGGTGTATAAAATCAAATATAGGTCTGATGGTAGCATTGACAGATACAAGGCCCGTTTAGTAGCAAAGGGGTACACTCAACCAGAAGGGTTGGATTTCATTAAGACCTTTTTTCCAGTAGCAAAGCTTGTTATAGTTAAAATTCTTTTGGCCATCGCTGCTATGAATCACCGGCACATCACTCAACTTGATGTGAACAAAGCATTTTAAAATGGTGACTTATTTAAGGAGATTTTTATGGATCTATCGTTGGGTTATATTAAACAATCCACTAGTAATACTCAGAATTCAAATAAGTTGGTTTGCAGATTACATAAGTCTATTTTTAGGCTTAAAACTGGCCTCAAGACAATGGTTCTCAAAGTTCTCCAATGCTCTTGTCTCACTTGGTTATCATCAATCGAAATCAGACCACTCTTTATTACAAAAAGGTCTGGAAATTCATTTGTAGCCTTACTGGTATATGTTGATGATATTATCATCATGGGTTCTGATTGCAATGCCATCGGTTCAATAAAATCCTGTTTCCATAGCCAGTTTAAACTCAAGGACCTTGGCAAGTTGATGTATTTCCTTGGATTGGAAATTGCTCGATCTCATAAAGGGATTTTCCTTTCTCGACGTCATTATACACTTCAAATTTTGGAAGATACTGGATTCATGGCTTGCAAACCAGCCATTTTACCTATGGATCCAAAGGTCAATTTATTCTCTTTTGAAGGTGATCTTCTTAATGACGCATCTATGTACATGAGATTAATAGGCCGGTTATTATATCTAACCATTTCTAGGCTTGATATTACTTTCATTGTTCACAAATTGACCCAATTTGTTTATCAGTCCAGACAACCAAATTTGAATGATGTTTACATCTACTGCAATATCTTAAGGCAATACCAGGACAAGGCCTTTTGTTTTCAGCCTAATATTCTTTCTAGCTTCATACTGTTGCTGATGCAGATTGGGATTCTTGTATTGATACCTGAAAATTAGTTACTGGTTTTTGTGTCTTTCTTGGTGACTCTTTGGCATCTTGGAAATCTAAGAAACAAAATACCTTATCTCGATCCTCAGCTGAAGCTGAATATAGATCATTAGTTTCAACTACCAGTAAAATCGCGTGGGTTAAACAATTGATTTTTGATCTTCGGTGCCATCTCCCATTTCTGTTTTGATATTCTGTGACAACCAGACTGCTATCCATCCCCTCCAAGAATACAGAGGGGCCACCGTTATACTAAAAGGAGCTGTGGAACTTCTAGTGACATTGGGTACTTACCCTACAATCTTGGTAAACTTTCTGGTTATCAATACCCCCATTGCATATAATGCAATCTATGGTTGACCTCTACTAAATGTTGCTGGTACTATTCCTTCTACTTATCACCAAGTTATGAAATTCCCAACCAGTTTTGGTGTTAGGTGTGTGAAGGGTGACCAACAATCTTCGAAAAAGTGCTATGTTGATAGTATACAAGCTAAGGGATCTCCACCAATTATGATGTTGGATCTTGAGTCACCAAGGGGTGGATTGAGCCTCTTAACATGAAAGAAAAAATTTCGATGGCAAAAGGACGTAAATTCAACATTGGGGCAAACTTGAAGTCAAAAGAAAGAGAAGAATTGGTAAAGTGTTTATCTGAAATTTCGATGTTTTCGCATGGAGCCTAAATTATATTCCAGGGATCGACTTATTAGTCAATCAACATTGTCTTGGCATTTCATTGAGGGCTAAGCCGGTAAAGTTGAAGAAAAGAACATTGCCCCAAAAGGACAGGCGATGACAAAGGTAGAAGTTGAAAAATTGCTATAGGCAAGGCTCATTAGGGAAGTACAATATCCCGAATGGTTGAAGAATGTCGTCCTTGTGAAAAAATTGAATTGAAAATGGCTCATGTGCTAGATTACAATAGGCTGAACAAAGTGTGTCCGAAAGACTCGTACTCGCTACTCAGAATAGATCGCTTGGTGGATGCCACGTTTGGTCACGAATGATTAAGTTTTATGGATGTCTTTTCTAGGTACCATCAAATCTCCATGGCCAAGTCGGGCTAGAAGAAAACATCTTTCATAATTGACTTTGAGACGTATTGTTATATAGCTATGATATTCGATTTGAAAAATGCTGGAGCAACTTATTAGAGAATGGAGAATAAGGTCTTTAGAGACCTAATTGGGAAATGTTATAAAAGATTATGATGATGATATGGTCTCTTGAATCCTTGAAGCAATCACTATACCAGCCACTGATCTTGACTAGGCCGTGCGTAAGGGGTGTGTTATGTTTATACTTGGTAGTATCACAGCTTGCGGACAATGCATTACTGGTGAAGGAATTTTCAAAGATACAAAAGCTAGTCTACTATGTGAGTCAAGTGTTGAGAGGCGTAGAAACACTATATAGCCTTACAGAACAACCACTGTTTGCATTGATTGTGGCAGTCAGAAAGTTAAGGTCATACTTCCAGTCTCACACAGTACAAGTCATGAAAGATTAGCCCGTCAAAAGATTTGCATCGAACTGAAATTTCGAGAGGATGTTAAAGTAGGCGTCGAGTTAAGTGAATTTGACATTGAATTTAAGCAAATGATGGTTATTAAAGAGCAAACTTTAGCGGACTTTATCGTGTGGCTTACAACACTGCTTGACCATCCCATACGACAGGAAGTGGGTTGGAAAATCTTTGTGGATGAGTCTTCGCACAGTGAAAGATCCGGAGCAGGCATCATTATGATAGGACCGAAATGTGAAGAGTTGGAGTTTCATTGCACTTCGAGTTCCCAACAACAAATAATGACGCTCAGTATGAGGTACTAATCACGAGCCTGAGCTTGGCAGCCAAACTTGGGGTGCCATTAGTATAAAAATATACAGTGACGCTCATTTGATAGTTGGGCAAGTGGTAGGAGAATTCAAAGCAAGGGACAGGAAAACGGCTGCTTATTTGATGAAAGTTAGGGACCTGTAAATAGGATTTGCAAGTTTCAAGATAACCAAGGTCCCCATCAGAGATAATGAACGAGTAGAAGCTTTGTTTAATCTTGCATATCTACCTAGCACAGCAAATGTACAAGTCCTGTAACAGCTGAGCATTCTGCATATAGCAAACATAGAGCATGAGAAAGTTAGATAGACCCATTGATCGATTATCTTGTGAAAGATAAATTGCTAAAAGATGTATCTTAGGCGAGGAGACTGAAAATTCGAATAGCTTTGTTAACAATTATCGATGGATAGATCTACAAACAAGGTTTCACCATGTTTACTTAAGGTGTTTGTGCCCAACTGAGGCACATGAAGGTTATTCAACATGCGGAATTTGTAGTAATCATCAAGGGACGACTATCCTCATATTAAAAGCTATGCGACATGTGTACTATTGGCCTAGAATGAAGGAGGATGCCAAAGAGTTGGTGAGAAAGTGTAATGGATGTCAATGTCATGGACATTTGATTTATATTCCAATCAAGCATTAGTCAGCCATTTTTGGGGTATACCCTTTCTTTCAATGAAGAATGGATATTCTGATGCATTTGTCTATGGACAAAGGTAAAGAAAGTTCTTGCTAGTAGCCATTGATTATTTTACCAAATGGGTCAAGGCAGAACCTTTGGCCACAATCACAATGGCTAAAGTACGGAGTTTCATGTTGAAGAACATTATATGTTGGTTTAGCATATCAAAAGTCCTCATTACCAACAATGGTAGACAATTTGACAATCACGGCTTCAAGGCTTTCTATGCAAGTTATCACATAGACCACAGACTCACTTTCCTCACCCCCCTGTCTAATGGGCAAGCGAAAGTAACAAATTGAGCGATATTATGGGATTTGGTAATTGTAGTTTTTATACTTGTCCTCGGCGCTAAATCATGATATTTTATTGTCTTTTGAATAAAATTCTACCTAATTTATGTTAAATTGCATTTTGTAGGTGAAGCTTTGTGTTTAATGAGGAATTGAAGAAAATAATGTAAAATAACGGAAAGATGACAGAATCCAAAGTACGAGGACTAAATGGCATGGGTTGCACAAATAAATTTTTTCTTAAGGATCAACTTGCATTATATAAAAGAATTGAGGACTTGGAAAGAAGAATTAATTTAATTTGGTATTGAGATTTAGTGGGCTTCAACTTGGGCTTTCAAAATTGGACCACACATTTGTTGCAATATATATGATACACAATAGGCATATTGATGGGCGAAGCCGGCAAAAATTTATTAAAAGAAAAAAAACGGCAGCCAATTGAAGAAAGAAAAAGAAGAAGAGTTGCAACAATTAATTTCACTTTTTCACGCATAGAAGCAGGATTTTTTGGGACGAAAATAGGAGTGATTTTACAAATATATACCTAGAGAAATATAGGTAGGGAGAGAGACGGAAAAGTGGGCTGCTGAATAGTGAAGAAGCTGGCCAAAGTTTGGAAGGAAACAGAGCCTTCAATTATTTAATTATGTGCACGCAAGAAGCCGACAAACTTTGAGGAAAAGCTTTTGTGAAATTGAATAATATATATATACATTCAACACATGGCAGCAAGGTGGAGGAAACATGGGCTGAAATTTGCAATATATATATTTTATATACACACAAAAGTGAGCAGCTGTTGGGAAGGAAATGATGAAATAGGCTGACATTGAAATTAATAACGTTTCATCAATTTTTGGTGATTTCTTTTCACTTTTCCATATTTAAATTCAACATTATGAGTGGCTAAATTTTTTATTGTTAGGATTGATGATGTAACTTAGGTTTTTATTAGATGTTTAATTTCGAGATTTTCATGTCATTTTAATACTTGTTAATTAATTATTATGTGTTTAATGCTTTAATTATCTGTGCAATAATTAATTGATTTATGGATTATACTGAGATCGAGATGTGATGTATAATTCTGGCTCGTGCAATAATTGACATAGACATTATAAGAGATCGAGAGATAATGATAAACTACGCAATCTTTGTTGAATTCCTATATATTAATGTGATCACATGTGTGTGAATTTATATAGAGATATAGTAAGTTCGGGCATATGAATATGATTAGTTTTGCTTGAGAGAGATCACTAAATATAATAAGTTAATTCGATCGTTGGCATGTATGAAAAATGATTGAATAAATTGGAATTAAATGTATGATAAATAACATAAGTGAAATCGGAAATCATAACTAACTCATCCCATAATTTTATTTGCAATTCTCGTTTGAGTTTGTTATTTTATTAAATAGTTCGTTACTTTATTTATTAGAATCTCGCTTAGAAAACAAAACTTGATTTGATTATTAGTTACTATTTTAATTTAAATTGAAGTTAGATTAATTTAAAACTTTATAGCAGATAATAGTTTTTGTGGGACGATATTCGGATTTAATAAATCCACTTTATTACTTGTCACGATCCGTACACTTGCGAAATTTCACAAATAAGTTTTTGGCGTCGTTGCTTGGGACTAGTCCATTTGCTTTAAATTTTTGATTAATTCTAGTTTTGATTTAGATTTTTTTTTGTTTTTGTGTGTTTTTTGTTATAATTTTCGTTACTAGTGTCCTTACATGCGAAATTCGAGAGTAGGTAATCTAGTACCCTTTGATCCAGAAATCGAACATATTTTTAACTATATAATTAGGCAACAACGAGAGAACATCATGACTGAACAACATAGAGAAGTGTAACAGTACAGGTTGAACAACCAGTTGAGATTGATGAAGATGATTTGCCACTTGGATAATTCATTACACCACTTGTTGTACCAAATCAATCAAACTTGTTTATCCTCCATTTGGACAACTGAACTTTCAACTAAGGACATATATCATTTTATTGTTCCAGAATGGAGTATCATTCTATGGAAAATCTCATGAGAATCCATACAATCACATCTCACGCTTTTTGGACATCTACCAAAATTACAATTTCCATGAAATATCTGATGAAGTAAACAAGTTAAGACTCTTCCTACAAACACTCAGAGACGAAGCAAGAGAATGGTTGGATACCCAACCCGCTGGAAGCATTAGGGCTTGGAATGATCTCGTACAAAAATTTGTCACAAAATACGTTCCACTTTCAAAAGTAACTAAAATAAGACACGGGATATCCACAATTCAGTAGAACGAATTAGAGAGTTTTCACGAAGCATGAGAAATGTTTAAGGACTTGATCAGGAAGTGTCCTAATCACAGTATTAAGAAAAATCTGCAAGTTCAGTACTTCTACACTGGTTTAAACCCATCATGTCGAATATCGGTGGATCCAGCTTCAAATGGATCTATCACATTAAAGTCACCTAATGAAGTTGAGGAAATATATGAGATGATGGCAGCCAACAATGCGTTATGGCCTTCCGAAAGATCCACGCATAAGAAGCACACATGTCTACATGAGGTGAATGCTTTCTCGGCATTGTCAGCACAAATGTCAGCTTTGGAAAAGAAGGTGATAGACTACTTAACTATGATAGGTTCAGAAAAAGTAGTGCAAACAAAATCTTTGATTTATGGTATATGTGGTGGAGCTCACAATAGTGGGGGAGTGCCATATGTTATCTCAAGAGATGGATGAAGTTAATTATGTACAAAATTTTCAACGCCAACAAAACAATGCATTCATCAATACATATAAGCCAGGTTGGCATAATCATCCTAACTTCTCCTGGAGCAACAACCAAAATAATCAACAGCAGCCTCCCCCTAGTTTTCAACAGCAAGAGAAAAAATAATCTCTGGAAGATATCTTGGGTAAATTTATACAGAATACTGACCAGTATATGGCAAATACTGAAACAACCTTGCAAAATTGTTCAGCATCCATAAAGGGGTTGGAAACTCAAATAGGTCAATTGGCTCGCACTATCTCAGAAAGACCACAAGGAGCCCTACCTAGCAATACAGAAACTAATCCGAAGGGACATGTGCAAGCAATTACAACAAGAAGTGAGGTACAACTATCTGAAATCACATTAAAGAGACAAATAAAGTGTCTACTTCAGATGAGGAGCAAGTAGAAGAATCTGAAAAGATAACTGAGAAAAATTTGAAAGAGAATTCAGACACACCACAGGCTAAGGCGATCGTTTCTATTAGAGAATATGTACCCCCATTCCATTTCCACAGAGATTGCATAAACACAAACTGGATAAACAGTTCTCTAAGTTCATTGAAGTGTTTAAAAAGCTACACATCAATATTCCATTCGCGGATGCTCTAGCACAAATGCCCAGCTACGCAAAATTCATGAAGGAAGTTCTCACTAACAAAAGGAAGCTGGAGGATTATAAGACTGTGATACTAATTGAGGAATGCAGTACACGTCTACAGAATAAATTGCCTCATAAGCTCAAGGATCCAGGGAGTTTTACTATACCGTGTACCACATGGGATAAATATTTTGAACATGCTTTATGCGATATTGGCTCAAGTATTAACTTAATGCCATTGTCTTTGTACAAGAAATTAGGAATTGGAGAGGCCAAAGCAACCACAATATCATTGAAGCTAGCTGATCGTTCCATAAAGCATCCGAAGGGGATTATTGAAGATGTTTTGGTGAAGGTGGACGAGTTCATTTATCCCACGGATTTCATTGTACTATATATGGAAGAAGACCAAGATATTCCAATCATTGTAGGTAGGTCTTTCCTGGCTATTGGAAGAGCATTGATTAACGTACATGAAGGAACATAGACACTACGAATTAATGATGAGAAAGTGAATTTCAACATCTATCAAGCGAAGAAACTTCCAAAAAAGGTTGACTCATGCGATATGATCCAATCAGTTGAAGTAGTTGTAGGTAATAGAGAAAAAAGATTTATTCTAGGACCCTCTAGTGCAGCACATGACTACCAGTTCTTCATCAAGGAATATATCTTGTATTGGTAAATGCTCCGGAATTAATGAAGTATTTGGCTTCGTATTGGCTCATGAAGCCTATCCACCTTACAAAAGTGAGAGCTATGTAGAAAAGCCTTGGAAACCTCCGAACAATGTCAAACAAAAAGGGGTCTTGAAGGCTATACCGGAGTTAAAGTCGTCCAATGCTATCTGCCACGCTATAGTAAAGAAGAAGCCAAGGATATAGTTTAGAAACATGATAGACGTGCTACATGAAGATCCAATGTAGACAATTTGGTTAAGTCAAACTAATGACATTAAAAAAGCGCTTCTTGGGAGGCAACCTAAGCATTTTTCCTTTTTATTTAGTTTGTTCTTCATTTTAGGATAGTTTAATTTTTCTAAGTCTATTTAGAACTCGTCATCCATATCTCACTTTTCTCTTAGGCCCTCAATATGTTGTTTCTTAGATGTTAGAGTTAAGTAACACATTTATTTGATCTTAATGCTTTATTTGATTTTTCAGGAACATGATGTCGCGAAATATTTAAACTATTTTGACCAAGGAGCTAACGGGGGTTCAAGGAAAGCTATTCGTTGAATTACAATGTCATATCAGATGAGTCTTTTCTTCACTTTCTTCCACACCCCCTTTATATGCGGATTTAGGATTCAAGATATTGAGAAAAATGTCTAGTTTAAATATAGGGGTGGAAAACATAAGTTTTAATATTTATGTGTTTTTGTGTGTGTTTTTTAAAAAAATTCAAAAAATTCAAAACTATTAAAAATATTTTCTTTTTGTGTGCTTATATGAGTTAGTTGGCCTAATTGGCAATGATGAATGTATTGAATCATAAATTGATGTATGAATGGTGAATAAGTTGCATGCTTAAATTAATTTTTACTTTTTCATGTAAGATTTGATATATATTGAGCACATGAATAAAGTTAAGTATTGTGTATGAATGAGTTGAATTCATAACTGGATAGGTTGAAATAGTGGACCATAGATGTTAAACTCAAAATCACAAAATTTTACATCATTGGACCAAATTTATAATCGATTGAGGGATTTCACTGTTGTTGGAAGATATTGAGATAAATGAGAATTCCATGTGTGAAAAAAAAATTCTTGTGTGAATTGTCTAAGGTCATTTGGATGAAATTGGGTGACAATCTCAAGTTAGAGGTCATTTTTCTTGAATTGGTGTTTAATGAGGGACATTGCACTAATCAAAGCCAAAAAAAAAAAATTATTTTATTTGAAAATTTCTCTTCGTAGCTTTTATGACTTGAACAATTAAGCCTACAAAGGTCTTTAAAATCTGATGCCTTACGGTCATCTGATTTAGGAGTTGTCGGTCGAAAGCTTGTTACATGAGTCATTTAGAAAGCTTAAGGGTGAGAATGTTTCAAATAAAGAAAAAAAAATTTCAATTTTTTTTTTTATAGAAAATCAGAAAAAGCAAGTGTATGAAATAGAAAACACACCAAATGTCCTTGGTTATGCCACAAACACTTATTTGATTTTTTATAAGGGATTATTATCTTAGTTAAGTCTTAGAAATTGAAGCAATCATACTATATAGAATCTTTGTTTATTGACATATTGATTAGCGATTAGCGAGATTTACCTAAACTAGAGTGGTGGGGATAGTATAAAATTCAACATTAGTTCACACACTTGAAAAGAGAGAAAATAATAAGTTTGGGGGTGTGTGAATCTTATGAGTGATGGAAAAATATATTTGACCATTGAAGATCGGGAATTGAAACAACTTATAACTTTATAATGCTATGCTTAATTCTTCACACACACGCGCCAATTTTACAATGGAAAAGTAAATTTTAATTTCTGTATTGTGATTTTGAAATTTTGATTAGATTTAATATTATGATATTAATCCTGAGTTAAAAATTCAGGTCAGCTAGCTAAATCTTTTTTCTTTGCTTGATTGACTGACCCCCAATTAGGTAATTAACATTACGTGTTTGCGTTTTTATTATGTTTTAGTTTTGTTTGAGGACAAACAAAAATTCAAGTTTGGAAGTGTGATAAGTGTAGTTTTTATACTTATTCTCGGCGCTAAATCATGATATTTTATTGTCTTTTAAATAAAATTTTACCTAATTTATGTTAAATTGTATTTTGTAGGTGAATCTTTGTGTTTACTGAAGAAAAGAATGAAAAATAGCGGGAAAATGACAAAATTCAAAGTACGATGACTAAACTGGCAAGGGTTGCACAAATAAAATTATTCTTAAGGATCAACTTGCATTACATAAAAGAATTGAGAACTTGGAAAGAAGAATTAATTTAATTTGGTATTGAGATTTAGTGGGCTTCAACTTGGGCTTTCAAAATTGGACCACACATTTGTTGCAATATATATGATACACAAGAGGCAGATTGATGGAGGAAGCCGATAGAATTTTATTAGAAGAAAAAACGGCAGCCAATTGAAGAAAGAAAAAGAAGAAGAGTTGCAGCAATTAATTTCACTTTTTCACGCATAGGAGCCGACTTTTCTGGGAAGAAAATGGGAGTGATTTTGCATATACCTAGAGAAATACAAGTTGGGAGAGAGACGGAAAAGTGGGCTACTGAATAGTGAAGAAGCTGGCTGAATTTTGGAAGGAAACATTGCCTTCAATTATTTAATTATGTACACGCAAGAAGCTGGCAAATTTTGAGGAAAAGCTTTTGTTAATTTGAATAATATATATACATTCAACACACGACACCAAGGTCGAGGAAACAAGGGCTGAAATTTGCAATATATATATTTCATATACACACAAAAGTGAGTAGTTGTTGGGAAGGAAAGGAGGAAAGAGGCTAACATTGAAATTAATCATGTTTCGTCAATTTTTGGTGATTCCTTTCCACTTTTCCATATTTAAATTCAACATTATGAGTTACTAAATATTTTTATTGTTAGGATTGATGATGTAGTTTATGTTTTTATTATATGTTTAATTTCGAGATTTTCATGTCATTTTAATACTTGTTAATTAATTATTGTGTGTTTAATATTTTAATTGTCTACACAACAATTAATTAATTTAAGAATAATACTGAGACCGAGAGGTGATGTGTAATTCTAGCTCGTACAATAATTGACATAGATATTATAAGAGACCGAGAGATAATTATAAACTATGCGATCTTTGTTGAATTCCTATAGATTAATTCGTTCATATGTGTGTGAATTTATATAGAGATATAGTAAGTTCGGACATATGAATAGGGTTAGTTTTGTTTGAGAGAGATCACTAAATACAATAAGTTAATTCGATCGTTGGCACGTATGAAAAATGATTGAATAAATTGCAATTAAATGTATGATAAATAACCTAAGTGAAATCGAAAATCATAACTAACTCATCCTATAATTTTTATTTGCAATTTTAGTTGAGTTCGTTAGAATCTCGCTTAGAAAACAAAACTTGATTTGATTATTAGTTACTATTTTAATTTAAATTGAAGTTAGATTAATTTAAAACTTTATAGCAAATATGTCTTTGTGGGACGATATTCAGACTTAATAAATCCACTTTATTACTTGTCACGATTCGTACACTTGCGAAATTTCACAAACAGGATTTACAAACGAGATTGGAAAAGGAAAATGGGCTTTGGACAGACAAATTGCCTAATGTGTTGTGGACATATCACACGACCCCGCAAGAACAACGGAAAAAACACCTTTCAAGTTATCTTTTGGAATGGAAGCCGTTGTCCCCGTGTAAATCCTAAGTGAAACTGGCAAGATGAAAGTCAAGCAACTCGACATCGTGGAACTCGACCTACTTGAGGGGTTGAGACATAAAATAGCTATGAGGGTGGTGGTTTTAAGCGAAAGGTCGCCCGAATACTATAATCAAATGGTGAGACCAAGTGTTTTTCAATTAGGAGATTTCGTACTAAAGGAGGTAGCAACCATGAGTCACCCTCCATCTAAGCTCGGGCCAAATTGGAAAAGACAATATGAGGTGATTCACACCTAGAAAGGGGACTTATAGCTTAAAGGAATTGAAAGAAAAACCACTAGGTAGGCTGTAGAATACCAAGAATCTCAAGAATTACTATCAATAGATCAATATGTAGGGATTTCAAATCATATGATGTCGTTTGTAAATATAGTTGTTATGATGTTTTATTAGTTTTCCTAATGTAATGATTAATTTTTCTAGGATGTTTTATTAGTTTCCTTAATATAATTCTTGGTACATGCACACTGTATTGTAATCATTTAATGAAAGACCTAGTTGGCGGATGTTGAGGGAATTAAAGAAAGGCTAGCCTAGCTGGGACGTCCTGGTAAGCCTACTAAGTCCCCAAATCCAGGTGTTACATTGAAACCTGCAAGCGTACGGAATTGTTGTATAAGTAATAAGATTTTTGAGTTAAGAATATCATTTCTATGAAAAAAAAAATATCCAATTTATAGTTCAATAGCTACTATTAAATTCGAAATGTAGTGACATCAAAAGAGTTGTGATTTGTTTGTTATTTATTCTAATTCTGCTCTAAGAGCAAGCGATAATGAGTGATTAATTAATCTAATGTGAATGTTTGTATTGGCTTTATGTATCTCATATTTTCATCTATTTTAATTCTCAATCATTAATCTATTCAATTCATATATTCTTGACAACTGATAAAGCTAATATGTTAAATGCTCTTTCAAAAGATATACAAACCTATGACTGACACGAGACGATCATATTCCTTCCAAATTCATATGAATGACCTGCATTTAGTTTAGATTATCAATAAAATTGCATGTGTGAAAGAGGTTACTCCTAATTCTAACTACACATGTTGATTTTATCGCATTCTAGACTTATTGTGAATATTTCTACATTACAATAAGCAATTAAATATTCAATTGATGGCCAAACAACCAAATAGTGCAATGAGTATGTAAAATCAATCAAACAACACAAGAATCTCCTAAATTAATGTCGTGATAATAAATGAAAATAGGGCACAAACACTCATCCAATACGATTGAAACCCTAACATGTTAAGAATTAAATTACAAAAGAACAATTGGAAAATCATCACCCGGAAAGAAGAATTATGAATTTTTCACGTTCTTGATTTGAATCTTGAATACAGAAGAAGAATCTTCATTATCATATACAATTTGTCTTGATTCTACGTTGTTAGCATTGTTCTTCGCTTCCACAATTGATTAGAATCTATGAATCTTTTAAGTCTAACGAGATTTTTTTTTTTTTTTTTCACATTATGGACGAATTCTAGGTTATAAATGGTGCAAAGATATCAAACCAAGATTTACCGAAACAAGAAAAATGAAAGAAAATACTTCCTAGCCGGAACGTTATGCGTACGCATAGCATAAATTGAGTGTATGCATAGTAGAATGATTTTAGTTTCAGTCGGCCTATAATGTAATCTCGTGTACACATGACTTCACATTTTGGGGCCAATTGTGCAAATTGGTCCCTAAACTTTTCGCAATGCATTTTTATCATTTTCATTTGTGATTTGGTCTCTTTGGCTTTCAAATATCTCCAATTAAATCCTTGGCCTCTTCAATATTAAATTTGTCACCCGTCTCATCTAGAATCGTTTGCAATATAGTCCTGACTTTTGGATTTCACAATTTTTGCATTCTTTTCTCCAATTTTTCATCAAACATCGAGTTTTACTTACAAAACACAATATAACACAAATTAGGTCCTAATTCATCCAAAAAATAACAAGATATCATTATTTAGGACTCTGAATAATCGTAGAAACTACACGTATCACCAGGCAAGTCATATGTCAGTACTAGAACTTGAATTGTGATTGATTGAATCGTGTGCTGACCTCAAGGTTGCTCGAAGGATAGCGGTGAGCGATAAAGCTAAAAAAATTGGTTAGCTCAAAATCGCTCTACGGTTTGTGGTGAGCTTTCGAAATAAAAAAATGGTTAAGTCTCAATCACTAGACCTCGTACTCTGCACTTTTGAACCGCAGACACATGCGGTGAGCAACAAAACCAAAAAAAAAAACTAGTTAGCTTGAAATCCGCTACTGTCTAGTGGTGAGCCTTTATAACAAAAAATGGTTAAGGTTCAAAATCACTATACCTTGCTCTCTATACTGTGAATTGCTTGGCGAAAAATGGTGAGCAACAAAAACCAAAGAAATTGGTTAGTTGAAATCGTTGTATGGTCTAACGAGAGCTTTCAAGACCAAAGAATGGTTAAGTCCTGTGAACAATAGACGGTCTAACCTCTATACATTTTAAGAGTAATTTTGATATGCATGTGCTCATGTGATGTTCGTCTAGCCAAATAAAAAGAAAAACGCACGTCAAACCAGAGTCATTTTCTAAAAGAGAAATCAACCACGGTAGATGCAAAATCTAGCATCATGTCCACATTCCGGACCAAGAAAAACTACAGAGTAGTCGATGGAATAACAACAAAGAATGAAAACAAATAATAAAAAAACTAAGTCACTCGGCATGCGAGGTCCATCTACTTCTTCTCCGTGGCTGGTGTGTCCATTTGTCTTGGTCTGCTTAGCTGCCTTTTCTTTATCTCTACGTTACAACAGAAATCGATCATAGTCGAAAGGATTGATGGATGGATGCTCAGCAGCCACCCATTCTTTAGTGAGAACGATAGCGGCAGCCATCATTTTTGCCCCATATTCATTCATGTCCTTAATATACTCTGAAGAAGTCTTGTACCGATCTACTGCATCAATCTGAGCACGGGCCAGGGAGGAGCTCAACTTATCAATTTTCCTTTCTTGATCATCGATCCGGGACTCTATCTCCTTATTGCGGGCCTTCGCGGCATTGAGAGTTTTCTTTAATTCTGAATTGTTCTTCTTGAAGTTTCTTGTTTCCTTGTCCTTATCCTCTTCAAGAGCTTTTAACTCAGTCGTTGAAAGCAGCTTGCCCCAACAAGAGAGGTTTGCATGGTCAAAACTTGTCAGGTGAATAGGAAAAACAAAATACAAATGTCACATAAACTCAGAGGTATGAATATAAACAAAGATGAAGAAGTAGAGCAAGAAGAATGCCCTTCTATTGTAAACTGTCAGGTCCCTCTCCACATAATCTCCTCAGCGTCTAGCTAAAACTCTAGCATGATTAGACATGATGAAAGCATCGACCATATTAACTTCACGCTCACCTATAGTAAGAGGAAATCTAAGATCTGGAAATGGAGAATCATCGTTCTCAAAACTAACTCGTCAGGACTCAAGCTGCTCCCTCCAACTTTATGAAGTGGGATGGCTCTTGAGGGCTCCTCCAATGACTGAGGAGATCTCTGGTCAGTACCTTTTCCTTTTCTCTTGCCCGTAACCTTTTTTTTAGGAGGCATGGGATAACCCTTCATCACTCTCAAGCTCAGGTGCTCAAAGCTCTTTCCAAGTCGAAGTCCATACCTAAATGCGTTATACTGGGGTAAATTGTGCAACTCAAACACACACCTAAATAACTTGATGGATGGTGCAATTGTTTCACTAAGACAAAGGTACAAGAAGTATGGTGCTTTCCTCCATGCATTGGGATTTATCTAACTCGGGGTAAGATGGAATTCGTTGAAGATTGAGATAAAGAAATGATGAAGAGGAAACCTCAAACCTCCATCAAAACAATCTTGGCACATAGCAAGCTCGCGAGGATCTAACCCGAGAAGCTTTTCTTTGAGCCTAGAGGCTCTAAATATACATAATCGCATGTACCTATCAAGTAGTTGGTTCAAGTATTTACATCTGAACTTTTTCATATCAATGATATGGTAAGATTTGGTCAACCTGTACCTTAATTTCAATACTCAGCCTCCTATTTTATCAAATTCGTTAGTGAACGCCCAAGGTAAATAAAGATCCTTCTATAACATCATTTGATTATTTTATATGAGTGTTAATTTTTTTAACGTCAGGTCATGCGTACATTATAATCCATATATTAAGCAGGATGATGGCACTGGCATGTAATTTGAATAAGGTAATGATAATTCCCAACTCAATCATTATATGCCTTGCATCAAAATACTATTGTATTAAATCTTCTTGGAAAAAACAGGAGTTTATGCTGGCTGTATTTAGATGGTGTTTTAGAATTTAATAGCAGATGCCTCGACCATCTCCTTAGAAGGTGGATATCAAAAAGTAGATTAAGCTAGATGAGGTTTCTGGTTACGAGTCTCTACGCTAATGGTCTTTTTTTGTATTAAGCCCCTGTTTGGGATCTATTTTAATGAGTTTTTGAGGATAATGTATTTTGGAATAGAGATTTTATCGAAGAATGTGTGTTTAAAAATAAGGAATTATTTTTGAAATTATGTTTAATATTATTTTATTGAAGAATGTGTAATTAAAATGAGAAGATAGTAAAATGTATTAAATTGCAAGACCAAACATGGGCTAAGAATGTTGGCTTGTTCGGCACTAATGGTCATTTTTTATAATTGCTGATTAATTTTATATTTATAGTTGTTCATTGGATTTTTCATTTGGTTGCAATGTTCTTGATTTCTAACGGCAGTTATCCTTTTGTGCTTTTGTTTATTTCATTCGTGGTAAATACTCAGCAAGGTTGGACAAACAATCAGGCATTTTCATTTTATCACAGTATATACACATCAAATGTACATAAAATGATTGTCGAAACATCTTAATTCCTTACAGACTTTCAAACACAATTCTAATATAAGCAGAAGTAAAATGTGGACACATTTGTTTTCAAGTTATGCTTTTGATAAGTGTATTTTATGCACTTATTTGGGCCTTTAAATATGGATATGTAGAAGTTCTTTTGATTAATTATGGTCTAATTCATTGTATATTTTATTTATTTGATGAAACTCGATGAATAGAAGAAAAAATGAAAGAAAGAAGCGAAAAATGGTGAAATCTGAAGTATGGAGACTAAATTGTAAATATTTAATAGTTGATTCGGACCACAAGTCGATACTTAAAGATTGTCAGGAGTCAATTTGATGCAATTAAAAATAAAAAATGAATGAAATATGATCAAAATATTATCAAAAATCAATTTCAAAAAGCACAAGAAATATTCTAGGTTTTTAACCAAATATTTAGATCCATTTTTGACGTAGTAAACATTTGAATTGGAATTATTATATGTTTAGAAAAAATTTAGCCATTTAAGTTAACTTTTCAACATACTTTAAATCATTTTAATCAGATATCACAAAAGAAAATTATAATAAAAATACTAACGGCTATGCAAGACAAAAACACGCTCACGCGAAGACAACTTTCCTTATTCGATTGGAACTCTTTTGAAACCAATTTACACGTGATTTTCAACCAATTTTAGATTCTTATAAATACATTACAACAAAATACATAAGAGTACCTTTTGTATATATCTCATACACCAAAATTCATCAATTTACATCATTGAATAGAGGTCATCCATTGTTCTTGTGAAAATTAGACGGCAATCACAATTTTTATAGAAATTGGAATTTCAACCTTGACATTTTGGAGAGACAACCAGAAGAGATATTGGAAATTAATCAAAAAATCATTGAAAAGATTCAAGATTTCAAGATTCATCTTCTTCTCCTCCATTAATCTAAAATCCGAGTTATGTTCTTCTAACTAAACGTGTTTTCTTGTGATTTTGTACTGCTAGACTATGGTTTAAATTACTAAAACATTGATAAACTCTTAATATGATATTTTATTATAAATTCGATAATTTAACGCCCAATATGTGTTTATTATTGAATGATTGTTATAGGATTTAATGATATTTTAATTACTTGATCACTAATTGGATTAATTATAAATTTTATTGATTTCTAGAGAAATAATAGGATAGAAAGTAGATTATAACAATTATTGTAAAATCCGATGGGGTACACAAATATATCGCTATGCTTTGCATGATTTCTATAGATGTTCTAATGTTTTTAATGCATGCTTTCATGTTAGTATATTTTAAAGAAATATAGGGAGGTCACACGAGATGATAGACTTAATTGACATCGAAAAATACTTTTAATTAACTTAGGAACATTGATCAATAAGATTGTCCACATATTTTCATCTTACTAATTTGCATTGAAACATATTAATAAGACGGATTCAAGGTCTTTGTAATATTATATCGAAATTTACAAAAGTTTTATAAATTGCTCAATAAAATAGGTAGTTTAATTAGTTAATTTAGCATAAATCTTTCAAAAAAAAAAAATTGTTATTCAATTAAATTTAACATTAATTAATCCTAAATTAAGTACATAATTTTCGTGAGAACAATACTTTATTACTTATTCGCGATACAGCAAGTTTGCAAAAAATCAAACGTTCAAGGGCGCCGTTGTCTGGAACTATTTTATTTAATTAGTTTTAGTTTATTTTAAATTTAATTTGGATTTTTATTGCTTTATTAGTTTAATCTTATATTAGAAAAAAAATTACAGTGCTTTTTCTCTTCTTCTTTTTTCAAGATCTTGTAGGCAAAGTTCGAGGCACGTGAATCTTGCTCAATTTGATTTGAAAATCGAACAAACATTCAAGTTGATAAGAAAAGAACAAATAGAATCACATAAAAAATAACAAACAAATCTAATGACAAAAAATATACAAAATCAAATTGCTGTTAGGATGAATTAAATTGCAGCACATCTGATTGTAACTACGAGAGATGAGAATGAGAGACTAATGGGGGGATACATGATTCCACTGTAGTAGAAAGCAAAACTAGTATAGCTTACCCAACACTTGGATGTGCTAATTTTCAATTGAGGTTGAACGTAATCAATATGTTCCACAATGCATTGCAATTCTTTAGGAGATCCACTGAAAATTTGAATGCTTATATCTCAAGATTTCTGGACATGCGTGCAACAATTGAATAACCGAGGGTTTCCAGTTATGCAATTCGATTGAGACTATTTCCTTACACTTTGAGAGATTTAGCTAGGAAATGGTTGGACACATTCCCACTTCATAGCATCACTACTTGGAACAATTTGAGTTAGAATTCTTAAGTAAATATTTCCCACAAAAAAAAAGGATTTCCATGTTGAAGGACGAGATCATTACATTCTACATTCTCCCAATTCGATTCAAAATGTTTTTCAAAGGATTGGGATAGGTACAAAGGTAGCCTCCGTCAATGTCCACAACATGATTTAAAAAATGGCTTAAAATTTAGTACTTCTACATGTAGCTAAATCCAGTAAACAGAGCTAACATTGAATATGCGTGTGATGGGTCAATTGCAAATAGGACATTGGACTAAGTCTATCGAATCATGAAGGACCTAGCATTCACAAGTGCACTTTGGCCAACGGAGAGATCAGATGGAAAGAAAGTTGTTGGAATACACGAAGTTGACACACTGACAACAATGTTAGCATAGCTAGTAGCACTAGCTAAAAAGGTAGATAGTTGGGTAACCAATCAAATTATGAATGCATTTCAAGTAGTTGGGTCGAGATGCAACCATTACAACTAAAACCACGAGTGTGTAGATTGCAATGTACGTAGCCATTTGTTAAATCAGCTGAAGAGGTAAATTATATGCAAAATTACCCAACACATTCAAATACCTAAAATCCTGGCTAGAGAAATCATACCAGTTTTTCTTAAAACAATAATTAGTCATCTCAAGGCCACCAGGTTTTCAGCAGCCAAAAAGAAGCCCTCATGGGAAGAAGCATTTACTAGAATAGCTAAAATATCAACTAATTTCATGGAAAGGACTTAACTTTGTAGATACAGAGGGCTACCATCAAGAATTTGGAGAATCAAATGGGACAAATAACAAATGATCTTTTAGAGAGACTACCAAGAGCCTTGCCAAGTGACATTGAGATAAATCCCAAATAGCATGTAATGGTAGTGAAAGCTGTAGAAAATAAAGTAATTGGGTACTCATCTGTGAAAGCACTAACTCCAGTTCAGGCAACTACTATGCGAAGTGGGGTTCACTTTCCAAATATTAGAGTTAAGAGGTAGGTGGTAGCAACTAAAAAAGGTACGTTCCACAAATGAGAAGCAATTGGATAAATCTGAACAGTCGGCAAAGATAATTCTAGATTAAAAGTCATATGATGACTAGATGAAGGCAACCATTCCTATCAATACATATGTACCTCATGTCCCTTCCCTCAAAGTTTGCAAAAAAAGAAACTCAATGAGCAATTTTGAGAAATTTTTACAGATGTTGAGGAAGCTCCACATCAACATACCATAGATGCAATTAGACATATCCCAAGTTACACAAAGTTCTTTATAGACATGATATTAAAGAAAAGAAAGCTTTCGAAACTTGAAGAAGGGGCATAAATAGAAGAGAGTAGTGCTAGGATGCAAAATAAATTGCCTCCCAAACTCAATGATCCAAGGAATTTCACTTTATCTATTTCACTTGGAAAAAATATTTTTCTAATGCTTTATATGGTACATGTGCAAATCGTAATTTAATGCCTTTATCTGTCTATAGAAAATTAGGAGGTAGAGGACACAATGGTGTCACTACAACTGGCTGATAGAAATACCAAATATCCTAGAGGCAAAGTTTATGATGTACTCATTAAAGCTAGAAATTTAATATTTCCAGCGGACTTTCTTGTTCTTGACATAGAAGAAGATCTAAATATTCCAATAATCTTCGGTCGACCCTTCCTAACAACTATTCAAACCTTGATTGAAAAGGAGAAAGGTGAATTGACCTAAGGGTGGAAGATGACCAAGAGGTTTTTAAATTAAACAATCCATCCAAGCAACCGTCGGATTTCAAGGACTACAAATGTATTGATTAAGATGATCTACAAAGCTCACAAAAGAGAAAATCTATATAGTTGATGGAATTCTTAATCAAAATGAGAACGGAGAGTTTAATGTGTTGAAAGCAAAAAGAGGATGCAAAGCTGAAAATTGCAAGGAATGCAAAGGCGAAAAATTCCTATTTGAACCACCATGAGAATCTCATCTACAAATTCTAGTTAAATATTTTAAATTAAACGCTTATTGAAAGGCAACTCAATTTCTTACTATTTTATTTATTATGCTTTATGTCATTGCAAGTAGTTTATTAATGTGCATTAGTTTTATGTATATTTTTGTTTCAATAAAAGGGCCATCATGTCTATATTAAGCCTAATAAAAGAAAACATATATTGGACTAAAAAAATAGTGAAATACACGTGTTATTTTTCAAGGCTCTAGGTGCGTCAAAAAAATATTGGTTATCATACATGCCACACTCTAGCTATTAAACTAATTTTTGACTCTTATATTTGTTTTCTTTCATCTTTCAAAGGTATATAGACATTGAACGTGAGGAAGTTTAACAAATTGGAGAATGGAATGAAATGATCCAGAAAGCTCACCTTAAATATAAGGGAAAATTTAGGGAGTACTTTATTCTTTTCTTCACCACCCCTTTATGTGTTATAATATACTTTAAGACATTGAGGATAATGTCTAATTTAAATTTGGGGGTGAACAAACATTGATTTTTTTAGTTTATTATTCTCTTGTGATTGTGTGTTTTTATTGCTTATTATATAAGATTTTTTTAAAATAAATATTTTCTTGTTCATTGTGTGTTTGTGTGGGTTATCATGTTCAGTAATAATGGATATATTTGGAATTATGTATTGATTTATGGAATGTGAATAAGTTATATGTTTGGATTAATTGATTTTTATCTATGTGAAACCTAATACTCTTTGCGCAGATGAATTAAATTTAGTATTTCAGAGTAATAATTATATGCTTGATAGGTTGAAATATTCAAATTTAGTTGCTAAATGAAAAAAAAAAAAAGAAATTACATTATACGATCATTAGATCAAATTTAATATATTTTAGGAGTGATTGAACTGTTGTATGAAAATATTGATATTAATGGGGATTTCATGCGTGTAAATTCTTGTGTGGATTATATAATGCCAATATGATGAAAATTTGAAGTTATGGGTCAATTTTTGAGCATATCTAATTAATGAGGGACATTGCATTAATCATGACAAAAAGAAAAAAAAAATTATCTCATTATGAACCATTTCTTCGTAGCTTAGATAACTCGAGTGATTAAGTCTACAAGGGTATTTAAAACCTAATGCCCCGTGATCATCTGATTTGGGAGTTATCGACCGAAAGTCCATTACAAGGGTCATTTAAAAAGTTTAATAAAGTGAAGACTATTCATAAGATAAGTGAAAAAAAAAAAACAAATATAAAAAAAAGTAGGTGCATGAAATAGAAGACGCACCACATATATTGGTTAAACCTCAAACACTTATTTGAGATAATTGGATCTTTGACAAGGGAGTATTAACCTAGTTGAGTCTTGGAGGTTGAAGCAATCAAAATTTGAAGAGTCCTTATTTGTTGAAGCATGGACTTACAATTGTAAAATTCATCTAAACTAGAGAAATTGAGAGTTAGTATAGAGATTTACCTTAGATCATACAATGGGAAAAGAGTAAAAGGAACAAATTTCGGGGGTGTGAATCTTCGAAGAGATGAAAGAAAAAATTTGACCATCAAAGATCGAGAATTGAAACAACTCATGAATTGATAATATTTTATTTAATTATTCACACACACACACACACAAACATCAATTATGCATTGAAAAAGTTGATATTGATTTTGGTAATGTGACCTTGAAGTGGTCCATAGATTTAACACAATAATTCCAATTTTGAGACAAATGGCAAGTTATCTAACTAAAACTTTTTGCATGTTGTGTTGTTGAGTTTGGGTTACGATTTTGTTTGAAAACAAACAAATGTTTAAATTTGGGAATATTCGATAAGTGTATTTTATATACTTATTTAGGCCTTTAAATATGAATATTTTGATGTTCTTTTGATTAATTATGGCATAATTCATTCTGTATTTATTTATTAAGTGGAACTCGATGAATGGAGGAGGAATTGAAAGAAATAAGAGAAAATTGGCCAAAATGGTGAAATCTTAAGTATGAAGACTAAATTGCAAATATTCAATAGTTAATTCTGAACACAAAATGATAATTGAAGTAATAGAAGTTAACGGATGCAATTAAAAGTCAAAAATGAATTACATACGATCAAAATATTATCATAAATCAATTTCCAACCACACAAATTATATTTCAGATTTCTAGCCAAGTATTTAGACGCGATTTTGACATAGTAAATGCTCGAATTAGAAATATTCTATTAAGTAAAGTTATAGCCTTTTGAGTTAGATTTTCAACACACTTCAAGTCGCCTCAATTGGATACCAGAATAGGAAGTTATAACAAAAATACTGACAATAATACAGAGACAGTATGCACACGTGAAGACAATTTTCCTTATTCGATTGGAACTCATTTGAGAACCAATCTGGACGTGATTTTCAACCAATTCTGAACTTTTATAAATACCTAACAACATAATACATTAGAGACACCTCTCATATACATCTCATACCCTAAAATTCAATAATTAATATCATCAAAGAGAGGTCAATCCATTGTTCTTTTGAGAATTGAAGGATAATCACAAGTTTTTAAGAACTTGAAGTTTCAACCTTGATACTTTGGAGAGACGACGAGAAGATATATTGGAGATTAATCGAGAACCAATGAAGAGATTCAAAATTTCAAGATCAATCATCTTCTCATTCATTAATCTAAAATCTGGGTTATGTTCTACCAATTAAACATGTTTTCTTGTGATTATGTAATTCTAGGCTATGTTTTAATTATTAAGACATTGATTATCCCTTATTATGATATTTTTGATAACTTAATTCAAGTATTGTCATTTAAGTGGATATATCACAATATAAATAGCAATTTAAAGTAAAGTGCAATAATGTAAAGTGACAGTGAATTTAATGAGGTTTGATACACAATGTGTTTTATGTCCCTATTACCAAGCTCTCCGTTACGAGTAAGGTCAAATGTACTATAGTGGTAACTCACAAAAAAGGAGTATCAGTCCTTAAGTGACTTATAACAAGAAGCACATATCCTTAAGTGACTTACAATAAGGAGCATTTATCCTTAGATGACTTACAACAAGGAGCACATATCTTTAACAATAATAGAGTTTTCGCAAGGCACTTGAAACCACCAAAATATAAATGATAATTTTACAATTGAAATAATTCTCTTAACAAATGATATAATCAAGTCAAGTGTTTAGAGAGTTGGGATAACACTTCAATAGATAGCAAATAATAAAGCTCTAGTGTTTATGTTGTAAACTTTGATTAATGATGGATAATGAAATATTTTATATGTTTGTATCATAGTTTTCAACATATGATGTATGAAGAGAGATTTACACTTCAATATAAATGTCAAGCAAAGAAAACTTTTATTAAGAATTGAAAATAGATGAGATTGAAAATTTTTCTTATAAAAAAATAGAATTCTTGATGAAATAGATGAAATTAGTTTGATTAATCAATATATTCTTTGTAATAAATGAAATAGAATGTATAATCAAGTAAGCTCAATAATTTTAAATAAATATACTCTCTTAATTGCTCTTGTAAGTTGTTAGTATTGAATGCAAAATAGTAAGCTATTTATAGATCAAGATGTTTGAAAATCAGAAACTTTCGGTTGACCATGTTGAGCTTCTCGATCGATCGAAATGGTGAATATAGCAGTTGTATATTTTAAACCGTTGGAATTTCAGCTGAGCAGTCCTGTCATTTCGATCGAACAAAAGTTCAATCGACCGGTGTATACTTCGACTGAAGTACACAAATTTTGGAAATTCATTTTTATATCAAAATATTCATTTTTCCAAAATCTATTTCATATTATAATCAAAACAAATGGAGCTATATTGAATCATAGGTTAACAATTTCCCCCTTTTTGATTATGACAAAAAAAATATGTGATTTGTAAAAATATACAAGAATGTTGTTTCCGTTTCCCCCTATCTTTTACACATTAATGGGAATATTTTTCATGTGTATAACTGTAGTATCACAACTATACTTCCAAAAATGCAATTGTAATATAAAGACATGCATTTCCATCATTAAATCTCACAAGTTATAGAATCACATTTTATAGAGTCGCATAATAAATCACATTTCTTTTCCCCCTTTGACATCATCAAAAAGAATGGGGTCGTTGAAGTTTAAAACTTCCACCTTAATCATGACATAAGTGCGAGGAAAGAAGAAAAATAATGGATATTAATCATAGGTCATGACATAAAAGTAAATATAAGTTAAAAAAAAAAGAGAGAGAGACTTCAATCTTCCACCAATGGAGAGGGGTCTCGAGGATAGTGAAGTACATATGTGCAAAGAAAGCTTCTTGGGATATGCCCATTTGCTCCATTCTTTGTTCAAGTGCGTCCATGCGGCTATTTACGATAGTGGCAAGGAAATCAATTTGACCTTCTAAGAGTGGAATTGATCTTCAAATATATGTATCGGTCGAGAATAGGTGCAACTTGTGGAATAGTAGGCCTATGTCTTGATCGATGAGAACCATCACCATCACTAATACCATCATCTTCATTTTTACCCTCACCAATACCCATATTCTTTTCCGGCTCTTCTTCAATGAATGGACAGGTAGTGGGCCCCGACTTATTGTTGAAACCTTGAGTATGACACACCCATTGTCATGACCTTTAACAATTTTTATTCGTTTGACGATGGTAAGGTTGATGATATCGGTATGTTTTGGTTTAAGAATATGTTCATCGTCTAATGGCACATTGAAGTGTTCAAATTTTTTTTGTAAGAAGCATGCCATATGGTAAGCCTAAAACTCTAGGTGAAGAGTGGTCATGTCGAATATGTTTCAAAAAGATGTATGAGAAGTCTAATTTTCGACCAATAAGAAGGGAATCAAGGATGAACAAGTCGAGGTGATGAACCTCTTCGTAATGGCCACTTCGAGGGACGATGATATGTGCAATTGCACGATGAAGATTTTTTTAAGGAATGGTAAGATGATCTAGGTTCAAAATCATTTTGGTAGTTAAAGGTCGGTCGGTGACACGACAACAAGCTTTAAGTTCATTATAACCGTCAAACCTAACGGGATCATTTTGGACATAAGCACAGTTATCATAATCTTCTAAATCAAGGATTTTCCGAATAGTAGGTCTATCGAGGGTAATGCATTTATCTTTGATTGTGCAAGTTACGTGGTTCGAATAAAAAGTGACATTTCGATAAAATCCTCGAATCAACCTAGGGTAAGCATTCTTGGAAATAGAAACTACATTTTTCCATCCAATCCCCTCAAAATACTCCTCTATATGAAAGGATGGAGCTTTGGTATATAAGTCGAAAAAGTCGATAGACTTACCAATTAAAATTGGACAATCAGTGAATTCATTGGGTTACGGTGTGTCAACTTCAACGTTGGACGAACTAGTTTCTCCCTTCTTCGATTTCTTCTTTGGAGGCATTATAGGTTCAAATTTGTTGAGCAAGTGTGAGAGAAATTTTGGTTTTTTTCGAAATGTTTGGTGGGAAAACGAGTGAGAATTGATAAGAAATGAGTATGATACAAATTTTTTGAAGTAGGTTAATGGTTTGAATGGATTTGCAATGAATTCTTGAGAGAAAGATTAAGATTTTCAAGTTTTGGAACAAAATCTAGGTGTTTGATTTTTCTTGACAAAATGGAAGATAAAACTTTGAATTTGTGATGTGAATGTTGATAAATATAGTAGATTCATGGAAATCTTGAAGTAATTTGGAAGAAATTGAAGATTTTTTGATGATTAAAGAGAGAGAAATCGCAATTTTAGGTTTTGAAATGAAGAATTGGGGATAAAATTGAGCTTTAAAGATACTGAAACGTGAGCATTTCGATCGAACGAACTTTTAGTGGTCGATCAAAACTCTATAGGTTTGAAAATATGGGGGCTACAGGAAGTTTCAGCTGACTGATGGTCGCCTAAAGATGAATTTTGGTTGTACATCTGGTCAATCGAATAGTTGTTTCGATTGATTAGTAGGTCAACCGAATAGCATCTACCGTATTTGGAGGTTCCTTACCGGTTTTGTGCAAACTTACCGAATTTTGCAAAGGCTTACCAGTTGTTCATCAGGTCGATCGAAGTGTTTAATGGTCGACCGAAACAACAAAGAAAAAGGGTGAGTTACAGTCAATTTCGGTGAACTATTGTATGACCGAAAGGGTGCTTTCGATTGATCAGCGAGTCGACTGAAATATTTCAAAATAATAATTCACATGTAATTTCAGTTTAATCGTGCATATAAAATAAATTTAGCCACAAATTTCAGATTCATCAATAATGCACAAACCTCTTCTAATATATGAAAATTATCGAGAGCTAGAGGTTTAGTAAGAATATCGGCCAATTGTTTTTCGGTATTAACAAATTCCAAGTAAATATCACATTTTTGCACATGATCTCTAAGAAAATGATGTCGAATTTCAATAAGTTTGGTGCGGGAGTGCAATATGGGATTTTTAGATCAATTTATAGCACTAGTGTTATCACACATTAGCAGCCGAAATATATTCGACTTCGGTGGTTGATAGTGCAACGAAAATTTATTTCTTGCTAAACCATGACACAAGCAAAGCTTAGAAAGTAACAAGTTCCACTTATGCTTTTTCGATCAATAGTGCAACCCGTCCAATCGGCATTCGAATAGCTAATGAGGTCAATATAAGTGCCATTTGGTTACCAAAGTCCCAAAGTTCTAGTGCCACATAGATATCTAAAAATTCATTTTAAGGCACTTAGATGTGATTCTTTATGATTGAATTGAAATTTTGCACATAAGCAAACACTAAACATAATATCGGGTCTACCAACGGTTAAATAAAGGAAAGATCCTATCATACCTCGATATTTGGTTATGTCAATTTAAGTACCTTGCTCATCTTTATCCAATTTAATTGATGAACTCATTGGAGTATTCATTGATTTCAAGTCTTCAAAATCAAATTTCTTGAGCATGTCTACAATGTACTTTGTTTGACTAATAGGTTGCCTTCATTAGTTTGTTTTATTTGAAGTCCAAGAAAGAACTTTAGTTCTTCCATCATGCTCATTTCAAATTCCTTGATCATATACTTTGAAAACTCTTCACAAAGGGAAATATTAGTTGCACCAAATATAATATTATCAACATAAATTTGTACAACAATCATGTCATTCCTTTTGGTTTTGATAAAAAGTGTAGTATCCGCATTCCTCGTTTGAAAACCATTTGAAATAAAAAAAATTTGCTCAATCTCTCATACCAAGCCCTAGGAGCTTGTTTCAAACCATATAGTGCTTTTCAAAGTTTAAACACATTTTCTGAAAATTTGTGATTTTTGAAATCAGGAGGTTGCTCAATATAAACTTCTTCTTGAATAATACCATTTAAAAATGCACTTTTGACATCCATTTGATAGAAAGTAAAACCTTTATGGCAAGCAAAGGCAAGAAGTATGCGAATAGATTCTAATCTAGCAACCGGTGCAAAAGTTTCTTCAAAATTTATAACTTCTTCTTGATTGTAACATTGTGTTACTAATCTAGCCTTGTTACGCACAATTATACCGTTTTCATCTCTTTTATTTCGAAAAACCCATTTTGTACCATTAAAAGTTTGATCATTTGGTCTATCAACTAAATCTCAAATATGATTTCTTTCAAATTGATCTAGTTCTTCTTGCATTGCTAGAATCCAAAACTCATCAAATTTGACTTCTTTGAAATTCTTTGGTTAAATTTGAGAAATGAAAGCACAATTATTTAGAAAACCTTTGATAGAGTTTATAGTACTTACATCATTGGAAGGATCACCAATTATGAGCTCATTTGGATTAGCGAGAACAAACCTCCATTCAGTGGGAAGTGTTGGATCACTTTGATTTTTGGAAGATTTTTCTTCTCATTGTTGAGAAATTGGTTCTTCCAAATCTTTATCTTCAATATTTTTAGGATCTTCCTTGTTTTGATCTTGAATATTCATTTGCATAAAAGGAATTTCCAAACATACACCAATACATTTCTCTTTATCAAGAGAATTAGCTTTATCAAATGTAATATGCATGAATCCGTCCACTACTAAAGTTCTTTTGTTGAAAACTCTATAAACTTTGCAAGTAGGTGAATATTCAAGAAAGATTCCAATATCGGATTTTGAATTAAATCTTCTTTTGTATTTAGAATAAAACACTCGCAACCAAAAACCTTAAAATAACTGATATTGGGAACTCTATTTTTCCAAACCTCATATGGAGTTTTGGTTTTCTTTCGACTTACCAAAACTCTATTCATAATGTAGCAAGCGGTGTTAATGGCTTCAACCCAAAAATATTTGGATAAATTGTTTTCATTTAACATGATCCTAGCCATTTCTTGCAATATGCGATTCTTTTTTTCTACTATATCATTTTGTTGAGGAGTTTTAGAATCCAAAAAATTATGTTCATATCCATTTTCTTTATAACAATCATCAAAAGAAATATTATCAAATTCTCCACCATGATCACTTCTAATTGTTGTAATAGAGTATCATTTTTCATTTTGAACATTTTTACAAAAATGTTTGAATATTTTTCAAGTTCTAAAACAAGACTCGAGTAAATCTTGAGAACAATGACAAATGCACAATGATTACCACTTAAGCATGCGGTTTTAGAAGATCCAAAGAAATTCATGTAAAGAAGTTATAAAGGTTTTGTGGTTGAAGAAAATTGCTTAGCTTTGAAAGAACTTTTTGTTTGTTTTTCAACTTGACAAGCATCAAAAATTTTGTCCTTTTCAAATTTCAAATTTGGTATACCTTTAACAAATCAATTTTTTGAGCTTTTTGAAATTAGGTCCATACTAACATGCCCTAATCTTCTATGCCATAACCAAGTATCATCTTTAAAACTTGACAAACATTTTAACTCTCTTTCACCTTCCTATGAATAATACCTCTTTCGATGTAGCATCCTTAATAAGACATTTTGAAGAATCAAATTTGATATAATAACATTTATCACATAGTTGACTAATACTTAGCAAATTATGTTTGAGATTATCTACTAATAAAACATTTTCAGTAGAAAAAGATGAATGATTACCAATATTTTCAGTGCCCATGATTTTTCCTTTGGCATTATCTCCAAACATGACATGACCCCCATCATTTCTTTTGAAATTTGACAATAGTGTTTGTCTCCGGTCATATGTTTCGAGCAACCACTATCCAATAACCAATTGTTTTTTATCCTTGAAGACACCTAGAAGAATTGATTCAAATATTTGATCTTGATACCCATTCAACTTTGGGTCCTTGATAGTTAGTGCTAGTGGACCCTTGAACCCACTTATTTCTTTGAAAGTGTAGTCTCTTTTTTATCAAGCAATTAAAAGCTATGTGTCCAAATTTGTTACAAAAGCTACATGTAGTGTTGGAAGCTTTAACAAATATATTTTCAAGAGATTTTTGCTTTAGAAAATGTTTGTATCCAATTCCTCATTTATCAAAAACGTATTTTTGCTTCCCAAGTATTAACCCAAAGTTTTTCTTTCATTGAGTGAATTTGTGCACAATGTTGGTTAAATCCAAGACCTTTTCTTTTAGAGAAATATTTTTTTTGATTAGAGATTCATGATCATCATTTTCTTTCTTAAAATCCTTTTGAGTTTCTAAAATCTTTTTGGTCTCATTTTTCAATAAGATGTGTTGCTTTTTGAGAGTAAGTTTTTCAAATGCTTTAATGATTTCATTATATGAAGTGGATAGTTCATCATAAGAGGGAGTGTCATTTGTGTTTACCTTATCTTCAATGAACATGAAGCACATGTTTGCAACTTCTCTTGACTTTAATTTTCTTCGTGCTCATCATCACTTTCATCCTAAGTGGCTTGTAGAGCTTTCTTTTTGAAAAATTTTCTTTTGTTGGGACATTCGATTCTTTTGTTACCGCGTTTGTCACAATCATAGCTAACAACCTACTTGTTCTTTTCATTACCTTTGTCTTCTTTCTTTTGAAATCGACGGTTGTTGCGAAAACCTCTCCACTTTTTGACAAGGAGAACGAGATCATCAAGTTCCTCATCATTATTGTTTGAGTTTGAGGTTTCTTCATTATTTGATG
The DNA here is from genome assembly GCA_019097785.1 of Fraxinus excelsior. Lineage (NCBI taxonomy): Eukaryota > Viridiplantae > Streptophyta > Magnoliopsida > Lamiales > Oleaceae > Fraxinus > Fraxinus excelsior. Next base: position 10,706,599 of record CM032636.1, on the reverse strand, counting down.
ATTTCAAAGCAATTTGTCTTCTAGGAGAATCCTTCTTTTCTTCCTCTTTTTCTTTTATAGACTTCTCCTTTGTTTCGGCATGATTTAGCTCATAAGTCATCAAGATTTCATAGAGCTCTTCCAAAGGATACGTGTTGACATCTTTGGTGTTCTCTATCAATATCCTCAATGAGTAACAATCTTTCGAGAGAGACCTAAGAATTTTGCTAACAAGTTCACCATTAGTAAATTTTCGATCAAGACCTTTAAGGCCATTAACAATATCGATGAACCGATTAATCATGCTAGCAATGGGTTCATCTCGTTTCATTAAAAAAAATTCAAAATCTTTAAACTAAAGATTTATCTTAGTTTCTTTAACTTTGTTTGTACTCATGTGTGTGATTTCTAATGCATGCCAAATATCATATGTGAAATCACATGTGCTAATACGACTAAATTCATTTATATTCAAACCACAATAAAGAAGATTTTTGGCTTTTGCATTCAAAGACAATTTTCTTTTATCATCTTTATCATATTCTTTTCTAGGTTTTGAAATAATTTGGTTCAGTTTTTCATCATCTTTAATAACCTTGGTAAGTTTGTGAGGACCAAATTCAATAACCTCCCAAACATTATAATCAATTGATTGGATATAAATCATCATTCTAGTTTTCCACTAGTTATAATGTGAACCATCAAACAAAGAAGGACGATTTGTAGAATGCCCATCAATACTATGATTAGCCATTACGCAAGATAGTAAAGTCTTTTAAAATTCGCGCACCTAGGCTCTAATATCAATTGATAACCCAATAATAACTAACCAAGAGGGGGATGAATTAATTTTTGAAACTTTTTCGACAATTAGTCTCAAAACTATTTAATACGAGATATAAATGCAAAGTGCAATAAGAGAAGTAAATATATAAATTCGATAACTTAATTCAAGTATTGCCACTTAAGTGAATATAGCACAATGTAAATAGCAATTTAAAGTAAAGTGCAATAATGTAAAGTGACAAGCGAATTTAATGGGGTTCGATACACAATGTGTTCAACGTCCTTGTTACCAAACTCTCCGTCACGAGTAAGGCCAAAATGTACTAAAGTGGTACCTTACAAACAAAGAGTACCAATCATTAAGTGACTTACAACAAGGAGCATCTATCTTTAAGTGACTTATAACAAGGAGCACTTATTATAACAAGGAGCACTTATTCTTAGATGACTTACAACAAGGAGTACATATCTTTAACAACAATCGAGCTTTCACAAGGATTATGTTTGTTGACCTATGGCTGATTTAATGCTTAATGTTTTGATTATAACAAAGAAAATTAATATTGTTTCTAAAAATTGATTTTGAATGATGATAGTTTAATGTTAAAATCAAAAAAAGGGTCTCAATAGGTTGAAAACTGGTGTAAAACTTTTCAGTATGAAAGTTGATATATGATAATGTTTTGGTTATATTTCATCCCTTTAACATTTTTACTTATCCAATTGACTTCTAACATTCTCGAATCTTCATCTCAAGATTATAAACAATTTTAGAGTATTTGCACTTTAGTTCCTGAACTTTCACATTCTTCCATTTGGTCATTTTCGCCCCTCTTTTCTAATTTTCACCGTATTCGTCTATTTGCGACTTAAACCAAAATATAATTGTACTTAGAACATTTAGGCTCCAATAAATCATAAAAATACAATTATTAGTGAATTAAAAACGTGATAGTTGCACTAATATTAAGTATTGTCAAAATCAACACATTATAAATCGGGCTCGTGAAGAAGATCAAGATCGAAGTCAAGCATTAAAAGTTTGTCAAGAAAGATCAAGATCATAAGTTTAAGAACCAAACACGAAAGAAACTTCGAAGCAAGATAAGAAACTAGGCTTTCGAGATCATATGTAAAAGTATAACACTTTGAACTTTAATAATGAATGACAATAGCTCAAAAATCATTTTGTGCACGAAAAGTTAATTTCATATTACTTGCATAAAATAAATGTAGTTATTAATAATAAAGACAAGACCAAAAAAATTACGTTACCGGATGAACTGATGATCTGAAAGAAATGGAAACAACTGGAGGATCACTGAGCTTCACCTCAATTGTCCAGAAACCAAGTGTATGACTAACCAATTTAGCTGATGTAGTCTTCCCTATGCCAGGGTTACCACTTAGTAGTACAACCTTTTTAGCACCTGAATCATTTTGTTTCTTCCCATTTCCATTTTGACCAGTATTAAGGAATTTCTTATTCCAGTCTGACAGCCAATCATGAAGCTGCTTCACCTGCATTTAACCAGCTATTACTAGTAAAGCATTCTCAGATAGAGACATCTTTGCATAGAAGGATATCTCAAAAGGCTTCACCTGCATTTAACCAGCTATGCTTGGAGGGAATTCTCAAAAGTCATGAGAAACTTCAATTCACCAAAGAACAACTAGACCTTTTAGGCTTTTACACAAGATCATGGGTAAAACAGAGGTGACCCAAATCCCACTACTTGTGCATTTACTCAATATGGAATTCTTGGTTACACTCTACTTTCAACCTCTGCTCCAAATTCGAGCTCATGAATAGCTAATTCGAGACCTAGAGATCACATGACCAAAGCCTTCAACAGTTTCATTTCTTATGAACAACATTCTATGATAGAAGTCTAAACATGGAAAAGTGCCCCAATTAGCCATCTAAGTGGTAGAGTTTGGCCGTCTAAAGTTCTTGCAACTTTTACTAGGAAACGCATGTTGCATCAAACCTTGTATTGAGATAAGAACTTTTGATAGAAAAACTGAATAATTTCCTTAATCACTGTTCAGGCACGTGTTCTGCTTACAATTACAGTCTTGATTCTGTCTTTCTTCTCACCAGATATCAAGAAGTAATCAGATACTTGCCCTTAGTAACGAGTTTTAGTTGAAAAAGGTTAACAAATCTTCGGCACAATCAGTGAAGAAAGTGAACAAATACGGGGAAAGCTGTGTAGATGTTCATGTTTCAATCCTCATATTCCTTCACACGCTAAAATGGGGTAATATCAACAGTCAGAAGAAAATCGAAAAAACAAATAATGAGTTTCCTGGGTTAAAAAACCTGCCAGACATGTTGCAGCTGCAGCTTCTGAAGATGCTCCAACAATGAAGTAGCCTTCCTCTTGACCCTTTCTGTGCCCTTTTTGGCAATCTCCAAAAGAGGTATTGCTGCATGGAGCCTACTTAGACAAGCAAGATTTTCACCATCTCTTTTACACAAGGAAAGTGAAATGGAAGCTGCGTTTTCCTTATTCCGAGGCAGACCCATTTGCAATAGATCTATCAAGATAGGTTTGCAATAGATCTCGAATCACAGTAGCTACCAAGACCACCTTCTGATAGTTTATAACCAAATTTCTACAGGCAGTTTTCCCAAAGACCCAATGACAACTGGGGCCATAGATCCCTAAATCCCTAAAAGCCCTAATTAGAGAATAGTGGTGCCACGAAGAGGAGCCCTAATTGGAACGACGGAGAGCTTAGAGATGGAGTGACGGGAGTCGGGAGAGAGTTTAGAGACACGGGAGTGGAGAAATGAAGGGAGGAAATGGTTCAAAATACCCGGATGACCCGGCCCATTTTCCAAAATAGCCGTTGACCATATAAAAAAAAAAAAAAAACACGAAAAACTAATAAAAGTTGAATGTAAAAATCATTGTTCCACAAATGCCCTCGCAATTGTAAGAGAAAGAAGCCGACGCCGACGCCACACCACGCCGACGCCACGCCACCACCATCACCGACAAGTTGATTAACCGACGCCCGGACTTCAAGACCACCATTTTCTATCGAAGAAGGTTAGTGTATATACGAATTTTGTAAAGAAAGTTTTAAGTTTTTGAATTTTTGTTGATTATTTTAGGAAAAATACTTGTAAATCTTTGATTTAGGATTTAGATGGATGAAATATGTGTATTGGGTCAATTTTTGGGGGTGGAGATCGCCGGAAATGGCGATCTCCGGCGGCCTTGACCGAGAGAGACGATCGTCTCTCTCGGTACGTGTAGTCCGGGCCCGGACTTGGTCCAAGTCCGGGCCCGGACTTGGACCAAGTCCGGGCCCCGACTTAGTTAAGTCTGGGCCCAGATTAATCTGGGCCCAGACTTACTTAAGTCTGGGCACAGACTTAACGAAGTCTGGGCCCAGATTAATCTGGGCCCAGACTTCGTTAAGTCTGGGCCCAGACTTGGTCCAAGTCTGGGCTGGGCCCAGACTTAAGTAAGTCTGGGCCTAAGTCTGGGCCCAGACTTACTTAAGTCTGGGCCCAGATTTAACTCCAAGTCTGGGCAGGGCCCAGACTTAGTTAAGTCTGGGCCCAGACATAAGATCTTCTGGGCCCGTCTGAGACGTCTGGGCTGGGCCTGGATTAATCTGGGCCCAGATTTAATAAATTTTATCTGGGCCCAGATTTAATGATTGTTTTTTTTATTTTTCTAATAAAAATATTATTATATATTTGATATTTAATTTTGTGAAATATAAAATATTATTTAATAATAAAATATTAAATATTGGATTGTTTATTTAATATTCAATTAATTATATTTAATATTATAAACTATTATTTTACAATGAAATATTAAATAAAAAAATTAAAGAGTTTTAAATTATTTATTTAATTTGTTTACGAGCAAAAAAAAAAATAAACGATTTAAAATATTTATTTTAAATTTACTTATTGAAATTGTTTATAAAAATTTAAATAAAAAATAATAATTGAAATTTATTTATTTATTTATTAGTTTATTTAATTTGCGAATTTTAATAATTTGATTACTATTTAGTTACAAGTTGTTTATGTTTATTTAATATTCAATTAATTATAATTAATATTATAAACTATTATTTTACAATGAAATATTAAATAAAAAAATTAAAGAGTTTTAAATTACTTATTTAATTTATTTACGAAAAAATAAAACGATTTAAAATATTTATTTTAAATTACTTATTGAAATTGTTTATAAAACTTTAAATAAAAAATAATAATTGAAATTTATTTATTTATTTATTAGTTTATTTAATTTGCGAATTTTAATAATTTGATTACTATTTAGTTACAAGTTGTTTATGTTTATTTAATATTCAATTAATTATAATTAATATTATAAACTATTATTTTACAATGAAATATTAAATAAAAAATTAAAGAGTTTTAAATTACTTATTTAATTTGTTTACGAAAAAAAAATAAGCGATTTAAAATATTTATTTTAAATTACTTATTGAAATTGTTTATAAAACTTTAAATAAAAAATAATAATTGAAATTTATTTATTAGTTTATTTAATTTGCGAATTTTAATAATTTGATTACTATTTAGTTACAAGTTGTTTATGTTTATTTAATATTCAATTAATTATAATTAATATTATAAACTATTATTTTACAATGAAATATTAAATAAAAAATTAAAGAGTCTTAAATTACTTATTTAATTTGTTTACGAATAAAAAATAAGCGATTTAAAATATTTATTTTAAATTACTTATTGAAATTGTTTATAAAACTTTAAATAAAAAATAATAATTGAAATTTATTTATTTATTAGTTTATTTAATTTGCGAATTTTAATAATTTGATTACTATTTAATTACAACTTGTTTATGTTTATTTAATATTCAATTAATTATAATTAATATTATAAACTATTATTTTACAATGAAATATTATAAAAAAATTAAAGAGTTTTAAATTACTTATTTAATTTGTTTACGAACAAAAAAAAAATAAGCGATTTAAAATATTTATTTTAAATTACTTATTGAAATTGTTTATAAAACTTTAAATAAAAAATAATAATTGAAATTTTTTTTATTTATTAGTTTATTTAATTTGTAAATTTTAATAATTTGATTACTATTTAGTTACAAGTAGTCGTTTATTTCAAAATAAAATATTATTTACGCCTAAATAACAAAATATTAAATAAACAAAATAAATGGTTTCTTTGAAATGTTTATTTACTATTCGATGGTTTATTTACTATTCTATTAATTATAATTAAATATTATATAAAAAATTAATAAAATATTCCATTGACGATTAAAATAAGAAATAATTTGATACTCAACTGATTATTGCGGATAGTAGTGAATATAGTTTAATTTTCTCATAATATATTTTGTCTATTATATCTTGTACATGATGCTAACGTTTGAAATTTTGTAGGATGAATTACCACTTGGACGATGTGGTGAGACAGATGTCTAGCAAAGTTACAGCGAACTGTAACTTTGCTATTTTTACAGTGGTATTAGATTTGCTCGACGAAGAGCACGCGGATATATTGAGGCGGTCCTGCTTATGGCCATTGTATTCATTGCGCAACGTACATTTTTCTGGACAGATACTCGATGCGTTGCTATGTCGGCTGCTCAAGCCGGTTGATGGAGATGCCCTTCATTTCAATCTTGGGGGCAAGGTGGTTAGATTTTCTATATTTGAGTTTGTCATGATCACCAGATTGATGTGTACAGGCGAAGATGCAGCACGGGCCCGTATTCCGAGGAACAATAGGCTATTGAATGAATATTTTCACGGGCAGGCGGCGGTCACTCCTGGGCAATTGATAGACGCAGTCAGGGCATGCGAGGATATGTCTGACAGGTTGAAGTTGGGTATGGTGCTTATCGTCGAGAGCGTACTCAGGTGTCATCACAAGAAGACGTCGATCGACTTTTTTCATTTGGAGATTGTTGATGACAATGATGCCTTCAACAGCTATCCTTGGGGACAGCGATGTTTTGCGGATACCTTACGACACTTCAGAAGGGAGTATTCGATGCCTAAGGGGGGTAGACCCGAGCGCAAGTATGATGCACATGGCTTGCCGTTGGCATTACAGGTAAATATTGAACACAATAAATTATCTATTTTTTTTATTAAATTATATATATGATAATTGTAAATGTTGCAGATATGGATGTACGAGACTGTCCCAATATTGGCTGACCGGTATGCTAAGAGAGTGGAGCCGTGCTGCCCTCGGATTTATCAATGGCGAGCACATGACAAGCCACTTGGTAAACAAATATCAGCTTTCCTCGACGATCCTGAGGTACATATTATACATTTTTTCGATTTATATTGTACATGGGCAGTCATTAATTCGGTAAAACGTCAATATGTTAGGTTGAAGTCCTCACTTAGTTGACCCCGTCGATAGAGGAGGAAGGTCAGAGTTACATGCGTTGCTTTTCTATCTCGGCCGCATCAGATGATCATATGCCCGAGTCCATCGTTGATCGGGATATGGTATGTTTATTGAATGTAATATGTTGATTATCGTGTTGAATTTTTAATTACATTAATAATTCAGATTGTTCATTGTTTCAGGGGTGCCGTCCGGTATCACCGAGGTCGCCGCCGAGGTCCTCACCCCCACCGCCGGCACCGAGGTCGCCCCCGGCACCGAGGTCCTCACCCCCACCGCCAAGGTCGCCGCCGAGGTCGCCCCCGGCACCGAGGTCGCCGCCGCCGTCAGATGATCTATATGGCCGCCTTACCGAGTTTATAGCGGGTCAAATGGGCGCAATGCGACGCGAGTTGGGACGGCAGGTCGACGCTAAGTATGCCAGACTGTCGGAGGACATGGGCGAGATGCGACGAGAGCTCAGAGGACATATCGACGATGTTTATAATGATGTTGGAGCCCTACGTAGCCATGTGGTAGATCTGCAAAACGAGATAGGGGACTTTCGGTCTGAGTTACGGGGTGACGTAGCATCCCTGCGAGGGAATCACAATCATCGGGATGGAGAGGGTGACGGTGGAGGTGGATGGACTGGGCCGTGGGGGGGAGACATAGACTCATTTTTTGAGGGGGTACCGGAGGAGGCGGATGAGGCGGATGGGAGGGCACCGGAGGAGGCGGATGGGGGGGCACCGGAGGAGGCGGATGGGAGGGTACCGGAGGAGGCGGAGAGGAGACTGTCGGAGGAGATGATTGACAGGGTACCGACGGAGGTGGAGAGGGGAGTACCGGAGGAGGTTGAGGTGGAGAGGGGGGTACCGGATGAGGTTGCGGTGGATGAGGTTGTGGTGGAGAGAGGGGTACCGGATGACATAGTTTTGGTGTCGCAGGGGACTCCGGAGAGGGGGGTACCGAATGAGGTTGCGGTGGATGAGGTTGTGGAGGTGAGGAAGGGTACGAAGCGTGTTGTTGACATGACACCGCTGGTGATTGGTAAGAGACCGAGATTGCCGTCACAGTACATCGTTTCCCCTTTCACGGCCGAGGCTAAGAGGCGGCCGTTCTTGGACGGGACATACCCCAATCTCTTCCGCGAGGTCGACCGAGTTCGGAAGAAAGCGTTTCATGATTGGTTCAATAAACTTAAGCATGAGTAAGTATTTAATGATTTGCCTAAAGTACATGCGAGATCATCTATGAATATTTAGTGTAACACTTCACTTTTTCATTTTTTTAGGGACATCCATAGGGTGGGGTCGAGGATGATATCGAACGCGAAGAAGTGGTTCGATGATGTTTTGACTAGTGGTGCTTGGCTCGCCGATGATGTAAGTGCATTCTCGTTCTTAATTATTGTATCGTTTAATTATTTGTTGTTTTACTTAATTATTTGCGTTCTCATTCTTATTTGTTAGCACATCGACATGATTATGGAATTGTTGCGGGATCGAGCTCGGAGATACCCTAAATCTTTTGACATTCCTGGTCGAGTCATCCTTAGCTGCACTTTCGCACGTGCCATTGATATTGAGTACGGCACACTCATACTCAATGGAAATGGATATGTGGTGCCCGACTATATGATGGAGTGGGTCATTGGGCTGGAGCCGACAAATGGGAAGCCGTGGACGGATTGTACACATATGTATCCAATGATCGCGAACTCACACTGTTTCGCAGCTGAGATTGTATTCGCGGATTCGACTATATATGTGTACGACTCCGACCATGGATGTTTGACCCAAGACCAACTGCAGCGTATACTAGAGCCGATGAGTGTGATTATTCCTATGATGGCTAGACAAGCGAATATTCAAGTAAATGACAAATTAGCCATTCAACGGAACACGACGACGGAGAGACAAGTAGTATCTATATTATATTTGCTTGCAGGGGCGATTGTGGTATATTCGCAATAAAGTACATAGAGTTTTTGAGCATTGATCGCAACATTAGTCCAATAAATCAACCTTTGATAGACATGTGCAGGTTGAAGTTAGCTTGCGATTTGTATGAATCCAGATGTGATCCTTAGTGCTGTTGACATTATTCTTTTATTGTAAAAAATGTAAATATTGTTATCGTTAATTCTTAATTTAAATATTACATGAATTAACACGTCTATATATAATTTAATATTCAATTAATTATGTTGATTATTTAATGACAATAAATAAAAAATATATATTACTTCGTTATAAAAATCAAATTATTACATAATATTACACATCCGTTGAATTGTTATGTAGAGGAATCTGACTTGTACAAAATTGACGAGTATGCCCTGTTGCACCGCACCTGCCGCACTTACGAGGTCGAGGAAATTCTCCAGTTGATGGTATTCTTGACGTCCGTCTACGTCCCGGAGCACGTGGTCCCACTATGGGTGGCAACAAATTATTAAGTGGAAGAATGTGGTCGGGAACTTCCCACTCACCTTCATTTGGTAGAGGAAATATCGTTTCAGCATATGCCGATCTCCAATAATCAGTCATGTAATAATGACTGCATAAGGTGTGCGGAGGAAATCCCCTATGCATAGCCACTGCCACCGCATGCATACACGGAAAACTCTCCAACTGAAACTTTCTACATGTGCATGTGTTATCATTCAAGTCCACGATGAACCCGATATTACTGCCACATCTCACGGAGAAGCGAAACTGATCTAGTGGTTCCACCAATACCTTCCTCGCAACCTCTAGAGTTTTGAAGATCTTATCTTCCTGAGCCGGAGTGAGCACACTTGTGCAATTTTGGGATTCCTCACGTCGGTCATGAAACCACTGCTGCAGCTTGTTACGAATTTGCTCAATCATTGCGAGAATTGGTAACTCTCGATCCTTCTTGAATAGCGCATTGAGCGACTCAACATTGTTCGACGTCATCATGTTGTATCGACGTCCTGAAAAGTGTGATCGTGCCCAATGTTCTATCCTCATCTCTGTTAGATAAACCCATGCAGCATGTGATTTACACTCTATTTCGACCATGAACTTTTCAAACTCTTCAAAACTGTATGCCTCTGCAGCTCTCCTAAACAATGGAACGATGCCACTGCCCCGAAACTTCGTCTTAAGGTTGCCCTGTATATGGTACATACAATAACCGTGATGTGCCTCGGGAAAGACTTCGGCGATACCATTTATTATTGACTGCCCCCGGTCAGTTACAAATGCAAGGTTCTCGACGTCTCCAATTACTTCTTTCAACTTCGTAAAGAACCAACGCATCGCTAAATCATTCTCTCCATCGACTATACCGAACGCAAGAGGGTAAATTTGGATGTTGGGATCTTGACAAGTAGCAATAATCAACTTACCTTCGTATCTAGCCTTCAGGGTTGTACCGTCGACTAGAATTACGGGTCGCATTGCCGTACGAAATCCTCGAATGCACTGTGCAAGGGCCATGAAGAAATACTTGAAGCGATTCCCATCCTCCGTATCAATATAAAATGCTGATCCAGGATTAGTTTTCTCCATGTTATGGCAATATCTGGCCAATTTAGCGTAACTTTCCTCGGCCGAACCCATTAAATCCTCCAATGCGCATTCTTTGGCCTTCCAGGCTTTCTGATAGCTCATAACCACCCCGTAATCTCGTCGGAAGTCATTGATGATGTCCGAAGGTCTGTAGATCGTTCGTGGGTCCTGAAACTTGTCCTTTATTTGTCGACCAATGAACCATGCCCGGGCTTGCCTGTGATCGTTTCGACGAATACCCACTTCGCAAGTATGTTCCCGTGCATACTTACGAATTACAAAGCACTCATTCGTGTCCATTTTTGTCGCTCGCAAACGCCAGTGACAACCGTCGTCAATGCAGACAATTGTGTACGTTGACTTGTCCGATTTTTTAACTTTAAACTCAAAATTGTTTCTTAAAGCAATCCGATGCACTGCTTCCTGCAAATGTTTTTTTGTTTCAAACAGTTGCTCGACATATACATCTTCATCATCTGGAACTGTACGGGAACAATTAGAAGTACGTGTACTGATCCCACCTTCTTGTGAACTCGACCCATGTCTTCGATGGGATAAAACAATCAAATCCTCATTCGTAAATTCATTTTCATTCTCGTTGGAATGAACCATTGAGGGAATCCTGTGCGTATTGGTGAGGTGAGGAACCACTGTATCGGGAATAACCACATCATCCTCACGAGCTATCTCCACTGTGTTCCAAAAATCATTCACATTACGATCCCCCTCCATCGAGCTCTTCATGTTCACCGCCGGGGACATTCTTTTTCACTAAATTTACGCAGAGAGGAGTAGTCATGGGAAATTGGTTCAATGCAAATAGAGCCTTCATGCAATGTTCAGATGTAACCTTTACAGGTGGAACTAGAATTGATGAATGTTCGTTGTTCCATAGAAATCCCAATTCCATATCGTATTGGGCGGGATCGACATTGAGCATATTCTGTATCTCACTGTACATTTCTGCATACGACGTACTTGATGTTATTAAAATCGGAATTGTGCCATGTATTTCACTTGTCCATTTCCATTCCCATTGACCATTTACATCCTCTTCAAATTCACCAAAGTGAAGAACTGGGACTGCAACTGCCATATTTGCTGCATCAGACAAAATATTTTGTTAAAAAAAAAAATTAACGAAATTTTTTCAACCCGGACGTCTGGGAGTGCGGGCCCGGACGTGCGGGCGTGCGGGTCCGGACTCCCGGACGTGCGGGCCCGGACGTCCGGGAGTCCGGGCCCGCACTCCCGGACGTGCGGGCCCGGACGCCCGGACGTCCGGCCCGCACGTCCGGGAGTGCGGGCCCGACGTCCCGGACGTGCGGGCCCCGGACTTGCGGGCCCGCACGTCCGCGAAGTCCGGGCCCGCACGTCCGGGAGTGCGGGCCCGGACTCCGGACGTGCGGGCCCGCACACCCCGACTTGCGGAACTCCGGGCCCGCAAGTGCGGAAGTCCGGACCCGCACGCCCGCAAGTCCGGGAGTGCGATTTCTCTGTATTGATTAAAATTTGTCTGAAAAATCTCATACACAAGTGAAATTTTTTGCTCGTTTTTATTAAAAAAATTATATAGTTCCATTTAAGAACATAAATTTTTCATATACATAGAAAAAAGATTTAAAAATTAATAAAATGTACATTATAATTTCATCGAAACCCAATTAAAAATACGTAAATATACTTACCGATTTCGCTGATGGCTGTGAATAATATTTACTTGTTGATCGTTTGATAAATTTGTCTGTTTTCAAGTTTGAAACAGATGAAAAATGAAACTGTTTTTATCTGTGTTGGAATAAATCGATAAAGAAAGTAATTTGATTTTAAAATTTTAAGTGGGAAGTGTTTGGCCTTTTATATAACTTAAAAAAGGGTATTATTGTCTTTAAACATTAACATATAATTGTAATTGTATATTATTTGAAGGGTACTTTTGTCATTCCACCTCAAAACGGCTATTGTGGTGAATGGTTAAAAAAAAGGGGCAAATTCTAAATTGGTTGCTTTGACAAAGGTATTTTAAAAAGTACCCCGAAATGAAGGAGGGTTATAATTTCTTTCTTTTTCATTTCATTTTTTATAAAAAAAAAAAAAAAAAAAAAAAAAAAACTTTGCAATACTTAACAAACGTGGCTAAAAATGAACTTTTTTGTAACATTTGTTAAACGTTGCAAAAGAAAAAAAAACATTGCAAAAGTCTACTTTTTGCAACGTTTGACAAACGTTGCAAAAGACTTTTCTTTTGCAACGTTTGATAAACGTTGTTAAATATAAAACTTTCTACAACACTTAATAAACGTTGTAAAAAGGGGGTCTATCACAACGTTTGGTAAACGTTGCAAAAGGCTTTTCTTTTACAACGTTTGATAAATGTTGCAAAAAATAAAAGTTTCCACAACACTCAATAAATGCCGCAAAAAGACGATCTATCGCAACGTTTGGTAAACGTTGCAAAAGGCTTTTCTTTAGCAACATTTGATAAACGTTGCAAAAAATAAAACTTTCCGCAGCACTCAATAAATGTTGCAAAAAGTAGTATATCGCAACATTTTTCTATAAAACGTTGCCAAAACTCATTTAACCCTTTTAGCAACATTTATCAACAAATATTATTTTTTTAATGTTGCAAATGATTATTTTTGTAGTAGTGTCAATTTTAAAATAGATATATTTTTTAAGAAGACATTTGTACTTACATTGTATGAACTTTTTCTACTTCTTCATATTGGAACTTTGATTAAATCAAAATTGTAAACATCATATTCTTCAAAATTTCTAATTTCTCTCTTAATACTTAATTTATCACAAATTATTCATTGAAAGAGAGATATATTTTTGAAGAAGATTTTTGCACTTATATTGCATAAACTTTTCTTTTTCTTCATATTGAAACTTTGATTGATTGAACTAAATTTGTAAAATCATCATATTCATCAAAGCTTCTCATTTCTCTCTTATTACTTAATTTATTACAATCATCCATTATAAGAGAGATATTTTTTTGAGAAGATTCTTGAACTATTTATTTCTTCATCTTCTCAACGAAACACTTTGATTAATTGAATTTAATTTTTTACTATCATATTCATCAAAATTTCCCATCTAACACTTGAGTTATTATTTATTACTATCCATTGAAGTGTTAGTCTCTCTTAATACTTAATTTATTTGTATTATTTATCAAGAGATGAATTTTATTGTAAAATCACTTTGATAAAGTGTGGGTCGTGTTGAAGTCCCTTAAAGATGAATATTGTATAAGGATCGGCGCTCTTTGTTATAAGTCACTGTGTGAGTCATGTTAAGATCCCGTAAAACTCAATAGTGTGGGTCGTGTTGAGGTCCTGTAAAGCTCAACATTGTAAAAAGATCGATACTCCTTGTTTGTAAGTTACCGGAAGCATTATAAAGGGTTGGATTGCACCATAAGTCAATTAATATAATGAAAAGGTCTTACTCGTGCTGGAGAGTTTGGTAACGGAGGACGTATATCATTGTTTTGAATCGAACCTCCACAATTATATCATTTGCATCATATGTCCCTTTAACTTATTGTTTTTATATTTGTACTTAATATTTGAATTAATCTATTTAGTCATTACTTGTTTAAATTTAGATTAATTATTCGAAAAAATCTTAAAAATCAATTCACCCCCCTCTTGGTTAGTTATTTTTGGGCTATCAATGTTCAATATGTTTATGTGCTAAATTTCAATTAAATCCTAAAGAATCATACCTTAGTGCCGTAAAAAGAATTTTGAGATATCTTAGTGGAACTAGAACTATAGGGTTTTGGTATCCGAAGGACACTCACATTGATTTATTAGTTATCCGGATGTTGATTGAGTTAGATGTACAATTGATCACAAAATCATTAGTAGAACATGTCATTTTCTAGGTTTTGCACTTGTGTCATGATTTAGTACGAAACAAAATTTCATTGCATAGTCTACCGCCGAAGCCAATATATTTCGATTGCTAGTTGTTATGCACAAATGTTATGGATGAAGTAAACTCTCAGTGATTATCACTCATCATTTGAATATACATATCATGTTATCACGCTAGTTCCGTAAACTTTTCTAAAAAGAACGTAGTAATAAGATCTTCGTAGCCTTCACAAGAACGTAGTAAAATATAAGTTGAGTTCCATTTATGACCTATAAGAGTGCGTTTATGATTTTGCTTTACAAATATGATATTTTTTGTGCATTTCTAATAATATCAAGTCTTAATTCTTATTCTTATTTTTGCATTTTTCATTTTCAGGATTTTAGCCCCGATTAGGAAAGGTTAGCCATGATTAGGAAAGGATCAGAGAAACATGTATGTAGCATTTAGTCTGTTTTCTATAGAAAATTCACCAAAAACTTGTTTTTCATTAACATCGTAATAAAGTTAAGAGCATTTTTCTAGCTCAACTTCAGTGAATTTTAACCCATCATGCATAACTAAATTAAAAGTACGATGTACGACAAGCACAATTAAATAATAAAAAGTACGTAAAAATATTTTTCCTTTTGAAATACAAAATATTTAGATATAAATCATTATTAAGGACAAGACGTACTAATTAATGGAAGGTTGAAAATAAGAATTTGACGAAAAAGTTTAAA
Organism: Fraxinus excelsior; assembly: GCA_019097785.1. NCBI lineage: Eukaryota > Viridiplantae > Streptophyta > Magnoliopsida > Lamiales > Oleaceae > Fraxinus > Fraxinus excelsior. The sequence goes on along the minus strand of CM032636.1, from coordinate 10,691,270 downwards.
GAAATAATTACTATCATAAGCAAAGATTACTATAATGAGCAAAAATTGATAAACTTAATTGTAATTAAAATATGGTGTACCAAAAAGAAATTATGGTGGCAATATGACAACCGAATGTAAAATTACGAATCTTACTCTAATAACTAAATTCTTTAATAATGCTCATTAAAGTATTAAAATAGTAGAAGCATTATGAGGAAATTCGTTTATATTAAAAACAATAATTTCTTAGAATGTTATCCAAATTTTATTTTGCTAGTGAGTAGTGTGGCATGATGTAACTTTATTGGTAAGTAGCACAAAATGTCCATACCTTTTGTTGTTATTATGCAAAACGTCATTACTTTCTATTTTTTGACATTTTCACCCTTAATTACATGTTTAATTGTGCAAAACATCCTTATGATTATTTCCAATTTTAGCATTTTTCATTTTCAAGATTTTAGCCCCGATTAGAAAAGGGTCGAAGAAACATATCTATAGCATTTAGTTCGCTTTCTTTACAAAATTCATCGAAAACTTGTTTTCCATAACATTGTAATAAAGTTAAGAGCATTTTTAATTTTTTTTCTAGCTCAACTTCAATGCCCATCATGCATAATTATATTAAAAATACGATAAAACACAATGGATCTGAAATAGAATAACATCAAAATAAAGATCAAGATGTCGGGCTAATTTATCAATTATTACTTTGTTGACCGATGCATTTTCAATTGAAAACGAGTAATTATATTCATACTACAATTTTGATTTCTAAAGCTACGTTTTAATTTTATTTAAGGTTTTTAATCTATGTTCATTATAACACTTATGTCTCTAACGATTTTTCATGTCATTCTTATCCTCAAATTTTCAATTAGTTAATACATTTTGAATTTGATAACAGTTTTATGTCCAAAAGTCTGTGGAAATAGCGTAAGACAACTTATTTACCCATCATATTTTTAAAAAATAAATATTTTTTCCTTGTTTAAAACTCTAAAAATAAGATATTTTGATATAAATTATTATATAGGACAAGACGTACTAATTAGTAAAATATTGAAGATAAAAATTCGAGAAAAAAAGTTAAGAAAATAATCACTATAATGAGACCGCGGAATTTAACTATAATTGAAATATGGTTTATCGAATAAAAATTGTGGTGGCAATATTAAAATTACAAGTCTTACTCTTAACAATTAAATTCTTTAAGAAAACTTAATTACTTTAAAAGCAATAATATTTTTAATATATTACCCCTATTTTATTTAGCTAGGGTGCAGTGGCAGGATGTAACTTTTTTTTTTTTTTTTAATTACCCTTCACATTTCAGGTGTAAATGATAAATCACCACTATATTTATTTAAATAATTCATTAACCAAGCTATTTATTGTATAAATTAATAGGATTGGAGATATTTCTTTGTGAACTTGGTCGCTTTCCACTATTCTAAGCGGAAACTCACAATTGGTTACGAATAGTATCATACCTTTTCACATTGAACTAGAACTTGCACCAAGAGAAGAACCAAATCGGAATTGAGACTGATTAAAATCTAAAGCTCCGTGCTTTATCGAACATTTTTCGAAGAATCTATTTGGGTAGGTCGTGTCGATACCCTTTTACCAAGTTAAAATTTCTTTGTAGTATCTGCACTGTACTTTGCACTTCGGCTTTACGTCTACTGTTTTATGACCACCAATTTGAAGTGTCCTCACCATTTGTATTTGTTCGTCGAGCTCAATAAGAAATTTTAAAGATAATATAACTTAAAATTGCACAAATACAGAACTAATTGCTAGTATGAAGATTTCAAGAACTAATTGTATTCTATAATTGAATTAGAAATTTAGCCTCATTTGGTTTAGTTAAAAATCAAATTTTTAGTAACTTCAGTTAAAAATCGATTTTTTTTAATGTAATAAAAGTTGTAGATCCTACAAAATATTTGATTAAAATTAATTGTTGACTTTGATTTTAAATTTTATCAACTTTTTTTATTTAAACCAAACATGGAGTAGAAAGAGTTGTTGTGTGGAAATAATGAAGTTGGGATGGGGTATTTATAAGAACGGTAATTAACACATAATGTTCTTACATTTCACTATTATTAGAAAATGTCCTAATTTTTATTTTTTTGGCATTTTCATCTTTATTTCCACATTTCACTGCACGAAAAGATTTTCATCAATTTTCTCAATTAAAAGTTGTGAAATGATGAATATACCATTCTATTTAAATAAAATAAAAATAAAAAATTAATTGCAATATGTCCCAATTTTTTTTAAAAAGTACAAACAAATCCCAAATAAATTATTAAAATTGTAATTAGAACATAATTACTTTCACTATTATTATAAAAAAACGTTCAAACCTTTCATTTTTTTTTACATTTTCACAATTAATTGCACCTTTAATTGCACAAATCACAATTTCTATCCATTTTCATCATTTTTCTCAATTTAAAACTATGAAATGGCGAATATACCCTTCTATTTAAATAAAACAAAAACAAAAATAAAAAACTAATTTCAATCATAGTCCCAATTTTTTTTAAAAAGTGCAAACGAGTTCAAATTAATTATTAAAAATGTAATTAACACATAATATCTCTAACTTTCACTATTATTATGAAAACGTCCATAACTTTCATTTTTTAACCCTTAATTGTATCTTTAGTTGTGCAAATTATTAGGACATTATGTGCTAATTATTCTTTCACTAATTTATTTGGGACTCATATACTTTAAAAAAAAAAAAAAAAAATTGGAACTATAGTTGTAATTAGTTCTTTAGTTTTTGTTTTTTGTTTTATTTAAATAAAACGGTATATTCGTCATTTCACAACTTTTAATTAAGGAAATGAATGACAATGACATTTTATGCAATAAAAGGTGAAAATACCAAAAAATGAAAGATAAGTACATTTTCCACAATACCTCTAGAAATAAAAACCTTAAAAAATTAAAAAAGATCAAAATATGGCAATTGTATCATTCAAACAAAATGTTTGCGGTCCCTTCTCGTCATTCTATCAGTGGCCGTTCATGTAAGTTTCACCATTTTTAAGAAGTATGTTCTTGGTCTTTTCCCAAGAAAGTCATATACTACTAATAGTGATCTCTGCATTCTCCGACGCGCCCATAATTTTTGTATGTTGAATCCGTTGGAGCCATTTTGTTGCCCACAAGCTAGCTCGACTCATGGTCAATGCACAAGGGCTAGACATGTAGGCTGAGCAAGTCTCGACTCGTGATTTTTTATTTTTTGATTTGCTTGAACTCCCATGGACTAAGCCTATATAAGTCAAGATCACGAGCACGCAAGCAGCTTAGTCTGTTTGTTACACCTACTTATATACAATCAAATCTCACCCGCCCACCTCTTATATCAACGCCAGATCTAAAATTCCCTCCTGTTTGCGATGCAGGCCTAGTTATTTTGGTTCTTTGGTATAAATTCTTGGTACTCTTTTCTTGAAATCTATTTTACATCAAGTTTGATATCACGTGAGTTGACAATTCATGTTATTAAATACATAAATATTAGTCTTGATATATTTACATCAAGTTTGACATAATGTGAATTGACAATTTTTTGTATATTGATTTTAATAAGATGTTTTTTTTCAATTAATGACCAAATTTCTTACACATAAGGGGGGATGTCATCCAAGATATCAAGGAGGAATGCATAAATAGATTAATCCCATAAATTTTGAAAATAGGGGAAGATGCACCATAATTAGGTTGCACAGGCATTAGTGCCAAACTGTGCATTCTACACACACACGGGTGATATTATTATTATTATTATTATTATTATTTGATTGTTGATGTAAGATCATCAAAAAGTTGATTAATAGTGGAAGATGTTGTCATATGATCGGATTATTGGCCATATTAGAACTCAAATCATTAAATAACAATCGTCGCACCAACCGTTTACTAAACTAATCATTTGTCAACTTTACTAATAGTTAGAACTAGCTTGAGTGAAATTGATATGTAAAATTCAAATCGAGTAGCCACAACCGAAGAGTTGTGACCCAAATCCCTCAACAAATTAAATGAGATTACCACTTTATGTTCTCTTTTTCCTTTATCTCTAGCTTGAAAATTCGACATTTCTCAAAAAGTCCAGTTATACTCTCAATCTGCAGTCATCAAGTGTTGGGTTTCTTCTACCTTCAGTTGATTTGGTAAAAGCAAATGAGTTCACCACGAAAATTTCATATTTTGGGCTTAAGAAAGAAGGGGAAGTGTGCAAAAGGCTTGGGACAAACACATTACATGAGACCTATTTCAGGCGTTCAAGCCCTCTAAACTTTTCTTGGCACAGACAACAATCGTTGCCGATTCTATCTATATCACAAAAGACGATGAAACTTCAATAATCCTTACACTATACACATCCAATATAGGATCCTGTAACTTCGAAAGTATTTCCCCAAAAGATTTGCTATATATATTTCACAAAATTCAGCTATAAACGATTAAAGAAAGAGATTGAGATAGGGAGAGGGAGAGGGAGAGAACAAGGAACGACTTCTAAATCAAATTGATGATAGGAAAAAGTATTCTCATAAATCTCTGGTTTCTTTACTGCATGTTGAAATCAACGCAAAGAATCTTGGAATAAAGTGCACTTACAGATAAGTAATACTTCAAAGAAACAAAATTCAGTCACAAACCAAAACGAATTCAATCTACAACCAGAAACAAAATTCAATTCAAACTCAAAACACAATATACAAAGCATAAAACCCATCTACTTACTGTTTTCATATATAACTCTCACATTACGGCGAATATCCCCAAAATGGTACACATATAAAAATATCATAGTCCTAAATGATTATGAATGGCCTTAAAATCATAAAAGAATATATATCAGTCTAAAATTTTCCCGAGCATAAGCAATTCACTTTTCCAAATTAACCCATCCCATTGGCCTGTTCACAGGACCTTGTCTGCTTCAACCTGAATAATGGGCATTCGAGTACCTTCCTCTGCCGATCCTCTCCTCTCTTCCGGCTGCTTGGTTTTTTGAAAAATGCCTCTGTTTTGATGGATTGCGATTCTTGGATGTGTCCGCTCCATAAGGCAACGGCTGAAGCCCTTGTAGATCAGATTCAGGGACATATCCGATGGGCTGTTTAGATTCGTCCATTTTTCTAAAGGTAATCGATATCCTGGCCGTAAAACATCCAAGAATCAGCAGATTATGGAGAAATATACTCAGGGAAGTATGAATAACATAACTTATTTTGATTAGTACCTTCTTGTAGGAACAGCTGGCACACAGTGCTTAGCCATGTCAGCTCCATTTCCATTTAAGACAAGAACAGATCTGTCAAAAGATTTGGTAAGTTAATAATTTATAAGAGGATGATTTCTCGGGTAGAAACAAAAAAACATGAATTTTCACGTTTTTCTAATAAAATCTTTAAGCACTAAATACTCACCCAACCGGCAGAGAAATTGGAAATGCACCAGTGAAGTCACCAGCACCCACTATTTTCAAGTTTGATCCGAAAAGTATATCACACTTGCTAAGGAATGAGACGGTACAAAAAGGTCGAACGAAATCATGATTATCAATGTGAGGCGGTATTCCATCTCCCTCTTCATAAATGTTGACGATACAACTATCGGGAACACACGATGGAGGTAGAACATGCCACATAATGAGCCTTTTGATCATAACCTTAAAAAGATGAGGCAAAGGATCAACCATTTCATTCTTGAGGATGCCTGGTGGATTGCCATTTTCATCCTGCCATTAAACAAAAATGTTTGAACTTAAGGCTGTTGATATCTTCACATTTCTACTGATAGTGATGTGGTGAACCAGTGAATTAGTGATAGCTATACATCCAAAGTGGTAAAGAACAACGCAAAGAGAAACTTACTACAGTATAATTGTAACAGCAACCAAACAGAAGAGTGATGTGTCCCTTTCCCCTCTGCGGCGCAGAGTAGGTGTGCTCTGAAATTAAAACTTAGACCAGGTAAACATATATATGACCATAATAACTTCGAGAAATTACATGTCACAACCTTCAAATAAAGCAATGAAATTAGATATGAAGATCAGGGGCATCCAAAATCATATACATATGGCCATTAATAACCATTGTATCTTTAATGTTGTAAAGAGAAGCATGAAAGTTGAAAGCCAAAGGAATAATAGAGTGCAAAAATATTGACATGATAGAACCAAATTAATTGAAGTGGCAACCAGACAAGTTTTAAAAACCACAAGGAAAGTTGCCTTTTTGCAAACCAAGCAAGATGATTTAGATGTATCATGAAACCACTGGAATGAGATTTAAACTCCTTTTTCATAAAAAAAAAAAATGTTAAATATTGTTGCTGCTATATGAAGCAAATTCATTTGTTCACTTACTAATCAAAACAATAAACAACTTCCTAACTGTACATGCCTGTGAATTGCATAAACCTCCCTAAAACTCAAAAGGTTAATCACATCAAGATTGGCTTAAAATTTAATAAAGCAGAGAATGATAAGTATTCTGTGTTAACAGTATCAAAAGGGAAAATTACAAACTATTAATCATAGATCATCAGAAAACTCAAAATTCAAACTGCTATTACCATGAACAAACAGAAAATGAAAAATGGCCCAGACTCAGCAGTTAACCATGGCCATTGTAGGATCTAGACAAACTTCAACATGTTAGTTATCATATTTTCTATTCAAGATCTCTGTGGCATTGCCCCCCTTTCCCCCACATAGACAAATTTCTATAAATGACCCCTTACCTGAGATATGCAGAAGTCATTATTCATATGTTTACAAGAAGAGGATAGATATATAAAAAATTAATGTAGATAAAAAGGACGCAGTTTATCAGTAATTCACCTCTCAGCTTCCCGTTGCTCCCCAACTCTTGAAGCTCCTCAACGTACTTAACAATCCTGTTTTGTTCTGCTGCACTGAAGACACGTGTATGTAACTCCAGCCCATCTAGAATATTCACGAATTTCCCATTAACTCTTTCAAAACATATAAAATCCTTCCTCCTCTTCACAAAACGGAAACGATTGTTCTCTCTTTGCTCCCTTGATAACCCCGGCTTTGGCTTAGCTTCCTCCAATGTCGTTCCCTCTTGCACACTGACAAATGTACTACTACCATTCTCTTCGCCTGCGTCAAGCTCATCCTCTTGAGCCATATCAGCCCAGGACAATTTCACCTTTGAGCTTGCAAGAGGTGCTAACAAGTTTGATGATTCACTATTTGACGAGACATCAGCAGCCGGGTCTGAAGACCCATCTACCTCATCTTTCCAGCCGCCCAATGAATATGTATCTGTGTTATCATTATAATCCACACTCTCTTGCCAACTCCCAACTGAACAATCACATTCTTCTCTATTTCTAGTCAGATCCATGATAGCCGAAACTGCAAAATTCCCTTCCTTTTTACCAGGTCCTTCAACATCAGTTCCTACAAAAGCCAAAGAAAAACCCAAGTGAATAATACATTTAGAATTTCATAAAAAACATAAAAACTAAGTACTTAAAGGCAGCATGAGACAAGATAAAAAATCATTCTTTTTCCAAATTCAGGCACTTCATAGTCTTGAAAAGGTCCCACTTTTTCAGTAACTACACTAAAAAAAATTTAACTAAACATTTAGCACAGCCTCCGTTCACACTGGAATAAAAAAACCCAAAAAATTTAAGGGAAAGAAACATTCCAAGGATCAAACACTTCAATTAAACTAGACACAAACGAAAAATTAGATATTCGTTTTTCCATAAGGCTGCAAGATTTCGGAAAGGGGAATCTCATATTATATAAGAACAGCATAGATATAAAAGGAGGGTTTTTGTACCTGGGTAGAGGGATCGGACACGATCAGAAAGAGTTTCAGCACAGCTATTGCAGAGTCCACGGGAGAGAAACGGCAGCCAATTGGACAAGAACTCGGAAGCAATTCGAAGTTCTTCGGCGCTGTAATCCTGTAGGAACGTATCTTTCTCACCAGAGTTCTGGCTGTCGCCCATCCCAGTCAGAGTACCGAATCGACACGAAGAAAAACTGTGGCAAATTGGAACTCACAAGAAAAGAGATTAATTAAGAGCAAAATACAGCGATTCAGGAGTGGATTTGTGAGAGGGGATTGGCGATGACAATAATATGTGGACAAAGAATATTTGAGCTATTTTGAATTACTTCCTCAGTAAGTTAAAAAGGAACATGAACAGGAAAAGGAATTGACTCAATTCAACGCAAATCAGGAATATTTCCTCGTCCTAAGACAGGATGGTTTTAGCACTGTTGTGTCAAGTTTAACTAGAATGTCCATCTCCACTGACCAAATTTTGCAATAAACTAAAATTTATCTTCAATCATTACACTAAATGAACAGTATTTAATCATTTTTTTTTATTCTTAAGGTCCATTTGATTGCAATGTGAAAAATGAGTGGAAAGAAAATATTTTATAAGGAAAAAGTTTTCCTAAAAATTGTTTTATTGAGAATTATAATTAATTGTGTTTGATTGATATAATTTTCTATGGAAAATGTTGAAAGTTTGGAGTCCGTTTGACTTCATTTTTTTTTATGGAAATTGTCCATTAAAGTGATAATGTTTAATGTTTTTTTGCTATTGGATCTAGAATTTGTTCCAATTGCCAAAAATAAAAAATAAAAAAATTTGAAAAAAAAAATAATCATACCGAATATCATTCGTTTGATTTTGTTTTGTATGAAAATTGTGAATAAAAGTGAAAATCTTTTTTACAATTGTATCTAGAATTTCTTCCAATTGCCCAAAAAAATCTGGAAAATATTTACCCACCAAAATATCAAGAATTTATTTTCTTCAAAAAGGTGAAAATTTTGAAAAGTTGAAAAATATTTTCTTGGGAAAATTTTACCTATCAAATGCTACAAAAGTTGAAAAATGAATTTTCCATTTTCCATGAAAAATTATGCATATCAAACGGAGTCTTAGTAATTTATTTATTAGAAATATTAATTATTTATTCATTTTAAAAATATATAAATTACTAAATAAATAATTATGTGAAATTAAGGAAAATATTAAATTCATTAAATAAATATATTATTAAAACATAGAACAATTAAAACATATTAAATTACTAAATATGAAGTCGAAATATCGTTGCAATTTAATTCTTGGAATTCGTATTTAAATTAATTCAGTAATTATTATTTTTAACATTTCAAATTTAATTTAAATGCAAATGCAAATGCAAATAATAATAATAATAATAATAATAATAATAATAATAATAATAATTGTATTAAAAATTATATAACGAAAATGATACAAATATTCTCGAAAAATAGTTTTGCCAAATTAAAAGAAGGGGTATATTGGACTTTACACTATTTGAAAAAATGGTGCAAAGTAAATAGTATTGCACCAAATAAAATGGTGCAAAAGATGGTATTCCATTGGAGACACTTTGCACCAAAATTTGGTGCATTTTGGCGCAAAGGGATCTCCATTGGAGATGCCCTTAAAGCAAATTAAAAATTTCAGTATTTGTCAATATCATTTGGCTTCGAGTCTCATTTTTCTTAAGAATGCATTTTTTAAAAAAAAATTATTTTTAATCATATATTCTTGTATAAATAATTATACAGTATTTCAATATTCTTCTACTTTTTAACTACACATTATTCAAAAAATTATTATTCCATAATACTTTTAACCCAAAAATAGGATCAAACAAGGGTTTGATAGATGCTAGGAGTGAAAAAATAAGTGCGCTTATAACCTCGTGTCCTAATAAATTCAAACACTTATTCTTGGTCCATTTCCAAATTTTCGAAGGTGTTCTCAACTTGAAGTTTAATAGATTTTAAAACTTCATATAAATTGAAATATCCTTAACTCAGATTAAAATATATATCATTGAAATTTAGGTGTCTTCAACTTAAAATTTTAGGGTGCATTTAGTTTGCCGCTTTCAGATGGTTTTCAATTTTTAGTTTTGTAAAATGTTAAAAACGTGTTTTGTTTGATATGTCTGAAAATGCATTTTTGGATACGAGATCAAATTTATAACAAAAAGCTCAAAATACATTTTTGACGTTTTTAGTGTTTTCACATATAATAAAATTCTAAAGAATAAATTTTTAAATTCAAAAAATAAATTTTTTGAAAAAATCTAAAATTCTTAAAAATAAAATTATAAAATTTTCTAAAAATAAAAAATAGTCATGGTTTACATAAAAAAATCTAAAAAAATATATAAACATGCACATATAAAAATTCTGAGTCCACATCATTAATTTTTATTTTCTATATTTTTGAACTCAATTTATTATTCATTTTTATTTTACTTTTGTAATGAGAACAAAATATATTCTAAAATTCATCAACTTTAACATGTATATATAACTTGATAATATAATAACATAACGTTTTTAACTGATTAATCAAATTTCATGAAATAAAATGCTAGAAAATAATTTTTCAAATTTTCAAATCAAATGTTTTCTAGTTTTCTGTTTTGGAAAGTAATTTTTCAAAATGACAAACTAAACAAGTTTTTAACAATTTCAAAATAGACTCTCAAAACGAAAAACTAAAAATAAATTCAAAATTCAAAACTGAAATACAAACTGTAAGATTTCGTAGCATTCTTTAATGGTTGAATCACCTTACATTCCAAAAACTTCAACAATCTGCATTTCTTGAGGATATATAGAGCTTACAGTACTATAAACCTGTTAGGGATATATAGTAACTCTACTAGAGGAACATCACTTCTCGCTATACCCCAAACTCATTATTCAACATTAATTCAAGTATTTTCGATCCCTCGAATATTTATGGAACATACTTGAACCCCACATCATATCATGTATTCACAATTATGTTCTATACCCTAAATGGTTAAACACAATTGTCCAGTCGGTGAATACAAATAAAAATGTTGGTCAAAATAGTTTTCCTTTCCTACTTGAATCCTTCAACTTTAAATCAATTGTTTCCCTAGACATGTCCCATTAAACCGAATCAATCATAGTTATTAGCAATATGTTAAAGTAGCAACACCGAAATAAAATCTCAAAAAATAGTCAAAAGTAATAAAGGTATATATGATATTATATAAACATCAAGGTCTCACACAATGAGGAAGCAATGATCCATTCACTCATTTATCCATTATTGGTCGTAAAAGCACATGTGGTATGAAACACGTGCTACGATATTTTCTCCCATTCTTAGGGCGTATGTCATATCCTTTATAAACAAATAACACTGTACAGATCCTAGTTTTTAGGTATTCCCTAACACCTAACTTGGGTTCTCCTTATGTTCATTCCTCTATGCAATCTCAAATCGAGAACTCGATCTGGCTACTAAACAAGTTTAATGACTAACAAAAAACCATTTCATCTTAATATCTTATCAAGGCGACCAGATCACGTACACAATGTGATCACTTTGTCTCATCTCAGCACACCCCAAAGTATCCGAGGCGATTGTTCGTGTGAGTAAACCAATCTCAACCTGTTTGACATACTTTATATGTGCATGCAAAATATTATCTTGTAATCTCAATAATAGATTACACATGAACTCAAAGTTGTTCATTTATGGGCACATAAAAACCAATCAAGAGTTTTTTTGACACACTAAGTATACATAATTTTAGAGATTCGATATTACCGACAAGTACATCTCTAAACATCTTTAGAGTATGATGATTACAAATCATCATTTATTTAGATATAATACAAAGACACTTACTTTTGCTAATGTCTCTCACAGAAATATTATCAAGTGTTTGGTTCCATCATGATATTTGAGATCATCAACACACGAGATAATTGCACAACTATCATGGATCTCATACTCACAACTAATATCATTAGATGCCCAATACATCTATACCAAAGAATTTCTTCAGCTGTCAAGTTATATACTACAAGATATGCTTCTTGTTACTCTATGTATTAAGATTGCACAAGTCTAATAATTATTTGTGCTCGACTAACTCTCATCCTTAGTCGATATTTGGATATATATTTCAACCACAAGTCATTCATTTTACAACAAATAGAATAGCTGATAGCAAGACTCTTCAGGTATCACAATATCCTTTCTAAGGACAACATCGATACCTTCTGACTAGATCCATGACATGACAAATATTAGGGTAAGTATACATTAAAACATACTTGTAACTCCTAATCGTACTAGATATGGTTCATGGATATTTCTTTGTGCACTTATGGAGTCCTTGGACATACACGAAGACTCATATGGTCACCTTTCGACATAGCAACATCAACAAGGTAGAAAATTCCACAGTTAAAAAAAATATTCTAGAGTCTTTATGGTATATAACTCTTGTGATAGAGAAACAAAACTAGAATAATCTTTTTTTAACATAAAATATACAATTTGCTAAACACATGTCATTCGTCTCAAAAATTAAGGACGGCCATTTCAAAATGGTCTCAATACACTCCTTCTCGTGCTTAACCAATATAGTGTCATTAACATCAAAATTAGAATTACTACCTACCATTAGCCTTTTACATAAATACAGTGATTTTCATCTACATAATGAAAATTTTATATAAGATTTAAACCCTGTTGAAACTTAAGTACCACTATCAAGATGACTGCATTAGGCTACAAATGTAACTATGGAGTTACCACAATACTATAAAAGCTTTCAACATGAAGCCTACAAATCAATTCATATAGATCTCTTCAATTAATTCTCAATTGAAAATAAAATACAATTTCAAAGTTTATTTGGTGTAATCAAACTTAAACACACTATCATGGTTAGCATCAGCATATAGAAGTGAATCTCATTGCTAAGAAAAAAAGTTTATCAAACTCAATATACTTATATTGAGTCTAACCCTTCTCTTAAAAATGAGCTTTATTTATCATAAACTGATTAGTCTTCAATTTAGTTTTTAAGAACACGAATGTTCTCAATAAACATAATGTCCAATTAGAATTTCTGCCACATCTCAAAATAGATTGGAATTATGTACTCCATATATACTTCCATCACTTTCCTCAAATTTCTCTACTAATTTTCTAAACTAATAATCATTGAAATTGAATAGCTCTTAAATCACACTCAGAACCAAGAACAATTGAAATTGGATAATTTTTTGATAGCTTCCACTCGAATAGACGTCTTCCACTCGGAAACAGATTACTTCCACTTGAATTAGAAGTTTAAATCAACTCTTACGTATTCAAAAAAAAAAACTGATTCATGAACATACATAATATCAATTTCAATAATTTTCTCCAAAATTCTCTCTCTTACCAAAAAAGAAATGTCAAATGTCACATATTGTGACCCAATATCCATTCAAAATCTCAATTAAGTACCTTTTTGGACTATTATGTGTATCTCAGAGATTCATCTCGTTCTTAATAGACTCATGTTCCCAAACTCATTATCAAGAACTTACATAATCAATTATGAATTTAAGACAACTCATATTTGGTTGTCCGGTCCAAAATTTATACAATTCTGAAGGTACTAATTTAGAGAGACCTCCATTAACTAATACATTGTAGTTAACCAACAATCTTTCCAAAAGCAAATGTGTAAATTGAACTGCATATCTCAAACATCATCATATTTAATTATATTCCATCCTTCTATACAATAAACCATATAATTATTGGTGATTAAGGAATAGTCAATCAAATAAGGATCTCTTTCATTACATAAATCACTGATATATCGTAGATTCACGCTATTAAATAGTTCTCAAAGTCTTCACTTTCATAATCTGATTTTCTATTCCACTTCAGAAAAGTCTAAATAAATACAGTATTTTCAACTTAAGAAAATCAGAGGCACAACTAAAATGCGTGAATCCATTTATAAATATAATGAAAATATAAAAATCCATTTCTATCTCTCAAGAAATTCGAATGAATTTACTCAATGGAAGTTTAGCTTTTACAACTTTGAATGGTTTTTTCAACACAAAATTTCAAACCATTGCACAAACATCCGAACCATAATTAACTATCACCACTATGAGTACGAACAGAAATACCACATATAAGTTCAAGTTAGAGACCATTCTTAAAAGAACAACTGAGATCAAGTTTAATGGAGTCTTTGATACTATCTTTATATCAAATGGGAGGTCCGTTTTTCCACTTTGCAACACTAAGTTCCAGTATCAATCATATAAGCTTCCACTTCATCTTCATTATTTGTATAAATCTATTTTGTATCAAGTCAATGATTCGACAATAGAATAAAATACTTCTTGATCTCATATAAAGTGGATTTCTAACCATTGAATCCACTATCCACACAAGATAAGATCCAATATGTATAGTGTTGACACGTAAACAACATTAAGAGGAATATATTCAAGTGTAATATCATTTAACTTAACCACTTTTGAGCTAAGAGATTCAAACTCTATAGTTGAAGCACTTGAACCTTTATAACATTGATCCTATACCAAATCCACTTTCATTCACTTACTATCTGATATGTTCTTCTTGGTCTCTTTTCTAGTCTCTCTATCTATCCCGCATTTGTTCTTGCTCATTTAATGCTTAAGATCCAAATCTTATGCATACTAGAACATTGCTACACAAGTGTGTCCTCGAGATTTAACAACATCAAGTCGCATGTCTTTTAACTCACATAGTGGATAGTTTCAATAGAGAAAATCGACACTTCAATTTGTAAACCACATTGACATTCCAAATTTTTTTTCTGTTAAAAAGAGACTAGTTTGAACTTACTACTCATTTAAAAAAATGTGACCAACAAAAACTATCAACTTTATGCTAACCATCTTAGCCAAGTCGCATTCGAGAAAAAAATCATTTATAACAGAACTTAGCAATTCAAATGTTCAAGCACAAGAATCTATATTTTCTCGTCCTTAACAAAGTTTCGATCTTTATTCTCTAGAATAGTATGATATGCATAAGGTCTTCTATTGCTTGGTTGATGCCTCTAAACATCATGTCCTTCTAGTACACCCAAAATTTTATTATGCCAAATGTTATTGCAGTTATCTTATCATCTTTATTAAGGTTAACTACTATAGATTTTGATGCCATGATCTATCAATTTTTAAAGACATTTTATTTTCAATCAATGCCCATTTATGCACATTCAATTTTGTATCAATGCAAATTAACGTGTACGATAGTTCAACGTTAGGTACGGAGTCGAAAGTTCACTATGTTCCCAATCATCGTCCGCAATCCTATTGTTTCACTATCATAAACTTAATTTCATAATGAAAAATTCCATTGGTTCTAAGTGAGAATTACATTAATTCTTCCAACTTGAGAACTCCCACTCAATTGGTGAGTCAAATAGTTTTAGGTAAGATTTTCTCTAAATCTTCCAATCATCGAACTATCACTCAACGACAGTTAATAGGTCTAAATAAGAATCTCACTAATTCTACTGACCTTAGCATTTATAACTATATACGAATTAACGATATCATGTATTCAATTAGATGATTTCATAATATGAAATAGAAGCACAAATATGCATGTTTATCCAATTATAACATATATATCATGTTATAACAAATTAATTCTTTCAGAAGATAACTTCAATTATAATCCAAAAATAAAACTAACATCATTTAAATTTTATTTTACAAATCATCAATCCCATTTAAATCTCTGTTGCAACACAGTCCTAACAAATGGGAAGTGACATCAGAATTCTCGTATTATGCTTATCACCAAAAGCTTATGTCCCAAAATATTCACGTATTCCATATTAGGTCATGTTTCAGATCCATGTACTTGTATCGATAAGCATAGAATATTTCAACAGATTTTATAACATATGCTTTTTTAGCACTCCCTCTAAGGATGCTAAAATTGTGCATATATTCAGTAATATCTGATCGAGCACAAAATTGAAAAATAAGCCACAATGGATCACATAACCTAATCAAGACCCACACAACTCATGAACGTATATAAAACGTGGCATTTTAAATACATTCAGAGTATTTTTCATTTTAAAAAAAATAAAAAACTTTAAAAAAAATAATAAATAACTCCCGCTAAGAAAATATCACTTAACAAATATTCTTAATTTTTATAAAATTTTCAGAATTTAATTAAGTCCAAAAAGATATTTTTAATATTTTTTTATAATTTATTTCAATAATAAAATAAAAAAAATATTTTTGAGTTTCTAAAAATTAATTTTAATTGTACATAAAAATCAAGAATATTTTAAGAATCCAGTTGCAATTTCCGAAATTGTTATTGGAATAATCAACTTCCAAAAAAATAATTTTGGGACCAATATGCAACATACAATTTTCCAAATTGCATTTGGAATAATCAACATTCAAAAGTATGGGACCAACATGCAATTTTCAAAATTACATTTGGAATATTTAAGGGTGGTCTATGTAGTTATCTCAAAATTGAATTTAGAATCATTCACCTCCACGGCAACAGTTCAGGTTTCAGCCATTTGTTTTTCAGATTTCTGTCAAAATTTCGAAAGGTCATAACTTCTTCAATTCAAGGCCGAAAAATATATTCTTTATACCGTCGGAAAGGTATCGAGAAAATCTATCAAACCATGCCAAATGGTTATCATGAAACACCGTTTGAAAGAAGTTATCATGTGATTAAGTTTCGAATTTTACCAATTTTAATGCAAAAAAAAAAATCAGATTTTCATCCAAAATTTCGAATCCTCATAACTTCTTCATTTTAAGTCTAAGATTTGAGTTCTTTATATGGTTGGAAAGCTTATGAGAAGATCTTTCTAACCATACTAATCTTACTGCATGAAGATGAACGAGCATATGGCAGTAAATATTTAAAATTTCTCCAATTTTATCTAAGGTTTAGTTTTTTTTCCAAATTTATAAAATAAAAAATTTCCAAGTTTTGCATGCTTTAAAATTTTGTGAATTTATGTTGTATATTTCATGATATGCCATTAACAATGCTTCAAGTTTCAACAAAAATGGCATATATGTATTTTTCAACATAATAATTCCATTTACAGCAATATAGTATGCAAGAGAAACAACTTTTACGGCTCTGATACCAATGCAAGAATTCGTAACATTCTTTAACATGAATTTCGGATCAAGAACTTACTTGAAATAATGAATTTCAGGATCTTTTGATGGTTGAATCACCTTACATTCCAAAACTTTAACAATCTGTATTTCTTGTTCTCCAATAGTCCAAATCCCGATCACAATAGAATAAGATTATTATCCACAATCTAAGTGTCAATTTTTGTGAAATTTCATGTCCAAAATATGGTTCTAAGGACTTTTCAAGTGTAAAATTCCATACAAATTTTCACTTCATTTTTCATGTCATCTTTTCACTCTTTTTCCAATGCATAATCAATGGAGGTTGTATGGGAGTTAATGGTGGTTCTATAGAGTTGCATGTTTAAACTTCAAATTCAAACTCCCTCCAACCCTTTTAATAACTTTTGGGTCGGGCCATCCCACATGGGCGACCCACGACCCTTATTTTTCTAACACAAACCAAAATAGACACTTATGTGTCCTCAATTTAGATTTTATTAGTTTATTTAAAAATTTAGGCGTCCTCGATAACTACTTGATTTAGAAAGATTTCCTTAATTTTATCGATTTTAATGGATTTGAAAAGATTTTAGGCCATAAATGTAAAATACCAAAATTTGTAACACTTCCATTCATAACCATCAAAATTTCAAAGCCTCTTTCTCTTTCATTTCTCTGTCGTGAACGCTGGTAGAGCCAAGAATTTATGCTATAGGGAGCAAATTTTCTTTTTCTTTTTTTAAAGGTTGATGTACCTATAATTTAAATTTAACAAAAAAAATCATAACATAACATTATCTAAAGTTGTACTTGACAAGATTTTACATCATAAAATCATCTATAATAAATCTACATCTAAATTCGTAGTGAATTTTTGTTCGATGTAAAGTTTCATTCAATCAACAAGAAAACTGTTACCCATTTTGATCCAAAAAGTAACTAAAATAAGATAGTATCATCATGGTGTTCAAGATAAAGAATTGAAGAACCACAGAGTACCAACTAATATAATGAGGCATGTGTAGAGCAAAAAGTTTGAAAAGAAAAATGTAGAACAAAAATTTAATTATTCTTTCTTAGGTATGAAACATTATAACAGAAAAATTAACGCGTAGAATTAAATTAATATGCACGCACATCATGCACAATAAACAAAAAGTCAAAGTTTTGGATGTATAAGCCTATTTTTCTCAAAATTATAGTGAAATCGGGTTGGGATTGGCTGGGCAATTGGGCTACTGGTGGGTTGATGGTGGACTAAGTGATTAGGGAAAGAGGAAATTACATAATTCCAGGTATTTGAAAATTAGAATTCAAAAATCAGGGACCAACTTTCATTATTCAAAAATCAGGTATGGATATAATAATTAAATATCTACCCCCAATTCAATTCCAAACCCTAACCATTTCATTTTATTCTCACCCTCACTCATGCACTCTCCATCTATCTTCTCCCTATGATACGCCGCCACTGGAGACCTACCCCATTTCACTTCAAATGAGGACACCACGTCGTTGCCACCATGTAAGTAGCACCGAGGCGATCTATACCACGCAGTGCGGTGGGTGCGAAATCTCCTCACCTTTCTGTTGCCGTCTAACCCCATCACCACCCTCAATCCATTTCACCCCAGAAGGAGCGCGAATCGCCGGCCAGGAACGCGAATCGCTGCGAGTTGAGGCAATGAAATGACTGCGAGCGATGAAGCAGAAGTAGTATGTGTGCTGATTTGTGTGTGTGGAAGCTGATTGTGTTGGTGCGATGTGGGTGGTGGGTTATAGATAGTGGATGTGGCTAAGTTTTCTTTTGAATGACTTCTCTGTGTCGTGTGTACGTGGGTGGTGTTGGTGTGGTTGTGGGGTGACTGTGTGGTGCTGATGGTTGTGCAGTGACTTGAGATAGGTTTTGTGGATGGTTTTTGCATGTGGTAGTGGTGGTGTTGATGGCGGTGTTGGTGCGACTGCGGTGGTTGTGCTGTGATTTGGGATGAGGTTTTGGGATTTTGGGATGAGGTTCTGTGGCTGGCGGCGGTGGCGGTGGCAGTTTTGACGGTGATGGGATTAAGAGTTTGTGATTTTGGTTTTGTGACCAAAAATATAATCTGTTACTTTAAAATTCAGTAATCTGTGACCAACCATTTTGTTATCTGTGACCTAAAAATTATATAATGTGTGACCGTAAAAAAATCTGTGACCAATTAATTTGAAAATTTGTGAATGTGTGACCTATAAATTTTGATCTGTGACCAAATAATTTTGGAATATGTGACCAACGAATTAATTGTGACCTATAAAAATTTTGAACTGTGACCGTAAATTGTAAATCTGTGACCAGAATGGTCACCGAAAATAGTCGCCGGAATCGGAGCAGTCGCCGGAACGATCGTCGGAGAAGAGTGGTGGTCGAAATGATCGCCGGAATAGTCGTCGGAGTGGTATGGATGGTGCATGTGGGATGGGTTAATTATGTTATATTAGAATTAAATATTTAATAATAAATTGATTTAATAATTTATTATTTCATAAATTTAAAAAAAAAAACCTGATTTTTGAATTTTCAAACAATAAACCTGATTTTTGATTTGGTGTAAAGTAAACCACCTTATTTATGAATTTTTCCCTTAGGGAAATTATAAAAAAATAGGTATTTAAAAATTGATTTTAAAAAATCAGGTTCAAAGTTTAATTATTCAAAAATCAGGTATTTTATTTTACATATAAAATCCTAAATTTATCCGAACCTTAAAATCCATTTTTCTCAACTCTCTCACTCTCTCACCATTTCTCTCCACTCTCTCCACCGCCCGTCACCTCCCCTTCCCCTCTCCCTCTTTTCTCCTTCCTTTCCCTACCTCTCTCTTCCTTGCATCTCTCCGCCAGCAGTAGCGTCACGACGACGTTGCTCAGTTCGCAATGCTATCGTTTGAGCTGCATTGCGACGCTGCTGGGATCTGATGGAGACATGTATAGGGTTGCTACATGGTGTTGGTCATGGTCGGTGGTTGGATACGATGGTGGTAGGTTTATTGGTGGTGATGTTGGTGGCCGTGGTGGTGATGGCGGCTGCGACGGTGAGGGTGGTCAAAAGTGGTAGTGCCAGTGGTATGTGACCAAGTATTTGGTTATCTGTGATCTAAAAATTTAACAATATGTGACTGAAAAATAATCTGTGACTAATAAATTTGAAAATATGTGACCAATGAAATTAATTGTGAGCTATAATTTTTTGAATTTGTGACTTCGAAATCACCAATGACTAATTAATATGATAATATGTGACCTATAATTATGTATATGTGACCATTAATTGTATAATTGTGACCTAATTAATAAATATTTTTAATTAATTACCTAATACATGAGTTTTGAATTGTTAAACCATCTACCTGACTTTTGAATTGGTGTAAACCATACACCTGAAATATGATTTTTCCTCTTAAATTTCTATTTTTAATGGACCATTTATTAACATTAGTTTTAATATGGGCTTGGGCAGCATTGGACTACAACTTAGTACTGTTCTTTCCAATCTCTATCCTTACCGTGAACATGATTTATCTAGTGAAAATTACATAAAACAAGATTTTTCAAATTTTAATTTTAAAAATCAGATTTAAAACTTATTTATACAAAAATCAGATAATAATTTGATATTTTAATTTAATAACACTACCAAACTTTTCAAAACCATAATCATTTTTAAATTTTCACACTCTCTCTAAATCTCTTCATTTTCTCTCTATATTTCCATTCTCACTTCTCTCTTTACTATGCCACCATTGGAGTATCGTCCGCATTGGGATAGACGCCTCCGGTTGATCAACATCTCCGTAAAAAAAATACACACGCAGCGACACATAGTGCCACGAGTTCGCTCTAATTAACTGATCTACTTTTATTTTCTACCATTAAGCTTTCGGTCGAGGAGCCGCGGGAGTCGAAAGAAGGTAATGCCAAGCAGAAACAACTGATGGGGAAGAGGAAGATGAAGATGAAGAAGACGACTTGAGAAGTGGCTAGAGATGGCTAGAGTAGAGTCGTGGAAGTTGCCAAGTGCCAGAACAACGACTCAGAGCTATAGAGTAGTGCGGTTTAAGTGGTTGGTGTAGATAGCCTCCCAAGCTGTTCATCTTGTGTCGTGGGTGCGGTGGTTGGGTGATGTGGTTACAGTGGTAGTACGATGGTGTGTGCGGTGGTATTAAGGTATGGTGGCGGCTTAGTGATTGTGTTGTGGTTACTGTGGTGGTGATGTGGTTGTTGTGGTGGGTTGTGCGTAGTGATGTTGTGGTTGATGCAGTGGTGATGTAGGTGGTTATTGTTGATGCAAGCGGTTGTGGTAGTGCTCGACGATAGATTTGGGAATTTTTTTTTGGTGGGAATTGTGGTTGTGGAGTCATAGGGTGGTGTGGTGGTGTTGGTTGCAGTGTTTGAGATGATGGTTTGGCTGTCGGGAGATGGTGGTGGTGTTCTGGTGGCGACTGGTTGCAGTGGTGAGGTGGTGGTCACAAATGATTTGATTATTTGTAACCAATAAATTGGTTAATGTGTGATCAATAAACAATATATGAACAATGAAATAGATAAAATTGGTACCAATAAATAATGTGTGACCTAAATATTTGTTAATTTGTGATCTAAACATAATTTGTTGCCAATAAATTTGATATTTTGTGACAATGAAATAAGTTGTAACTAATAAAATTTATGGTTTGTGATCAATGAATAATATGTGACCTATTAATTTGATAAATTTGTGTCTGTGAAATAATTGTGACTTATAAAATTTTTAATTGTGATCGATAAATTAAGTAACCAATTAATTCGATAATTTGTGATCAAATTGTATAGAGTTGTGACCTTATATTTAGAGGTTGTTTGGTGCACATTTTGGGAGTAAAAATGTATTTTTACTGTTGATGTGATGGGGAATATGTGGTTAAAAATGAAAGAAAAATTATTGATGTGATAGAAAATATTATTTTATTGAAGAATATGTGGTTGAAATGGGTAGAATAATGAGAATGAGAAAATTAATGTAGCTCAAATGAGAGCTTAATTTATAAAATATAAATTTAATTAATTATTTCAGAAATAAGATTTAATAAATATTTGATTTTTGAAATTTTAAACCTTTCATCTTATGAATTGTTCCCTTTTATCTATGTATATATGCTAACTTATCAATTGATAATGATTTTTTTGGAAATTTTAACACTATTTTTTTTTTGTAGAATATTGGGTGTATACAGGTATGAATTTTTTCATCGGTGAAGTTGAATATAACTTTTTTTATGTTGTACTATTCAAAATTTTAACAAGAATTCTGTTGTATTATTAGCATACATGTAAGAATGAGTTTAGTAGTATGGATTATTAAGTGCGTACTAGAGTAATAAGCTATAGTGGACAATCAATATTAGAAGTGGCGTTTTAGAAGGTTTTTAGATTCAGACATCCTTCTTGTTCCTCTCTTATGCTGTCTATATATTTGAAGGAACATGTATCATGTACTTGATTAGAATGAGGTAGAAAGAAAATCTCATCTGCTATAGCATAAATACCATCCCATGTTGTGTCTTGATTTTTAGTTTGGATTGTGGGTGGCATTTGTGCACAATTAGAAACACACCATAAATTCCATCCCTTGTTAGATATATTGTATTAACTAACATAAATATAAATACAACTTATGATTTATATAACGGGCTATGTATCCTGAAAACTTCATATAGATAATGCGGATGTATCCAAATGTGTTTTTAAGCTTTGTAATATTGTAAGAGAAAAAATGCCTCTACAGGATATACAATATATTATGTGTTGAAATGCTTGCAACATTTTTACTTATAGTTGGTTAGAACTCTCGATATTATCCCACTCTAAAAACCTTTGCTCAAGCACATTTCACATCTAGCAGAAATCTCAACAAAATTTTAGAGGCTTTGAACACAATTGCACCATATATGATTGTCAAACCTGGACCTATAGTGACAAGCAAAATAAGAGAAAGTACAAGATTGTATCCTTATTTTATGGTAAATTATATAATATTATTCATAACTGTTATTATTATAATAAAATAAATAATTAAAATATTATGTCCATTTATGATTGTATTGGGGCTATTGATGGCACACACATACCGACTATGATATTAGGACGTGACATGAATAACTATCGTAATTGTCAAGGAACATTATCACAAAATATATTAGCGTCTTGCAATTTTGATTTGGAATGGGAATGTACATCTTATGATTCCAAAGTACTAGATGATGCATTAGTAAGAAGAAATAGAGTTAAAAGTACTATGAGGTAAACACCTTTTTTCTTGAATGGTTATAAGTTATCTTTTTCCTGACATGAGATGATTTATGCATGTATAGAATACTTAGGTAAATATTTTCTTGTGGATTGTAGATTTCCAATCATCGTCATTTCTTAGCTCCATTTAGAGGTGTTCAATATCATTTTCAAGATTTTCGTAGCCAGGGTCGTAATCCCGAAAATGCTAATGAACTATTCAATCTTTATCATGATACCTTAAAAAATGTAATCGAGAGAATATTTGGCATTTTCAAATTAAGATTCACGATTTTTAAATCAGCACATCCATTTTCATTTAAAACACAGACAGAGATGGTGTTAGCTTGTATATGACAACCTAATTTTCTTTTCGCAAAGAATGCCATTCTGATGTATTTCCTATTGAACAAGATAGTGAAGATTCATCTACATCATCATCATTACCAGTAAATGAAGAGGATGAAGATGTTATTGAAACTCAAAAGCAACTAAGAGAGTATGGAAATTAATGGAGAACTAATATTGCTTCAAATATGTGGGCAGATGTTGGAACGATGTGCTTATTGCATGATGAACCACTCCGAGCGCAAAATCTCAAGCATCCGTCTAAACATCAAACGGTTTAGTCATATTTGGCAAGGCCAACATCGAATTCATCCACAAACTTTTTCAATTTTTTTAAAGAAGCTTGGCATTGTGATGTCCAATCACAAAGTTTTTCCTTTTTGTTATGGCCATTGGTAGCATGATCTCTAATATCCCTTCACAAATTTTCAATAGTAATTCTACAACCTAAGAAACGAATGTACATCATGTACGCCTTGGCAATCGCTAATCTTGATTGTCATAACCTTCTATGAATCCATGCGGACTTTTCCCTACTTGATTATGTGACCCAAGAAGTTGATTGAGGTTTGGGTGAATGAGCACTTAGATAGTTTAGCATAAAGTTCATTATTCCTTAGCCGAGTAAGAACCTTTTTTACAAGCTGCATATGTTTTTAGGTTCACTATAAATTACGATGTCATCCATGTACACCACCACAAAATCATATAGAAACCTTTGAAGTACCTAGTTCATTATCGTAGAGAAAGTTGCAAGAGCATTTGTCAAACAACAGGCATTACCTCGAATTCCAATGCTCTATATCCGGTTGACACTATGTATTTGCTTCATCCCCTTCTTTGATTCAAACTTGCTAGTATCCAGACCTTAACTAAATCTTCACGCAATACTTTGACTTGCTCACTTGATTGGAGGAATTAGCTACAAGCAAAATGGGATAACTGTTCTTCACAACGATCTTGTTCAAGGTGATACACTAAGGGCCATTTTGTCTCCCATTTTGGGAGAAGAAATAGAGTTTTGAATAGTATTTTTTGGAGAATGTGTGGTTGAAAAGTAAAGTAATTTTATTGGTTTGTGTATAGAATATTTTATTGAGTGAATATGTGGTGGATATTTTTTTACTGTAGCAAACAATGTTTGAGAAAATGGATGACAAACATAGGCTAAAAACAACATATAAATTAAATTCCTTGCTCAAACTATTATTGTTCATTATGTATATGATGGAAAGCAAGGGTCATTTTTTGTATAGGATTGGTTCAATGAACTAATTACTTTGCTAAGAAAATCAAGAAAACATTATTAATTTAAAAAAATGAGATGATATTCAAGAAACTAATCTGATGACCAATGAGATGTTACTTTTTATATTAAATCTTGAATGGGGGTTGGATTGTTCGGAATTTAAATGGAAACAAAATAAGTAAATTCACTTAAAAAACCAATGAATGAATTCGGTTTATATATATATTCAAGTATCAAATGTGATTAAGGGAGATGACATGATTTTCTTACTTAAGGTTGCAAAAACGGATTTTTATCACTTTTGAAAATGTCAACTCTAAGACAACTACAATTATCTTCTTACTTATTCAATGAATAAAATTAGTTCTTTCCCAAAACATTCTTTTTACCAAACAACCTAGAGCATGCTTTCTAAGTTTAATTCAATCAAAAGCATTTAATCGAAAGAGGCAAGAATTGAATCAACTGCAAACACATAAGCTCAGTTAACTAACTTTAGTGATAATCCATTTATAATCAAATATTTATATCCCATAATCTCTTGATGTGCAATCGTTACTTGAATTTGAAGAAATTTAGCCATTACAGACTAAAATCTCTAAATTAGCATGAAATGAATCAACCTAATACAAGTTGAACGCCAAACTAACAATTCAATCAACGGATTAAACACATAATCAAAAGGCAAAAAGAAATGTGTGCACTTTATTAACTGAAAGTCATGTCTCGGGTTTAGAATCACCCTTAATCAACAAACTAATTTAGTTACCCATGGAATACAAAATATTCAAAATAAAATCCATACAAGAAGTAATGAAGAGGAAAAGAAATGAAGCTTAATGGAGATGGTTGATTCTGGTTCCCACAATTAATGGAGTTTTACACTTTTCCTTCTCATTTTCCTTTGATACTGGTTCTGAAAATTTTCTTGAGATCCTTCTCTCTCTTTCTTTTTTTTTTTCCCTTGAGTTATGGGATTTTTTTCACTTCTTAAGGTCATAGAGTTTTGGGATTTTCGGTGTTCTTGTGATCATGGAGTTCCTGAGTCCCATAAATTTCAATCTTCTCTCGTAATCTTAGAGTTCTCATCCTTTTGAACGAAGGAGTCCAATTTAAAAGATTATGTTGCTGTCTGACTCGCTTGGGAAAAGAAACTCCACTTGTTTCAAAATTGTTCATTTTTAACTTTTTTTATTGCTTTACTTCAAAATTCCTCCAAAATGTAAAAGAAAGCTAATAAAGAATAATAGATAGAAAAAATGGATAGAGTAATGAGGAAAGTCAATATGAAATTTTTTCAAAATCAACACTTTTATCATAATGCTCGATAGTCACTGTACATCCGAAGAGAATCTTCTGCCTTTTCCTTAAATAACACTAGAACTCCATATACTGGTTTCGTAGGCACGAAAATCCCACTTTCTAACATTTCTTCCATTGTTTCCTAAGCTCCTCAAGCTCAAGTTGAGACAACTAAGGTGCCCTAGAGGAATGTTTGGCACCTAGAATAATCAATTTTATGATCTATTTCCTTCCTAGGAGACGATCACTTTGACAATTCGTCCGATATAATATCTTATAATTCCTAGATAAGTCTTCTAACAGATTTTAGGACAAGATCGTCTCCTTGATCTCCTCTAATCAAAAAGTTTATAAAATGAAGGTTATTTCACTTGAAGAGCTCACTACACTATATGACTAAAATGTTCTTACCCATCCTTTCAACCTATGTGCAGATGACATACAACTCGATCTCATCATCATTAACGAATCGGAGTACGATAAGACTATTGTCTTTGTATCCCGAATGAACTCCAATCCAAAAATAAGTTTGAAGTAGTCCACCTAAACTATTGACAAATTCCCTTCAAAAGGACCGGCCTCAATTAGCACAATTTGGCTATTCTAATAATCGATCGAGGACCGAGTTAATTGTCTTAGCTTTTCCACTTTCTTCTCCAAAACAAGTCTGAAGTGCTCTATTAGGTACTTATAAGATAGTTTAGAGTAGCACCAGTATTTACCATAGCCTTTATTAGCTTTCCATTGATCTTCATATTAATGTACATTAAGTCTTTAGCTCTTTTTTTTACCCCCTCCAAGGAAATGTTGTCCTTTCCAGTTACCGAATGCGATGTTAAGACTTGGGCTTCAATCTTAACAAGCCAACCTTATTAAATAGAGTAATTCAAACTCTTATAAATTAGTCTATATTTTCATCTTTATTCAATATGAGATTTTATTCCTTAACATGCCGCCGCAAGATGATGACTCGTTTTAAACAGACCAATTTTAAAATCTGTGTACTCAATTTTCTTGAGTTTTAATTGGATCGAATAGCTCGTTGGAATTTAATGAACTCTGATACCATGTTAAGATTTTGGGTTCCATTTTAAAAGGTCAACTTTATTAAGAGAAGTAGCTCATATCCTTATAAATTGGTCTATATTTTCATCTTTGTTCGATGTGGGATTCTTTCGTTCGTTTGAGCAGACTAATCTTGAAATCCGTGTGCTCGTTTTTTAAGTTTTAATCGGATCAAATTACTCGTTGAAACTTAATAGACTTTGATACCATATTAAGATTTGGGGTTCCATCTTAAAATGTTAACGTTACTAAGAAGATTAGCTAAATATTATCATGGTATTAGAGCTCATTAAGCTCCAATGAGTAATTCGATCCGATTAAGACTCAAAAAAATTGAACATATGGATTTCAAGATTGGCCTGCTCCAATGAGCTACCATCTTGCGGGGGCATGTTAAGAGATAAAATTTCATATTGAATAAAGATGAAAATATAGACCAATTTATAAAAGTTTGGATTACTCCTCTTAATAAGATTGACCTTTTAAGATGAAATCTCAAATCTTAACATAAGATATTATGTTGTACTGATTTAAGAATACACCAACAATATCCCCATCCTCATTATCTCTAGGGTCAGTCTCATAATGGCGCTTATCGAACATCCTACTTTGAACTGACACTCCATTTGCCAGCTGGCAATATGCATTTATGAGTCGTCTCTACAAATATTCTATCATCTGATGAGGTCTCTTTGCATAAAAAGCATTAATTGTTGGAGTAGTATTTGATTTACCATGTAGTGCCTTTTCTTTATTTCAATTATTTTGATGGTTGCCCTAATGAATGCCCTGATAATTGCCTTGATGAATACCCTGGTGATTGCCCTAAAAGCTGGTTTGATTGCTACCTTGATAGCCTCATTTTTTGGTAAGAACAGCGTTATCCCCCATTTGAACTTGACTTAGGCTTGAAGGGCCTATTTCTTCCCCCATTAGATTGTTTATTCCCTTGTGGTTGATTTTTTCTAGGTTCAAGTTGGTAGTCTACCAAGCATTTAGTAGCTCTCATTTCACACTCAAATCAGTCACCTTCTATTGTTGAAGTTTTGTACGTGTCCATGGTTTCTTCCATAAATGTCAATAACTTTTCATTTTCTAACATACTCAAATATTTAGCACGTGCCTTAAAAAGTTTTCACGTACTCCATAATGGAGCCTGTATGTTTCAGTTTCACAATGCCTATCAACCTTGATATTCCATAATTTTCAAGAAAATATTTAATATGATCGCCTCCTTAAGGAGATCTTAAGTATCTATTGGACCTATTGGCCTTAATATTGGCATATTTTATCTGTCACTATAGTTTTTCGTCTCTGCCTAGATCATGGTAGTTGTCAATATCTTTTTTTTTTTTTTTGCATCATCTTCAATGGTATAGCCACAAGAAAGTATTGTTCTATGTATAAAACGAATTTCTCGACTTTCTTTACATTACGTGCCCCTCTGTATTGTAGGGTTTCGAGATTCTAAGTCTAAGTGCATACTCTTGTACATGAGCTTTCCCATTACCCGTTTGCATGTTAGAGTATTCGCAATTTAAGTCTCAACATTTTAATTTTTCCATGCAGATCAAGAATGATTGCAACAAAATCAGTCATCACTGCGTAAACTGCTGGCTTTTGTAATTCGTGGATATCCTCATTGGCACCACAATATTTTCCTTAAAGCTCTCAACGACACAGTATAACCTAGCATTTTGCCCATAAAACGCATCCACATGCTGTTTATTACCCTTCTTTTGATCACCCACATCAGTGACGAATTCACATATTTCTTATCGAGTGTCGTGAGCCACAGTTCTGATACTAACACAGGGCACCTTTCTTTCTAGATTAGAAAGAGACAACATACTGCAGTAGTCTGCTTCGTTAGACTACATTCCCCTATTCTTGATCGTTTTGGATTGAAAGACTATTTGAATATAATTTAAAGAAATTTTCACAATAGAGAATTTGAATACATTGAAAATAGATTATTCATTGATTGATAAAAACAGAAAAACACAATTGCAGTTGTAGGGGGTAAACACTAGTGAGTTTAACTAGACTATTAGGACTATCGAATACTTTATACCCTTTATAATAGTTTGAGTAAGAAAAACTTAAATGACATGAGTAGATGTTTAAAAGATGAAAAATCATAATAACCATTTACAAATAGCACTATTATTTTACGACTTCAATTTACAATTGAAAGAAAATTACAACGTAAACTAATACGAAGTGCAACCGAAGTTGGGAAAACTACGACTATGATTGGGTCAAGGGGCTAAGTATAAATATGATCCTTGACACCATGGGTAGATACATAGCCAAATATTATGCAAAACCCTTTGGTTATTGGGTATTTGGCGTCATACCTGAAGCCACAGTACCGGCATCCACGACGATTTTTTTTAATTAAACTTATATATAATAATAGTTCATTTTCTTTCTTTCATTGATCCATGGTTAGTAATGTAATAATTATGATAGAAATCATGGTAAATTTTGAGTATCTAAAAGCATCTTCATCGCAAATTTCACAAAAACAAATAATATTCATGCTTTTAGGTAAAGAAATCATAACACGACAAAAGGAAAAAAGGATTGTCCATTACTACAAACATCAACAATATATATGCAAATCCAAACTCTAGTGTACAGATTTCTGATGAAAAACTCCAAAAATTTTGGGAAACAAAAAAATGCCACAACAAAGATAAACGAAAACAACTCAAAACCAATTAAAATACACAAAAATTAAAAAATAAAGGAATAAAATTTGGAGGTTTTACAATTTAGACATTAAAGAATGAAGAGAAATGAAATTTCAACAAAGTTAACATCTATAACGAACAAAAAAAGCTTTATTTTCGAAAACAACCCCGAAAAACATGTAATTACTAAAAAACCGTTACTCGAATCTATTCACTTGTTTATATAATCATGTTTCTCGTTCAATAATAAATCGACTATTAAACTCATGCTTCTATAATCAAGGGTACCAATACCGACCAGCTGTCTATTAGCATTTGTATCAAGGCCCAGTCAAAGCATAAAATGCCTCAAAGGCCTAAAGCACTATTTAGCAGGATGTGCTCAACCTTAATAACGACCACGGCTCGACTTTAGATGTACAAGCCATTTACAAAATCAAATCAGTGTTATCTCCACACAAACCATGCGAGTACAAAACAATTGCATACAAGTGTCTGAAAGTACAAAACTTAACCAAACTATTAGAACTTTTGACTTAATCATGAATTTTAGCATAATGATAATTGTGTCAACTCAGGAAAATGGTTAAAAAGATGAAGGAAGAAAAATGTTAGAGATCCAATTTTTTACTCTAAAAATTCTCCTCGGATCAAGATAAAAATTAAGGTCAAAACTCTTAAAAATCTTTGCACTCTCCAATTAAATGACATTTCATTGGAATTCCATCAAATATGTCTTCTTTCTTCCTTCTAATAAAATCTTACCCTAAAATTGAGTGTGGTTGAAAATGAGTTTTGAAAACAAAAAAATGCAGCAAACTAAAATGATTCATTATATTATAAAATGACGTTGTTTGCAATATTAACGTGACAAAAAAAAAAAAAACATAAAAATAATGAATGTCCTGCCCTCTTTTATATGAACTAGTAGTAAGCATGTGGTTGTACGTCTTATATACCGAATGAATGACACGTGTAATGTTTTTGAATACTAATATTATTTTTGAAAGTAGCTGAGGGAATTAAAATTGTTAAAGGAAAAATTATAATTGTTAAAAAGATGCCTCTATTTGGTGAAAACTAAAATCCAGATTTTAACCTAAGTTAAAATCAACAATTAATTTTAACCACACAATTCATGGGACAACTTTTTAACCACAAGTTTCATCAATTTTTATCAAAATATATTAAAAATATAATTTTAATCCCTACCAAACAAGGGCTCTATATGAATATTTTTTTTATGAAATTATGTATATAATGTGAAAATATTAAATAAAGTGAAATGTAATGTTTTGATTATAATAACATTTCTTTGTATAAAATATTTTTTTCGAGGTCCCCACAACTTTTCTTCTTTTTTATTTTTTACTTTTACTAAAACTTTTGTTATTTGTATTGTAACTTCGCAAGAAAGTGCAACATATAGTTGTCCATGAGAGAATATATGTTCAGAAATGTTTCCAACGATAGGCACTATTTGTCCTTGAATCTTGTTAATGGTCATTGCAAAGTATAGACATATTGAAAATTGTTTCCCCTAGAATTTGAATAGATATCCCACATATGCATGGAAGGAAAACTTGTTTTCCAGCATGTTATCCAACGATTATTTCTGCATGGATAAAATTTCTTTTGAAATCACGACAAATCATTCTTGCTTTATTGCAAAGACTGTTGGATGAGTTTAGATTCTTAAAAGCATCACTACAATCGCATAAAAATTATTTTCAACATGACAAAATCTTCATTTGATTCTTAAACTCTTTACCAATGATATTTATTTTGAAAAGATAAATGAATGTACCCCTCAAGAATTTACACTTGTTAAAATAATCAAGAAAAGAGAAAATCAGAAAATTTATGTTCGGCGGACGTCCGGTGGCTCCAACGGTCAAAATTCTAGCCGTTTTGATTTTTGACGCACAACGACTAGTTTCAGCCGTCCGGTCAATAGAGAAAATCCGGTTGATCATAGCTTTTTGCGTTTTGACTGCTATAAATGCCGCATCATTTTACATTCAATTACACACATTTAAGAACATTCAAGTGAGATATTTTTTTAGCAAAATTTGTATTGATTTCTCATTTAATTTATTATTAAATCATTTTAACTTCGGAAAACTTTTGAACAAATCAATTTTTGAAAATCATTCTACACATCAAATTTTTTCATACCTAACAATTGAGCTTCATTCATTACTATTTATTAAAGTGTTAGTCTATTTCTCTCAATGTACTTAATTGTGATCATATCATTCAGTAAGAGAGAAGTTTCAATTTGTAAAATCAATTCTCTTTAAACTTGTGGGTCATGTTGAGCTCCTGCAAAGCTCAACATTGTAAAAAGATCGGTGCTCCTTATTTGCAAAGGATTGGATTGCACTACAAGTCAATCAACATAGTGAAATTGGCCTTACTCGTACCAAAGAGTTTGGTAACGGAGGATGTAGATCATTGCATTGGATTGAACCTCCATAATTATACCGTTTTCATTCTCTATCATTCTTTACTTATTACTTTCATATTCGTGATTATTATTTAAATTAATCTATCTAATTTTTATGTACTTGATTATTGATTAATTTTTCGAAAAAATTTTAAAAACCAATTCACCCCACTCTTGGTTAGTTATTCTTGGGCTATCAACTGAAAGACGAAGCCTTGAGTACAACTTTGAGAAATGTTGTAGCAGAGGCGAAGTCCTAACTAAAAGACGAAGCCTTGAGTGATTGCAACTTTGAGAAAGCTGTAGCAGAGGTGAAGTCCTAACTAAAAGACGAAGCCTTGAGTGATTGCAACTTTGAGAAAAGTTGTAGCAGAGATGAAATCCTAACTAAAAGATGAAGCATTGAGTGATTGCGACTTTGAAAAAAGTTGTAGTAGAAATGGAGTCTTAATAGAAAGACGAAGCCTTAAATGATTGACAACCTAGGGTTGTGTGCCAATAATTTGAAAACTCTTGCATTTTCCTAAGGCAATTAGGTGGGCATCGCACGCTTCCCATGCATGCTTCTCAGGTAATAAACGGCAATCATGGTGACAACTGTATGAGCTCGATGCAACGCATTTTTGTAGGTGCATGAGATAACTCACTCTATCATGGCCGTTTAAGATGAGACATTTGAATGTAATGGTTCTGATGCACCAAGAATTTGGACTGCAAAGATGTGGTGAGGTATGTTGACATCGCCTATATAAGGCCAAACCCTTGATTCTTCAAGCTCCATTTCCTTTGCAAAAATCTCATATTCTCCGCAATCTTATTCTCCGGTGACCAGTACTCTGAAACTCGGGCAATCTTTTGACAGCTTACAATGATCGTCATTTCACTTGAAATCCAATCCTTAAGTAATTCTCCCTTCCTTACTCTTTTTATTTTATTTGAGAATCAAAAAATGGTGTTTGAAGTTTTTGGACCCAAGTTTGTGAGTGAGGAGAGGCTTAATGTGGGGTGCTCAGAGATGAGAGAGCCAATAGTTATCTCCTCACATGAGAAAGGTAGAGCCATAAGGTTGCGGGAAAACATATGGAGATTGCCCACCCCTCCTATAGATACCTTAATTAGTTGGGGGCCTCTGATTATCCTTCCAACATCACTTCGAACAAGTGAGCTTGGTGTAGAGAAGTTTATAGAATTCCTAATAACATCGGCCTCATCGTTATCGACCTCAGTGAAAGGGCCTGTTGCCCAAGGCCAGGTTGTGTGGCCTTAAGTGAAAACCTACTAAATGCGGATCATATGCTTCATTTTCACCCTTTCTTTAGGCTAGTCCTTCACTTTTATGGGCAGATGGTTGGGTCGTGGATACTATAACATCAAGCTAGCATGGGCGTCGATATGCCCTTCAGTGTTTTCCATTCTTTGTACTTTCCCAAAAGCATAGTCGAAGGCGACAAAAGTAAAGGGTGGTATTACTTAACTCCTTAGAGAACTCACTCCTCTTTGTGGTAGACATGCCCTCTTTCTTTATAAAGAAGTGAATGAGATCGTGGTTCTGAACATCTAGGAGGTGGGACACCATGGAGGATGACCTCGTGGCTCCTCTTATAGTCCCAAATACTTAATCTTCTGCCAGTCAGTTCTTCTGCCTAACTGTCTAGACTTAAGAATGGGTTTTTATCACAATACTTCTTTTGTTTACGGGTTTGTTGCTGAAGTGTGAGATTTCTACAGAGTAGTGGAATATCATCAGCTACATCTATCAGCAACTTCTTAAGGACCTTAGCTACAAAGAGTTGATTGATAAGAACACACACTTCACCCTGAACGGACTGATGGCAACCCATGCAAGTTTTTTCTGTACTTTCAATTCCATTTAATAGCCCATGTAAATGTATTAACACTCTTTTTACAGACAATTTTTATGAAGAAGAAACCACTAAGTTCGGATTTTGCCACAATCCGTAGAAGTGTGATTAAGGAGAAGGCCCTAAAACCAGTTCAGCCGCGTATAAAAATGTGGAAAAACTGAACCAACTGAGGAAAAAGAAGTTGCCAGTAGAGGAGGATGAAGTGAAAGAGGACACTTCGCTAATAAAAAGGAGAAAACTAGGCCCATCTGAGGAATTATCTTTGGTCGCTACTGTGGCCAAACCTCCATCTACCTCCATCTATCTCAACATGGATGTGGGCCTATTTTCAAGGCACCAATGGGCATGGTAGTGAAGAAAATTGCCATGTCAGACCTTACTAGCCAGACAATAGATCCCTATCGAATAAGGGTGAAAAAGTTTGCAAATCCCCTACGCCGTTGCAAGTTATTGGGCTTCCTTGGGAGCAAGGAAGATGAGCTCTCTGAGGCAATTCTGGAGACGTTGTCCCCAAAATTGCCTCTATTGCTCGGGTTCACAACAGATTCTAGACTGAGGAATGGTAGGATTACATCGCCTCCTTCGAGGTTGAGGATCTATTGGCAGCCAATAATGATTGCGTGGCCCGCACACTAATTATAGGCACAACGATAGAGGATTTAGATCAAAACCTCTATAGAAAAAATGAGGAATTGAGCCAAAGGCTAGAGGCCTTGGAAAATGGAAAGAGAAGGTCAAGAATGCCAGAGACAAGGCAGATGAGGAGAAGGCTGAAATAAAAAGACTGAGGTGGAGGTGAAGTTGGATGCTGCTGAGATACAAGTAAACCAACTGAAGAATTAACTCCATGAGTGTGTTTCTCAAGTGGCAACTTTGACTAAGCTGATCGATCAGTCTAATGAACATCAACGAATGGCCTTCGAGGCATTAGATGGGCCAATAAGGATAAAGTCGAGCAGAGGATGTTAACTGAAACCCAAAAAGAGGAGATAGAATCTCTGAAGACTGAAGTGAAGACAGTGGGTGAGGCATCAGTGAAGAACTACATTGACAACTTCGATCAAACGAGTGAGTATGCGACCCCAAAGGGGGCATCACGCGCCTCTACTAACGAAGGGTTGATTTTAAAACCAACGCTCGAGTTGGAACTGTTAGCACTTCTATTCTCAAATTTTCAAAATCCTTGATTAGCTGGTTCTGTTGTGTACATAATGCTGATAAATGACCTAAATTCATCCTACTCAGAGCATCCGCTACTACATTAACTTAACCTGAATGGTAAAGCAATGGTACAATCATATTCCTTTACTAGCTTTAGCCATCGTTGTTGTCTCATTTTTAATTCTTTCTGGGTAAAAATGTACTTGAGGCTCTTATGCTCACTATTAATTTCACAATTGCTTCCATACAAGTAATGACGCCAAATCATGAGAGTTTGAACTATAGCTGCAAGCTCTAAATCATGTGTCGAATAATTTTTCTCATATTGCATTTATTGTCTTGATGCATAGGCTATTACCCTTCTACATTGAATCAAAACACAACCCAAATGTAGTTTAAACACATCATTGTAGATAATAAATCCTTCTGATTCCTCTGGAAATGCTAACAATATAGTGGATGTTGATTTATCTTTCAATTCTTGGAAGCTCTGTTCACAAATCTCAAACTATACAAACTTTACATCTTTTTGAGTTACTTGTGTCAAGGGACCATCTATCTTAGTTCTGCCTTCTATAAATCACCGATAGTATCCAACCAAACCTAGAAAGTTCCTCATGTCTCCAATATTCGCAAGCCTTTGCTAGTTAGTAACAGCTTCAACCTTACTCGGATCTACCTCTATGCCCTTTGCTGTCACAATGTGTCCCAAAATCCTATTCAATTTAGCCAAAATTTGCACTTCTTGGATTTGACGTACAATTTTTCTTTCCGTAAAGTTCCCAAAATTATCCTCAAATGATTTCCATGCTATTGAGAATCTCTCGAATACACCAGTAAGTCCAAATGGCATAACTGTAAACTTGTATGTCCATAGCGAGTTCTAAATGCCGTCTTAGGCATATCACTCAGCTTGATATTTAGTTGATGGTAGCGTGACCTGAAATCAATCTTTGCAAATACGGTGCATCATTCAATTTATTGAATAAATCCTCAATTCTTGGGAGATGATACTTATTCTTGACAATCAACTTGTTCAACTCTTGATAGTCAATACACATTCTCATTGTTCCCATCTTTCTTTTTCATAAAAAGTACCGGAGTTCCTCATAGAGACATGCTTGGTTTGATAAAACCTTTATTTAGAAGTTCCTTCAAATGTATCTTTAACTCATGTAATTCTTTTGGTACCATCTGATACGGAGCCTTAGACACCGGTGCAACTCTAGGTATCAAATCTCCCTGTGTATATTAATTAGGACTCCCGATATGTCATCATGAAATCTGTCAGCGTATTCCTGCAGAACATGCACTTTATACAATGTTAGCTCTTTTAATGCATCGTATGCTAGCAAAACTAACAAGATATCATCAACAAGTTTTCTACCCCAATAACCTCTCCGCCTATATAGTCGAGATAAGATGAGGAAGTGCCATAATCATCAAACCATAAAACCTAAATTCTTTCTCTCCAAGTCTTTTGAAGATCACCTCCTTCTAGAAACATATAATTGTAGCTCTATTGCTACCTAACCAGTCCATACCCAAAATAATGACATAATCCTTCAATTCTATGACATGTAAATCTACTTCAAGGATTGGCCTATCAAAATCTATTTGTACTACATTAGCAATCTTATTTGTATCAATGATTCCTCTTGATGGTATACTAACTTCTAGTATATTACAAGTTTTCTCAAATCAAACATGATCTCGGCTAGGCATGCCGAAGATATAAACAAATGTTAATAGAAATACTACAAAGAGATAAAATACTTGTAATTATGTCTGGATCTTGGGCGGCCTCATCATGTGTCAGGCAAAAATTTTCGCTTTCCCTTTCTTTGCCTATTCGGCATCTTTAACTAATGTTGCCCAACATCTAGAAGCATAGTGACCTAACTGGCTATACTTGTAATTCTTGCCAAATAAACATTCATCCCTATGAGATTTCTTACGCTTAGAGCACGGAGGAAAATGATTATTTGATTGTCCACTAGTATGCCCATTATTTGGCTTTTTGAACTGTCCAGAGCTCTTGTCCTTACCCCGATCATGCTACTTTCTCATTCCAATATTGTTCAGTAGTCCTGAACTTTGAAGTTTGTAACTCGAGAATGATACAGTTTGGGCCTTCTTTACAACTTCTCGATAAGTGGTGAGTTCATATAATATCGGGGTGCAATCCCTTCTCAAAGTATTTTGCTTTCATAAGCTCTATATTCATAAGATGCGAGACATAATGTGATAATTCTCCCAACTTCATCTCATAATCAGTGATGTCCCTATCTTATGGTCGTGAAGGGCTTGTGGAAAATATTTCTCTGTCAACTCCATCTTGAATTAGGTCCATGTGATATTACGTTGTTCTTCCTCTATCCGTATACATGATATGGATTCCCACCAATGGCCATCTCCTCCTACCATCATGAATTCTGTACATAGCACTTTTTGATTTTATGGACAAGCTATGTCCCGAAAGATCTTCTCAATTGTGCTCAGCTATTCCTCTATTGCCAAAGGGTCATTGCTACCATTGAAGCTAGGAGGACGGTATCGACAGAATTGCTCAATAATTGGCATAGTTGGAAGAGGGTTTGGTGCTAGAGCAATGGGTAGTATAGGGGCAGTTTGTTTTGCGACGGGTGGTATTGTCGGTACATCTTGTCCTGTCGGAGCCATTGGTGTTGTCGGAGCAGCTTGTGCCATTAAGATCCATCTCATTTCTTCCACTACTTGTTGCATTTCTCTAATTGCTCTCACGTGTATCTCTCGGGTGTATTGTTGGTGCCATTTTCCTTCGTACAAAAATGGAATAGGTTTGTAATCTTTAGGAAAAATCTCAGTAATCACACATTGCACAATAAAATGGGAAACGACTATTAGGAAATCATATATTTTATTATTAACTAAATATTTTATGGGAAATACAATCTATAAAAGGACGTCTAGTGCCAATCAACTGAAAAGAAAAAAGGAAATCCTGCTCGACATCAACATGATCTAAACCTAATAAAATCTACTAAAAATCCTTGACATTACTCTTTCTTGCCATCATCGTCATTAATCTAGCCTCCATGAAAGCTAGGTTTCTTGGAAGGCTACGACTCATCGTTTGAAATAGGTGGAGGTATATCCTCACATATGTACATCTCAGTAGGTACTAGATCGCCCTCGGGATATCCAATTGCATCATCTCAAACTTGCACCCATTGTGCCTTCATCTCTGTGCAGAAGGCCTCATAGTTAATCTCTAGAAGCAAAGCAGGTATAGCAACTCCCCACAAATAATTGTAAATTGATTCAGCCATCTCTAGACATTCTTTTAGCAATGTATCAATAAAAGGCTAGTGGCCAAATGACTAGTGCTCATATGGCTTAGTTGCCTCACCTCACTCCACCTTACTAACATCTACCTAATGTGCTAGCACATATCATGCATTGGATTCCACTAATACTCTTCATACTGCCTCACGATCTCATATCGACGAGGCATCA
The DNA here is from genome assembly GCA_019097785.1 of Fraxinus excelsior. Lineage (NCBI taxonomy): Eukaryota > Viridiplantae > Streptophyta > Magnoliopsida > Lamiales > Oleaceae > Fraxinus > Fraxinus excelsior. The sequence goes on along the minus strand of CM032636.1, from coordinate 10,652,259 downwards.
ATGAACATGTCTTCCTACATGTTCTCTTAGTCCGTGCCATTTGTTCGAAATCAATTATATAAAATCCAAATAGGTGGTTTCTAATATCTTTTTCGAGGACTAAAATAGACATTCGTAATTTAGTCATGCTCATAAAATTAAAGAATATCTCAATCACATTTTCAAACTTTAACTTCTTTAAACATAAATTCTCGTGATTTAAATAGATACAATCACCCATAACCATTTCAAATGTCATAGCATAACATAAATTTCTCAAAACTTTCTTTACCTCAGAGTCGATAATTAACGGCAATGGCAGGCATGATGGTAACTAAAATAATTTTTTTTGACACAATTCCTAAAATTTTGAAAATCATGTTTATGTTTCGCAAGTCTACAGAAAGGTATAATACGCTTGGTACCAAGCTGTAATGCCTCAAATTCTAATTACCCAACGCATTACCAAGCACGATTTCTTTAACGTTAATCTCCGTAATACGAGATTATAGAAATTTTTTAAATTAGAATTTATTTAATCAAGCTATATAATCACATTGTTTTTAACATATAAACATAGAAATATATGAAATAAAATAATTTGGAATGATTTTCTCTTTTTTTAAAAAAAAAAATCAAGTTGAAACAGTTTTTTATAGTTGCGCAGTGAGTTTGCAAAAATTATTTGACCTAACAAACCTTGACAAAAATTTATGAGATTTTATGAAAAAGTATAAAAATCCTATAAGTACAACATATAAAAACTCGGGATATCGACAACAACGTTTGAAGCACGAAATTATTTTTCGATCAGACTAGTCCGTGTTTCCTGAATTTGACTGTCACGGTTTACTAAAATTGCTATAATAAATTCTACTGGACTCTGACCGACTTTTTCCAATTGCATATGATAGATAACTCACAAGGGATTATTTTTCAATTAAAAACATGCTAAAATTCTAAATATACAAACCATAGTAAAATTTTAAAAACACTGGCAGAATGTTGGAATTTACTAAAACACATGTTGAAAGAGTTGATTTTTTTTTTTTTTTTTTTTGGTCTCAAACCATGGATATAAACTACAATTTTGGGACACCCCAATGATTATTAAACATAAAAGTGACAATCTAAAACAAAAGAAATACTTCTCTAAAAATTTGATATGCCATTCATGATGAGCCACCGCAGGATCTCCGATTACACTGAAAATGTTAAATAGGAGTGAGCATCTAAAAAAACACTCAATATGCTACACATGCTATATGAACATGATAATCATTCAATCATGCATCCTTACATATTGTCTTCATAAATAAGTAAAATGATCAAACCATCTACTTAAAGTTCCAATGAGCCTCTACGACCATCAGTTAATCATAAATCCAGTTCTGAAGAGTCTCTGCTGCCATCAATTAAACGTACTTCATGAGCAAACATAATGAATAACATGTATGAATGAAAATTAAATTCATATAACGATCAACTTAGTGTAGGGATCCTACCTTAACTCGTGGTGATGAGGAAATGTCTATGTTGAACCGAATTATTTTGCAATTGAATATTAAAAATGATTAACTCAAAAGAATTAGTTGGCCTATGATATTACTGATGATTTTTTTGTTAAATGGCATGAATAGGAAGCTGTGGTATACATTGTCTTCTATTGAAATTTTGATGTCCAATTGGATTAGGACTCCTATTAGTCCTTATCAGCCTAAATTAGCTTTAATTAATATATCAGCTTTGCTAGGGGTACATCACCATGTACATCGGGGTGTACACCCCCCTCACATGGGGGTGGGACCCGCTCGAATGAAATTTTTTTTTTATACAAGTGGGTCCCACACTCATATGAGGGGGTGTGCACCCCTATGTACATTTTTTGATGTACAAGTAGAATTATTCTTAATATATAATAGCATCTTAATTTTATTGAAATCTTCACGTGAGCTAAAATCTAAGATTAAGTCAAATGGTTCCTAGAACAATTTGAAGTCTATCATAAGAAACTAATTGGCTGGAAATTGGATAAAGATTGAATTCAAATGACAATTTTATTTTTAATTGAATATATTAATAAATGGTTCCCTAGTCAAACAACGAAACTACACATGTGAATTGGCTGGAAATGATCAAATTCAACTTATCTAGTGGCTACCAAACCTAGTTAATTGCTTGATTAACTTTAATTAAATAGGATTCCCTTTGAACTACAATAAGTTAAGCCTAACTTATCCGAAATAATTTTTTCTCGATTCCAAAATGCGTTTAATACTAGTAACAAAATGAGCCCAATATTAAATGAGAAATTCTTGCTAAAAGAATAATTGATTATTTGAGCGAATAAAAATATTGACATCAAGCTTATTTTTATATTAGTCTCTCAGTACCCTTCTATTAATAAAAAGTACCGAAATAAAATAAACAAAATTTTATTTTCATTCGCTACATTTGTTGTAGATTGTATTTGTGTCAATCCAGTGCTTTCTTCTCTGGCCAAAATTTAATGCAGGTAGTTTCTTTTGATTTGAAACAGGCTTGTGGCCAAGACGTCAGAATTGGAAAGTGAAAAAATGCAAAATGAAGCTGAGGTTCAAAACCTTATGGAAGAGAATGTGAGGTCGAATGGTCTGCTTGACAAGAAAGATGCCCAACCCTGGGCCATGAACGAACAGTGTAAGGTTATGGCACTCAATTGTTCCAATGTGTAGTTTCTTTCGTTACTTGACTTGCAGACTGAATGGAGTATGAATATCAAATGAATTCATTTAGTGGACATATATTCCAAATGTGCCATTAAGACGAAGTTATTACTTGTGCAAGCTATTTTCTTATACTTAGATAATTATGAAAAAAGTTCAATTGTACTTTATACAAGCATGTAATTTATTCTTTCCTTTGGAAGTAAAAGTATTATGTCTTTTTTAAAACATGACTTCATTTCAATACGACAATTACTCGAGACTCTCCTCTTAGGAAGACTTGATTGGCTAAACACCAGTCGACTCGTCAGCATCGGGTACTCTTTCCTATGGAGGCAATTCAGAAAAATAGACAACGTTGATGATGTATAGCCACAAGAATCATGTCCTAAGCGCAAATCTATAGGAAGGACACGCTCCAATTGATAGAACCTAAGACTTTGTTTCACCAAATTCGACCGTGGAAGCTTCAATTGATTTTCATACGATGTGAAGATCACGGGTCACCACTTAATTTCATAAGTTGCCCCTCAACAGTCTCGAATTCTGAGCCCCCAAGTTTGGGTGGGACCCACCCAATGGGACCACCATCACTGAATCTAGTGTAAGTGTTATGTCATATGTCCAATCAACTTTGGACTTAAACATAACACTTATAATATTTATAATCGATGTGTAATTATGTCAATATCTATTATTTAATTAAATTAATATTCTAATAAATTAAATAATAGAATCCGTAGATTCAAGTCTTGGTGAGTTATTAATTACAAGGAGTTGTGATTGTGAGATATAAATTACATATGACTGAATCTTAAATCTTTCGTGGTCGTATGTAATGACGAGATACGAATATCTTTGTTACGGATAGACTATCACGTGTGACATTTCTTACTTGTGAAGTAAGTAGCTGATCTCACAAACTAAAGTGTGGTGACACTTAAATGAACACATGGATGTTTTGTTATAGAACAAAACATTGGATATCCGTTGGTAGATTCTACATGGATAACTATTTGAGTGGCGGTGGTTAATCTCTAATGTTCGGTAGTGGAATTTGTCATTTGCCCTGAGATCATCATATTGCCTTATATGATGACAGTTATACTTTGGTGATGTTTGATGTTGCTCTGCCAAAGGTCGCTAAGGACTGAAATAAGGGTTGAGTTGGTGGAAGTTTGGTAATATATTCAAGGCGGTTTGTGATGATGGGTGAATGGTTTGTTAGGTAGAGCGAAAGTATGGCTTGGACTCTACACGAAGCATGATAATTCAATTGTACTAAAGCAGACCATTTCTATTGAGTAAAGTTCTTGGAAGCAGAAGATCGATTCATGTAGGTGTATGAAGGGAGAAACACAACATTAGTACTTTCACTCAATAGTTCAGGGACATTATATTTTCGTTCATCTATCAGGTCTATTTGGACTCAATCAAGGAAAGTTCTATCTACTCTTGATAGTATTCAAAGCTCGTCTATCTCATTTTACCAATATCTTCTATCTATTTCTTCACAGCCTGTAGATCTCATCTATCCAGACATCATTATCAGGCTCATAACAGAAGTAGATAACATGGTACTTAACTGTCTTCCTTTGATTCATGAGGTATGAAAAGTGTTTTTCAATATAGATGCTGATAATGTTGCAGGCGTAGATGGCTTCTCATCTTTATTCTACCAGCACTGTTGGAATATCATACATGATGATGTATTTAGGATTGTGTTGGATTTGTTTCCTAGTGGTAACCTCCCAATGGATTTGCTGGTACATATATTGTTTCTCTCCTAGTGAGGGAAAAAGCTTGTAGATGGATGTAGTTTAGAATGATCAATTCAAGTACAGTGTTTAACAAGCATATCACTAAGCTATTGAACACCCGATTGAATACTATGCTGCATTGTATTATATCTCCATAGCAGAATGGGTTCATCCCTAATTGTCTGATTAGAGATAATGTATTATGGCTCGGGTGCTTCTCCACACTTTGGATGCTAGGGTAAGAGGAGAGAATACTGTGCTGAAACTTAATATGGCTAAAGCATATGATCACATAGATTGAGGTTCTCTCTCTCTATCTTGGAGAGCTTTGGATTGATCAACTTTATATTAACAAGATCACGAGGTGTATTTTAGAGTGTATTTCTCAATCATCCCAAATGGCCACCTGTATGGTTCTTTCCCTTCCTCACAAGGTCTATAATAGGGTGATCCTATCTTGTCATCTCTCTCCATTATCGCTACTGACTACTTCTCTCACCTACTCATGCAACAATTCTAGACTCACCTTACTATAGGTTATAGCATGGAGTTAGTACTATTGTCTTAAATCTTTCTTTCATTGATGACGTGATTATATTCACCAATAGCCAGAAGCAATCTATTTAGAGGCTACTTGACTGCTTGGAACATTATGATGGGATTTTTTATTAGTTGGTGAATATAGACAAGTGTGGACTTATACTACCTCGTAGATCATCCATTAGCTAGATTAGGAGATTGGAGCATTTGACTGGATTTATGCATTATCAATAGCCATACATTTATCTAGGGATATCCTTATATAAGGGACTAAGTTGATATTCTTATATGATGACTTTAATCAAGATTTCAGGTTGAACTTCACGTCTATTATATCACCTGAAGGCCAGATTATATTGTTAAGGTTCGTTCTTTCCTCTCTACCCTTTTATCTACTTTAGATTATGTAGCCTCGTAAATCTGTACTGAAGAAGTTAGAGAGAATATTTGTGTGATTCTTTTGGGAGTCCAAGGATTAGGCTCATAGATTACACTGGAGGAGATGAAATGATCGATGTCTTTTTTATTAATAAGGATAGACCTTCAAGAGATTGCTTGACATTGTTGCTACTTTTTCCCTAAAGCTTTGGTGGTTGTTCCGTTTATAGAGATAGTTGTGGGCTCAATTTTTACTAGCAAATATTGTATGGGAATCTACCCTATACGTATTAATTCCATATTCAACTTCACCCGTTTGGAAGTGGTTGAAGCTGGTTAGACCATAGGTTGAACCACATATTGTGTGGCACCTAGAGCACGACATATATTCTTCTGGCATGATTGTTGAAAGTATGAGTCTAATTTGGCGTCCTTATTCCCATACGGCAACACACATTTGTAAAGGTACGGAACTTCTATGATGGCACAAGTTGGGATATTGGAAAATTATTATAGTTTCTTCCATCACTTTTGGCTGAGCAGATTGGTGCTATACCTATATATATTGATGCCTAGATCAAATTATTTGAAGGGATACATTGGATGGTAGCTTTGCTACCAATTTAGCATGGCAATTAGTTCATTCGAGTTGACATATCAGATTTATAATGACTAATGTGGAGTACAAGTATAACTATAGTTTCCTTCTTCATCTAGAGATTATAGCGGGATTTGATACCAGTTGAAGTGGTTATTCAGAGGAGGATTGATTGTCATTTGGTCTCCCATTGTTACCGTTGCTCGAAGGCTGAGACTATTAAACATATTTCACGGGTTGCACTATTTTTTACCAGGCATGACATCACGATGGAGATATCTTTCAGTGCCCATTAGGTTAGGTGACGACGTTTGATATTAGTTTCAAAGATGGTGATATTCGGGCCTGTATATTCGCTATGGCCACATTCGTAGTATCATTCATCTGCTGATTTTTTGGTTCTCATGGACTAAGAAGAATGATGCGACACATAGAGAGATTCTTATGGAGCCTAGACAAATCATTTCGAAAGTCTACTACGTGACTTTACTTCTTTATGTGGGTCATTTGTTTCGATTAGTACATTGACATGAGGACTTGGCCATTGCCTTACTATTTGATATTTATTTAACTCTACCTCCCACAATCCCCTCTATATTGGCTCTTTAGCGTACTACACAAGTGTGATCTTACAAGATCAACACCAATGGTGCATCAAGGATGGATTCGCTAGTGGTAGGGGCATCATTCGTGACCAAGATGGACACTACATCAAGGCACCCTCTTCATCATATGGAGATTGTCTCATACTTAAGGTTGAGTTAAGAGCTATCTTAGATAAAAATTTACTTGTTCGTTGACTTGAACTATCAGACGTTTGGGTGGAAACCAATTTATATATGGGCATTCACTACATCATTAGAAGTGGAGGACTTTTGGCAATTCAGAGTGTTCTCAAACATATTAGACACCTTCTCTCATTTGATTATGATACAGTTTTCACATTTTTCAAGAGGGGAACCAAGTTTTCAACTCACTTGCATTCGAAGGTTGGGATCAGCGCCATTGTCAGGAGTATGGACCTCTTGACCTTCCTAGACGAATTCAGGTTTTATGCATGTTGATAGATATGGATTTCACAACTTTACAGGTCGTTAGTTTACTTTTTCATTTGATTTTATTGTATGGGGGGTAGTACTTCACCATTTATTTCATTCTTTCATATGTTACATTGTTTTGCTCTCTAGAGGTTAGGTTTATGTTCCCTCCCTTTTGTTCTCGTGAGTTTGAATTTATATATGTTTGGGGATTTCTAACCCCATCGTCTTTCTTGATGGAGCCTATAAACCCACTTAAGTTGTTTTGGTGTTTTGCCTAAAAAAATTCAATTTAAAATTTACAGCCACTAATTGTTATGTTTTTTCTTTCCATATTCTCCTTGGAGGACTGTGTCCTGTACATTTACGGGATGTTTCTGTCAAAAATCATGAAAAAGAAAAGTTATAACACAAGTTCTTTCCTTAAAATCCTTACAGGCTTACATTTTAAAACATGTAGTTGCAGTTAAATTGTTCCACTTAAAATGTTCCTCTTTCAATCTTTTTTGGCCATTTATTCATTCAATCCCACACACAAATTATCAAAACTTTAGCAGGCAACTCTCTAGAATCAAATAGATTAACTCTTCAAAATAAATATAAATTTAGATGTCATAAAATTCTTGTCCCTTCATGTGTCTCCAACTTCTCACTTAGTGTTCCAGCACATATAAATATTGCACATGTTACCAGTTCAAGAGTTGTAATTGAAAGACTTTCAAAAGTTGGAGACCAAAATGATTTCCAATTCTTGAGGGACTTGAGTGAAATATTTAAAAATAAGTTTCAAGTAAGGTGGAGGATAATAGTTGTATTATTCTTCTTCTTATACTTGATATTTGGTTTGTAAATTACATAATTAAATACAGCTTAATGAGAATGGCTTAAATATGGGACAAGCATCAAATTTGGTTTTGCGAAAAAATATATTTTCAATATTAGTCTGAGAAAAAACAAAAAATAAAAAACAAAAAGCATTTTGTCTTGTAGCATGTTATATAGGCACAAAACCAACTCTGGACCGCAATTTGTCACTATTTTTCATTGTGTGTTATTCAAGAAATTCAAGTTTACATTTCTACAATAAGTTCAAACTTTTCATCACTTCCAAATAAAATGTAAAATGTTGATTTCTCAACTCTCAAGCATACAACCTCAAACTTGCATGTTCCTAACAGTGAAACATTTTTAAACCAAACATTTGTAGGCTCCAAGAAAAAAGAAAACTGGGCTGAAAAGTTAACGAATACTTCAATGGGTTGTGGCCCAATCTATCCATCTCAACTAAGGGATTTGGCCCACCAATCAAAAATCTCCATATGGTGGAGTTTTTATTACGTGAAAATTACCCCCTTACCTATTTTATTAAAAATATTTTTATTCCATTATTACTAGAATAAACAAGTAAAAAAAATTAAGCACAAATCGTCTTACTCACAAAAATAAATAAATAAAATATTAAAGCATTCTCTCTCCTATCTAATCAATCAAACCACTACATTGATGCTCTAAATCACTCTTATTTCCCCAAATCTCTTTCCTTCACCCACTAAGATCTCTATCATTTCTATAATGGTTTCACGTCATGTATACAATATATCTATTGATAACAGTGATATTTCCCCTAACATCCAGATGACAATCGAGGAGACTTAAAAAATAAAGAATATGGTCAAAGCAAGAGTCCAACCAATAAATAATGTGTAATGTGCAAACGAGGATACACCCATAATAAAAGGACACGTAAGCAATCTAAAATAGGAAAGAAGTTTCTAAAGTATCAAACATGGTAATAAAACGTGGTCACAAACACTGGCGGACCCAAGGGGGGTCCTAGGGGGCACGTGCCCCCCCCCCAAACTTTTTTTTTTTTTTTTTTGCTTTCTTTTTTATATAAATCATGTTTGGTATCAATTGAAATCTAAATTTTAGTCTAAATCAAAGTTAACAAATAATTTTAATAACATATTTCATGAAATCCATAAATGTTTAACTTTTATCAAAATTTATTAAAAATTTGATTTTAATCTCCACCAAACAGGGTCAAAATCACAATAAATCTGAATTTCGATAATATGTTAATTTTAAAAATTCTACGACGATCGTACGCTAATCGAATCTACAAACTGCTTATATCATCTTGAAGCTTAGTTCGAGAATTACATTATGAGCATATCAAATAGTCCAAACAGATACCGAAAATAGTTAAAAATGCGTTAAACGTGAAGTTTAAAGAAAAACGTCTAACTCGCATTTTTTTTAATAAAAAAATCAATTTTTCATTAACATTTATTATTTTTGCGTACACTTTTTGAAAGTTAGATTGTGCCTCCCCAACATAAAAAGTCTGCGTCCGCCCCTGGTCACAACTGCTGGACTAGAGACGGTTGCATTTCTATTTTAATTTCTGAAAAGCTAATTTCATAGCACATGCTACATTCCATTCAAAAATATTGATTTTTGGGTTTGAAATGCATGTTTACAAAGTAATGGACCAGCATTGTGCTTTTGTGTAAATTTCGAATGGGCATTGGTATGAACAAAATTCCGAAGTATTGCAGTAGGATAGATGTTATTACTGCAATCCCAATATTTTGTTAGCATTGGATGAATACTGAACAACGAATCAAGTAACTCACAATGATCTTTATAAAAATGGAAGATGTCTCATCACATTCTCATGAGAAATAAGTGAAAATTTTGCGAAAACCCCAAAATCAAAACTAACTAATAAATTTCAAAACGATTTGATGCTTAGATTCACTAATTATTATATATTATTAGATGCTTCACGTTCCCAACAATGTAAGAACTATGATATTTTTTTGAAATTTTCATAAGGACTAAGGTAATAAGAAATTACATTATGCACCAAAATCACATGGAAAAATGAATGTATAGAACGAGTAAATTTTTATAGTCTATAAAATATCATGTGATGTGTTTTATCTTGAGAATTGCAAATATTATGTCAAAAGATATCTTGTGAAGTTCGTGATCTTGTAGATAATCAAACAACGCAAGTTCTCATTTCTAGTATAGTAATTTTGGCTATTGCCATGTTTCGGTTACAAAAAAAAAAAAAAAAAAGACAAATTAAGGTGTAGTAATTTTGATTTAATTTGTCATGATACTTAGTATTAGTAAATAAATTAGTGTTTAGCATTTCATGAATTATTTTTCGTTTTTCTTGGTTAGATGCCATTTTTCCCTGTTATTAATGAATAAAATAAAGAAATGCAAAACTTAGCCCTTCTTTGTTGACCCATGGTCAAATTGTATGTCTTGATTATAATAAATAATTTATGTTTATCTCTAATTTAATCTTTGAATTGATTACATGTTGGCAAATTGAGTCAAAGTCATTGAACGAGATGTTGTCAATCAAGGAAGTTCAAATGAAGATAGATCGAGCACTCATAAAGACAAATTTTACATCAAACAACAAATCGAGCACTCATAAAGACAAGTGTTACATCAAGCAACAAATAGAGCACTCACGCCAAATTGATCGAAGACTTTGTAACATGATTTCTCTTGGCTCGTTTGTAAAGGTAAAGCACTTTCATTCAAGCTCAAATAATGATTTTCTCGTACTCGACACAATTTACGAGACGAAAATGTTTGCACAAAATTATTTTTCAAAAAGAAGTTTTTCCAATCTAATTCTTGAAAAATATCAAAACAAACTTACATTGAAAAATCATGTAAAAACATCATTGATTGCAAACAATAAAAAAAGAAAAATAATCCCGATCAATTCTGGTCATCCGGAAGTCCGAATGGCGAACCGGACGTCCGGTTTGCCAGCAACTGTCACTTTTTTTACCGTTATGACAGAGTTGATATAACGGTAAGTAGGGTTGTCCGGTTCTGATCTGGACGTCCGGATGGTCATCCGTTGGACAAAAACTTTGGCTTTTTTTAACTGCTATAACTACCAACTCACCTACCATTTGAAAAACAACTTTTGAGCATTCAATTTGATACTTCTTGAGCCAACATTGTCTCTGATATCATTTATTATCAAATCGTTTTGCTCTTGAAAAATCTTTGATCAAAACTAACAATTGAAAATTATTTTATTAAAGATTTACACACCAAACACTTGAGTTTCATTCATTGCTATTCATTAAAATGTTTGCCTACTTCTATTTTTATACTTAACTTTGTTTTTATCATTTATTAAGAAGAGAAGATTTCACTTGTAAACTCAATTTAAGTTGTAGGTCGTGTTGAGGTCCCGGAAAGCTCAACATTGTAAAAGGATCGGTGCTCCTAGGTTGTAAGTCATCGGAAGCGTTATGAAGGGTTGGATTATACCATAAGTCAATCAACATAGTGATAAAGGTCTTGCTCGTGTCGGAGAGAATGGTAACGGGGGATGTAGATCATTGCATGGATTGAACCTCCATAACTATATCGTTTGCACTCTCTATCCCTTTTATATAACGTTTTTACTTTGTGTTAATTACGTTGTTTCACTTATTTGCTCATTTATATTTAGTTGTCTTCGTTTAGTTGCTCACTTATTACATAAAAACTCGTATTATTAACGAAAAGTTTTAATAACCAATTCACCCCCCAGTTAGCCAATCTTGGACTTTTAATTAGTATCAGAGCTCTGTACTTACCTCTTTAAAAATTTTACATCTTGTGTAATGGCTAACATCATGTTTTAAAATGGGGCATTCCACAAACTGACCTTTATTTGATGGCACACACTATAATTATTATAAGGCTAGGATGATGATCTTCAATCAATTGATTATAATATTTGGAAAATAATTAAATATAGTCCCTATGTGCCTACAAAGACTCTTAAGATTGATGGAAGACCCGATCAAAGTGTTCCCAAACCTAGAGAGGAATACGAAGAAGAAAATAGAAGAAAATTGTCATCAAATGCTAAGGCCAAAAATTTGATTTATTGTACACTAGATAACAATGAATTTAATAGAATTATTACATGTGATTTGGCCTATGATATTTGGCATGCTCTCGAAGTTACTCATGTTGGGACAAGTAATGTTAAGGAAATCAAAATAAATATGTTAGTTAAAGAATTCGAAAATTTCTTCAATGAAACAAGATAAATTTATTGTAAATATAATTACTCGTTTTATCGATATTGTAAATGGTTTATAAAGGGCTTTGATCATAATTATACTAACGGTGAAATTCTGAACAAAATGCTTAGGTCACCTCGGAGGAATGGAGCCTTATACGAATGTTGATAGAAAATACCAAGGATGTGAATCATATCCCTTGGAAGAACTTTATGGAACATTGATAACCTATGAACTCAACAATGCCGAAATCAAGGAGAAGACGAGAAAAGTAAAGAGGAATCAAAAGAGGCTCCAAAACATCAAATTGCTCTAAATCGGTAATTGAAGAAGAAACAACAAATAACAACATGAGTGATAAAGAGTTTGATGATTTAGTCCTCCTCGTAAATAAATGGAGAGGATTCCGAAACAATAGAAAATTCTGGAGGGATGACAAACGAGAAGAAAGAAACAAAAAATTGTTTGCTACGAGTGCAATAAACCCGATCACAAAAGAACCGAGTGCCCGAACAAAAAGAAGAACATCAAGAAAAAAGCACTCCAAGAACTTGGGATGATAGTGATGACGAAAACCAAAATGAAAGCGATAGTCAAGACGAAATCGCCAACATGTGCTTCATGGCGCTTGAAGATGAGGTAAGCTCAAAAGAAAAATGTTCTTATGATGAATTATCTAGTTCTTATGATAATTTATTTGAAGATTTTGAAAAACTTGTCTTGAATTACTCTATTCTTAAAAAGAAAAACTCTTTATTAAAAGATGAAGTAAAGAAGATTGTGTAAAAAGAAAAAGAAAATGTTGATTACAATTTATTAGTTAAAGAAAATTCATCCTTAAAAGAAAAAGTTGAAAATTTGACAAAAATCATTCATAAATTCACCGAAAGAAAGAAAAATTTTAATTTAATGATTGGAAATCAAAAATGTGTTTTTGACAAAGGGGGAATCGGATTCAAATCTTCTTTGAAACAAAAATCTCTCAAAAATATGTTTGTTAAAACTTCAAATATCACTTGTACCTTTTGCAACAAAAGTGGACATGTTGCCTTTAATTACTTAGCCAAAAAGAAGTTATTTTTTGAAAACAAAAATAAGTGGATTAGAAAATTCCCAAAAACTAACTACGAAGGACCCAAATTTGTATGGGTACCAAAAATAAAAAAAAATTAAATTATGCTTGTATGTATTGAAGAAAATGAAAAGTAAATGGTTCTTGGATAGTGGATATTCAAAACATATGACCGGAGATCGATCACTACTATGAAACTTCAAAATGAAGGATGGAGACCATGTAACATTCGGAGACAACGCAAAAGGAAAAAATATTAGCATTGGAAACATTGATAATCACTTATCTCCCTCCATTGAAAACGTGCTATTAGTTGATAACTTCAAACATAATTTACTAAGTATTAGTCAATTATGTTATAAAGGTTACAATACTAAATTCGATTCTTCCAAATGCCTAATTAATAATGCTACATCAAAAAGGGTGATTTTTGCCGGAAGCTTAAATAAAGATGTGTGTATTATAAATATTGAATATGAAAATAACGAACATTGTTTACTTCGGTTAAATGATGAAATATGGCTATGGCATAAAAGATTAGGTCATGTTAACATGGATCTTATTTCAAAAATTTCCAAAAATTATTTTGTGAAAAGATTGCCAAATTTGAGATTTGAAAAAGATAAAATTTGTGATGCACGTCAATTCGAAAAGCAAGTGAAAAGTTCTTTCAAACCAAAACGTTTTTCAACAACTACAAAACATTTGTAACTTCTCCACATGAATCTTTTGGACCTTCAAGAACGACTAGTTTAGGCGGTAAACATTACGCCATCGTTATCGTTAATGATTTTTCAAGATTTATATGGGTCATATTTTTAAATGTAAAAGATGAAACTTCAAAAGCTTTTAAATATTTTTGTAAAAAGGTTGAAAATGAAAATGGCTACACTATTATGACTATTAGAAGTGACCATGGTGGAGAGTTTGACAACCTTGCTTTTGATTAATTTTGTAACGAAAATGGATATGAATATAATTTTTCGGCTCCTATAATTCCTCAACAAAATGGTGTAGTAGAAAGAAAGAATCGTACATTGCAAGAAATTACCAAGACCATGTTAAATGAAAATAATTTGCCTAAGTACTTTTGGGCCGAAGCCGTCAACACCACATATTACATTATAAATAGAGTATAAATCATAAGAAAACCAAAACACCTTACGAGCTTTGGAATGATAGAATTCCAAATATTAGTTATTTCAAAGTTTTTGGGAGCAAATGCTTCATTTTAAACACAAAAGATAATTTGGGCAAATTTGACTCAAAATCCGATGTTGGAATTTTTTTAGGATATTCATCGACTAGTAAGGCTTATAGAGTTTTCAACAAAATAACGTTAGTCGTTGAAGAATCTATGCATGTCACTTTTGATGAGATTAACTTTCTTGACTGCGAGAAAGGTATTGATGATGATGTAGGTTTGGAAACTCCTTTCGAACAAATAAATATTCAAGACCAAAGCAAAGGAGTGCCAAATGAAGAACAATCAAAGGAATCAAATGATCAAGAAAGCGAAGAAATGTCAACCAAAGAACAAAGCAATCCCACATTACCGAAGGAATGGAAATTCGTTTCATTTCATCCAAAGGAGTTAATTATAGGCGACCCATCAAAAGGTATCACTACAGTACATCTCTTAGAAATCATCTAGGTAGTTGTGCATTCATCTCATAAATTGAATCTAAAAATTTCAAAGAAGCCGAGTTTGATAAATTTTGGATTCTAGCAATGTAAGAAGAACTAAATCAATTTGAAAGAAATCATGTTTGGGATTTAGTTGTTAGATCAAATAATCAAACCGTAATTGGTACTAAATGGGTCTTCAGAAACAAACGACACGAAAATGGAATTATTGTGCGTAACAAGGCTAGATTAGTAGCACAAGGTAACAATAAAAAAGAAGGCATTGATTATGAAGAAACATTTGCACCGGTTGCTAGATTATAATCCATTCGCATACTTCTTGCATTTGCATCTCACAAAAATTTTACTTTTTATCAAATGGATGTTAAAAGTACATTCTTAAGTGGATTCATTCAAGAAGGAGTGTTTGTTGAACAACTACCCGACTTAACAAATCACAAGTTTCCAACCCATGTTTTTAAACTTAGAAAAGCTATTTACGGTCTAAAACAAGCTCCTAGAGTTTGGTATGAATGGTTGAGAAAAATTTCTACTATCAAATGGTTTTTCTATTTGAAAGGCGAATACTACTCTTTTTATTAAAACTCATAAAGAAGATATACTTATTGTTCATATTTATGTAGATGGCATTATCTTTGGAGCAACAAACATTCATCTTTGTGAAGAATTTTCGAAAAACATGAGTATGGAATTTGAAATGACATGATGGGAGAACTTAAGTTCTTTCTCGGATTTCAAATTAAACAAACATGTGATGGCATATTCATAAATCAATACAAGTACATATTAGACATGTTGAAGAGGTTTGATATGAATGATTTGAAGCCAATGAATACTCCGATGAGTATATCCATAAAGTTTGACAAAGATGATCAAGGTATTTCGTTGACATCACTAAGTATCGAAGTATGATCATATCCCTTCTTTATTTAACCGCTAGTAGGCCCGATATCATGTTTAGTGTTTGCTTATGTGCTCGATTTCAATCAAATCTTAAGGAATCCCATCTTAAAGATGTAAAAAGAATAGTTAGATATCTTAGTGAGATTCGAACCTTAGGACTTTGGTATTAGGGGTGGCAACGAGTCGAGCCGAGCCGAGCCGAGCCCGAGCAAAAAAAAAAGCTCGTACCGAGCCCGAGCTTTTTTAGGCCCGAGCCGAGCCGAGCCGAGTCCGAGCAAAAAAAATGAGGCTCGGCCCGAGCTTTCGTCTCGAGCCTTTGCGGGACGAGCCGGCTCGGTTTTTTTTTTCCTTCGTGTTATAAATTAAATAAATTTTAAAAATGTAAAGTTTACATTGTAAACCCTCCTCCTTTATCCGGGCTTGGGACCGGCTACAATTATCGTAGGCGGAGTTAAAACTGTACACGAATAAAATATTTCGTGTACAATTTTTCTTGATACAAAAAAAATTTAAAAATTACATTTATTTTAAACTAATCAATTTAAAAACTTACAATATCATAGATGCTTGAATTTGTTGTAACTCTTCGGCCATTATGCAAACTTGTTCTTGAAGGCGTAATTCCGCACATTCTCAATCCTTCAAACATATTAAAGCCTCCAATATATCTTCTTTTAGTCTTGATTGTTCGTCACATAAAACTCGACCACCTAAACTAAATGTAGTCTCCGATGCTACCGTAGACACCGGAAGTGTTAGTAGATCGCGAGCAATTTTTGATACAATTGGATATTGCCTTTCGTTACACCTCCACCATGATAAAAGATTAAATTCCTCTAATTGTTCTGGTTGTAACATACTACGAACGTCCACGCACATATACCTAGCTAACTCAGAGGGAATTTCAAGATTTGTACCACTGACATCTACTGCTCTAGATATTGACGAACTAGAATTAAATGAGGGAACACTAGTATTGGTCTCTAAAAAATTCCAAAAATTTTCTGCATTTGTTGATGTATTTTTTGAAAAAGAACTTTCGGTAGTAGAACTACATTGACCATTTTTTTCAGCGTAATAGTTATACATTTCACATAACATAGATTCTATATGCACATGTGATAATTCTATATTCATGAAATTTGAAATCCCCTTTATAGTAGCTTTTGTGCCAGTTAAATTAAGTCGAGGGTCCATCACTGAATCTAATAAAAATAAAGAGGGTATCTCTTCCCAATATTTACTAAATTTTGCCTCCATAGAATAAATTACGTTAACAAAAATTGTCAAACTCCTATGTTTTTTAAATGCTTGTGCAATATAGAAAAAATGTTGTAAAACAATTGAAGATGTAGGATAATAAACACCACTACATTCCTTCGTGGCATCGAAAAAAGGTTTTAAGAAATTTTTTACTTGAAATGCAAGAGACCATTCCCAATCTTCTAAATTATGTTCGGGTCCATATGTATGTCTACCATTATAATACATTGAAATAACGTTATCATAATTTTCACACGAATGTAACATAAGATATGTAGAATTCCATCTATGTGATACATCAGTGACAAATGATCTCTCTTCTAAGCCATACTCTGCACATAAACTGTTAAATGCTTGCTTTCTTGCCGGTGATATAGTTATAAAATTAATTGATTGCCTAATTTTATCTAAAGGTGATTTTATATATTCCAATCCATCTTTTACAATCAAATTAATAATGTGACATACACAACGTTGATGAAAAAATAAACCTCCAAATTTAGGATTCAAATCATCAATAAATTTTTCGATAACAACTTTGTTTACACTAGCATTATCAAAAGTAAAACTTCGAACCATTTCTTGCATACCATATTCTTGTATAATATCTTTTAAAACCATGTATATATTAGTCGCATTATGAGGATATTCTACACATCTGAATGCAATTATTTTTTTATGCATAATCCATAGGTGATCAATGTAATGAGCTGTAGCAGCAAGATATCCTTTTTTATTAACACCGGTCCATAAATCAGAGGTAAATGATATAACACAATCAAAAGTTTTTAGATTTTCAATAGCAGTTTATTTTCTTCTGTTATATAATTTTATAGCATCCGAACGAAGAGTATTTCTACAATAAGAATTATACCTGGGCTGAAGATATTTCTGCACAAGACGAGTAAAGTGTTCCGACTCGATCATCGTTAGCGGCATCTCTGCTGCAGCCACGTATGCGGCCATTCCTTCACGAAATCTTTCCTGTGAATATACAAAAGTGGATAAAGTGGAATTGGAACCGGTAAATGTTAGTTCGGTCTGTTTCGGGTCAAGACCGACTGGTTTCGCTCTACAACTTCGTAAAATGTGTCTATTTAAATGCGATGTACTCGAACTGGGCTTCCAACTAAGTTCTTTACCACAATAATTGCAACATGCTTTCCAAATATCAACTCCATTTTGAACCCCAACTTTTTTACGAGTCATATGTTGCCAACAATCAGCAGACTCTTTTTTCAACCTTTTAACCTCGACTACTTCCTCCTCTTCGATATCTTCCAAATTAATTGGAATATTTTGAGATGCATCGTTCCCCGATGGAGTACTCGAACTACCTTTAAACTGATTAATTTCATCACTGGTAAAATCCATGTGTAAGTATTATAATAGAGAGAAATTGTAGTAAAGAATATAGTCAAACGTGTAAAAAAAATAGGAGAGGAGAATACAGAATATTGTAGTAAAGAATATAGCAAAATGAGTAAATTGAAAATAATAGCTAAATAATTGGAGAGTAGAATATTGCATAAAGAGTTAAACGATTGAAAAGTGATATGAAATTATAAAAATTTTCTCGTATTTATAGAAAAAAAAACAATTTTTAAAATTTTTAAAATTTTTTTTTTGCGTACACGCAAGAAAAAATCTTGCGTGCACGCTAACACCTAATAGCCCGTCTGTCCCGCTGCCTATCCATAACTACTCTACATCTGCTTGAAATTTTCAATTAAAAGCTGCAAATAGCTGCTTGCTGTTGTAAAAAAATTTTTTTTTTATATTACACGGTAACACAGCTGCCTGCAACAGCAGGCAAATTTTGAAATTTTTTTTTTTTTTTTAATTACCCGACAGTAGGCAGATTTTAAAATTTTTTTTTTTTTACACGGGCCATGGCCACTAAATGTGGCTCGACCCGAGCTTTGGCTCGGTGCCACCGAGCCCGACCCGGGCTTGGCTCGGGCTTTTTCCTAGCCGAGCCCGAGCTTGCGAGCCCACGAGCTTTTTTGCCACCCCTATTTGGTATCCTAAAAATACTCATATTGATCTACTTAGTTATTCGGATGTCGATTGGTCGGATGTCAAATTGATCGAAAAAGTACTAGCGGGGCATGTTACTTTCTAGGTTTCGCTCTAGTATCGTGGTTTAGCAAGAAACAAAATTACGTGGCTCTATCTACAGTCGAGGTTGAATATATCTCGGCCGTAAGTTGTTGTGCACAAGTGTTGTGGATGAAACAAACTCTTAGTGATTTCATTTATGTTACGATCATATTCATATTATGTGTGATAACACTAATACCATATATTTGTCTAAAAATCCCATTTTACACTCTCGAACTAAGCATATTGAAATTAGACATCATTTTCTTAGAGATCATGTTTAAAAAGGTGACATCACATTAGAGTTTGTCGATACCGAAAATCAATTGACATACGTTTTCACCAAACCTCTTGCACTCGACCATTTTACCCTCATTCGAAGAGGTTTAGGCATAATCGATGAAAATGAAGTGAACAATTAAAATTATGTGCTCATTATATGATCTATACTCATTTTCTAAGGAATCGGATGAAGAATCGGACGCTGGATCAAAAATTAGATTGTCCAGATCAGCGTCCGGTTTCGTAGAAAAACATTCTGCCAAACCGGACGACCGGATGGTTGAATTGGACGTCTAGATCAAAATTAGATCGTCCAGATCAGCGTCCAATTTGGTAGAAAAACATTCTGCCAAACCGAACGTTCGGATGGCTGAACATGACGTCCGGTTCAGCGACTGAAGCGATTTTAAAATCGCGAACAACCTCATTTCTTCAACATTTTTCTCCATTTTTCTCCCTAAATCTCTTCTCCATAACCTATTTTCTCACATCAAAGCATCAATTTCCCTATATTTTCACAACTCATAAGTTTTACATCTCAAAAATCCACACTTTTCACCCTCAATACACAATTTTCCCAAATCCGAAAACCTAGATTTTGAACTCTCTTTTCTCCAATCTCTTTTTAAGAATGTCGGGATCGAGAAGCAAATGAAAATGCCTCAAGAGCACGGTGCGATGCTCTCCTTGACCTTCTTCCGACGAGGAAACAGACTTTGAACTCGAGGTGTCGGTCAACCATTTTGCAAAATCACCCATCGTAATCGGTAAGAACGTTGATTTTTCTGATTTTACTATCGAAGCACCTACATCTCACATCGTAGAAATTTTTGAAAATGTAGGTTGGATTTCTATTGTCACGTTAGAAGAACATACATACCCTCGTCTCATGCAAGAATTTTATTATAACATGGCAATTTCGCATACAAATGAAATTTCTTGCTCTATGAAAAATAAAAGCTTTGTTATAAATCGAGCATTCATTCGTGAACTCTTAGAACTTGAAGAATGTAGCACTCAAATATTTTTGCACAGAACACATCCCAAGCTCGACGGTTATACCTCTACAGAGGCTTGTCGTCGTGTCACCGAGAAAGTTTTTGAAAATATTACCAAAGTTAGTGCACATCAATAAACCCTTCCTTGCAAAGTTTTACATAACATTATTGCAAATGTAATTGTTCCCTGAAAAGGCCATCGAGATGAAGCTCACTCTTTTGATCTCTTCTTGTCGGGAGGAAACTTTACTTTCCAAACATAGCAATCGGCCTCATGAAATTAGTACACTCCATACGAGTTATCAAGGCCTTGCCATATGGCATGCTTCTTACAAAAAAATTTAAACATTTTCATGTTGCATTGGATGATGAGGCTTACATTTCACATAAACTCACTGACACCATCAAGTCAACATCCAAACACTTAAACACATGAAAATAGTAAAAGAACACGGTTAATGGGTTGCACACACAAAAGGGTTAGACCCCACCTCAGGTCCATCAACTCTACCGTTTGACGACGATGAAGATGAGGATGATGATACCGATATACCGCCCGTTCCACAACATGTTCCGAGTACTTATTCTTCGTTCGATGGCTTCACATTCACCGAAGATCACTACAACATGTTGAATGGATGCATTGACTCTCTCATATCTTCGATTGACGGACTTGGAGGATCACTTCAAGAGTTGAAAGTCCGGCAGGAAGAGATTCGAGCTCAACATGACGCTATTCGAGCTCAACAGGGCACAACATGTGGACATGCAAGCTCAGCAGCATGCTTTCTATGCTCACTTTTACGCTATGTTTCCGCCTCCTCTGGAGTCTTAGTTTCTAATCACTCTTAGTTTATCATATTTTGCTCTTACTTTAGATATTTCTACATTTCTTGATGTTGAATGTTTTGATTTCCATTATACTCTCCATGGTTTTTGAAAAGTCATTTCACTATGTTTTGATTATGTTTCTCTTTGCTCTATTCTTTTTGTTTCTACCAAAAGAGGGAAAACATAATGAGATGATTTGATGATATGATTTGCATGGTCATTGATGATATGATTTGTATAACGATGATTAATGTGAATGAAAAAGGAGGAACTCTTGATCTATAAAACAGAGTGGGAAAAAATTGCAAATGTTTGAATTGTGAAAATTATTATGAGATACTCTTACTATTACAAATCATTTAGTGTTTGTCATACTCAAAAATGGGAAAATTGATGACACATGGTCAAACCGTATGTTTTGATTATAACAAACAATTTATGTTTATCTCTAATTTAATCTTTGAATTGATTACATGTTGGCAAATTGAGTCAAAATCATTGAACGAGATGTTGTCAATCAAGGAAGCTCAAATGAAGATCGACCGAACACTCACGCCAAATTGATCGAAGACTTTGTAACTTGATTTCTCTTAGCTTGTTTGTAAAGGTAAACCACTTTAATTCTTAACAATGACACTTCGAGCTTGTTGACGTTGAAAAATGTACAAATAATTTTCAAGCCAACTCAAGAAATAAACGTGAAATCTATATTGCAATGGTCAAATGTTTATCAAACATAGTAATTATTCCTCCTTAGTAATAGGAGATATTTGAAATATGAGAGAATGATAAGAAGTGCTATATATATGTTTTTTCACGTTTTCTTTCTCTTTCTTCCTTCCAAACTTTGATTCTCCTTTTATAGAGAAAAATATGCATGCAAGCCACTTGCATTGTCTTTTCACTGTCATCCCGAACTGAGGAAGTACGATTGTTGGAGCAATAAGACTGGTTGTCGAGCTGGAATATGTCAGATTCTGAGGAGCATTTATTGCAAGTGGGCCCCTATAATTAATGCACAACTTAGGAGGGGAAGCTAATATTTTTAATTGGAGAATTATGTGGGTGCTGACGTGGGACCTCTCCAGATGTACCTTTACAATTGGCAATTCATATATTCTGTCATTGATTCTTAATCATAGTGTATCTTTTGTCTCAAAAGACTACACATGCTTATGAAAGAATACTCTTATAGCTCCGAATTGACCTTGCCATTCCGAACTCAACATAGCACCTACAGGCGATGTGGAATAATCCGATCTTAATTACCTCGGAGGTCGGTTGTCAACAGTTACCCCACAGGTCAGTGTCAACCTAAGTGAGGGGGTTGACCTTTAAAATTGATTGGCACAATTTCCAACTTTGTAGCAATAATTGCTTCAATGAATGCAAACGACACATGTCCAAATATAACTCATTTGTGAGAGTAGGGCAGATTCCTTCTCCTAGAAGCTTTCAATTCTAGCCGTTACTCATTTATTGCTTTATTTGAACGGTTCAGATTTAGAGCCCTTAGCATTCTAACCCTTTAAATTACTATCTCCTTCTTTATTCTCTCACTTTTTGGATTTTTGAACTCCCAAGCTTGCTCTCTAAAAATTTCTTTCCCTCTCATTTCCTTTACCTTGAGTGAGGTCGGCTTTAATCAGGTATTCTCTTTTACTAAGAATACCTTTCGTTTATTTGATATACATATTTTTCTAAATTTTTCTAATATGAGCTCGGACGAATCCCAGGTACAATTCTGGGGTAATAATCAGGAAGAAAATATTTCTTCTTCTCCTTCTCCATCTGCTAACTCTTCTCAGCAAGTTCGGATTGCTAGGAAGTATTAACTCCCATCTCAATCGATTCCTTTTTTCCCAAATATCCAATTTCCCTAGGAGCATGGAACATGGAAAAAAGGTGAGGGATGAGAGGTTGCGGGTAAGCAGTGAGGATGTGAGTCAGGAGTGGGGGGCTGATTCCATTAGGTCGATGGTCACATGAGATATGTTGGCCAGTATTAGGACTAAATATAGCGTCCCTAACTCTGTAGAATTAGTAATTCCGTCCTCATCCGACCGAGCTAGTACTCCCCCTCCGGATGTGTAGCTCTTAACACAGTGCTTCTCCAGGTTGGGCTGAGTTACCAATTCCAAAAATAATTAGGCAATTCTTTTCTTCCTGGGGAATAGCCACTACCTAGCTTTGCCCCAACGGATGGAGAACTCTTATTGTGACCCTGATTTTGTGGAAGCGATTAGGCCATCCTGAACTAAACGTTTCCCAATTCAGCTCCATTTTCACTTTCAAGGATGATGGGAAAAACAATGGTTGGTGGTACACCAGTGTTAGGCCTAAAACGGGGGGTCCATTAGTTTTAGACACTCCCTCATCAATTAAAGGATGGAAAGAGTAGTTTTTCTTTGTTCTGAGGGATTGGCAATTCCATCCTTCTGAGGTGGATTGAGAGGACGTAGTCCCTACTCTCTATCATTCCTTCTGTAAGTGGTAACTACTTTTGTTTTTGCACTTAAATCCGTATATGAAAACTATCCTCTTTTAACTTTTAACATTTCTTTCTTTGTAGTTTATCGTCCTTATCATCTAAGCTCGGTTTTGCAAAGACAGTCGGACTCCATCGAGCAGTGCCTCAGGCCTCGTCATCAAGTCAATCGGCAACTTCGGCTCCTACCTCAAGCCGACCTCAACCTTCAGCTCCTACTTCTTCCCGTAAGTAAATTTAAATTAATCGATTTTGTTCACCTCAAATTGTTAACTTCACATTGTGTTCTTTTCTGACTTAGGTCAAAATCAAGAGATTATGAACTTTAGAGCACTAGCTGAAGCAGCCAAGGAAAAGGATAAAAATAGAGCTAGTAGAAGTTCAAGAAGAGGTCGAAGCCGAAGTCGAGGCAGAACAGCCTCTCACGAATCGTCGCCGCTCTGAAGAGTCTTCTGCTACACCTATTCCAGCAGCACTACCCACTTTTCCTCAGCCCATTCCACTTGCGATCCCAAATATTACCTCGTCCTCAAGGTTGCAAGAAAGGTGCCCTGATCTGCAGAGGCCAAATATTGAGGGTTTGGTTAGACGTCGTCCGGAGATTTTTCTTAACTATCTCTGAGATCCTTCCCCCTCAAGAGAGTCAATAGATGCACTGCCCACTCCATTGAGGGAATCAGCTGCCCTTATGACTAGGAGCTAGAATGAGAAGGAACAGCAATTTGTGGCTGACATGCCTATTGGAGATAGCATCATTTCAGTTCAGCTCTATAACCACCGACCTATTCTCCACATGACGTCAGTAGCTGAAAAGGGAAGATTCATAAGCTTTGTTTTATATAACAATAATTAATAATTTTGGCAAGTCTTAACACCATCTTTTTCTTCTTTCAGGCTAATGCCGAGCTCGAGAAGGTGCTTGCCTTCAGAGATAAAATGAATGCTGTTTTTTAGAAAGTGGAAGCAGAAAAGACGGCCTTTGCTGAAAAATAAAAGAATTACAAGGCTCGCCTTAACATAATGAGGGACGAACTCAATGCCAGTCATACTAAATGGACGACGTACAGGCATTGAGGTCGTGGGGAGAGAAGGTGAGCGCCCGAGATGAAGGTGAGAAGGAAAGAACTGATATTGCAACAACTAGGGAAACTGCAGCTGTTGAAAGGGTAAGGGATGCTAAGCTAAAAGCCATTAAAGCAGTGGAAGAATGGAGGTCTTCTCCAGAGTTCGATGCTTTGGCTCAGGATACTTACGTGCTGGCCATGGGAGAGATCATTAAATATATTATTAATAAGGAACGGCCCGATTAGGATACTAAGTTTTTGGCGGAGGCTTATAAGGAGCAAAAGAAAGAACTGGAGCAACTATCATCAGCAGCAGGAGTGCGGATTACGCCTGCTGATGGAGATGAAATTCATGAATATGTGCCTCCCCAAGACCTCCCAGCTCAGGACCCCAAGGCCCAGTAGTTTATATGTATTTTGATTTAAGAATTTCTAAATAACTCTTGTTGTCTTCTGATTTTACTTTGAATGAAGTTTCTTAATTTTAATTTTGTCGAATACTTAATCTTAGCAATGGCTTTGAACGTCTTTTTTTAATTTTTGCACATCGCTTTTCTTTTTGTTTTCTTTTAGTCTTCTTTGAGGAATTTTCACTAAGTGTTGCAGCTCATGCAATATCATTTCGGCCTACTTCATGAGTAGGGCTTTGATATTCATCTTTGAGAAATTTTCACTAAGTGTTGCAGCACATGCAACCTCAGTTCGGCCTAGTTTATGAGTAGGGCTTTGATATTCCTCTTTGAGGAATTTTCACTAAGTGCACATGCAACCTCTGTTCGGCCTAGTTCATGAGTAGGGCTTTGATATTCCTCTTTGAGGAATTTTCACTAAGTGTTGCAGCACATGCAACCTCAGTTCAGCCTACTTCATGAGTAAGGCTTTGATATTCCTATGCTATTTATATAAAACATACTTTATTATAGATTATCACGCGATTCATAATACAACTACATCCCTACTGGTAATATTTTTTGAGATGCTCCGCATTCTATAGGTGTAGTAGAGGTCTCCCTTCCATGTCCTCCAATTCATAAGCTCCTTTTAACAGTACTTTAGTTACTTTGTAAGGAGCTTCCCAGTTAGGTCCTAGGGATCCAGAGTTGGGCTCTTTTGTA
Organism: Fraxinus excelsior; assembly: GCA_019097785.1. NCBI lineage: Eukaryota > Viridiplantae > Streptophyta > Magnoliopsida > Lamiales > Oleaceae > Fraxinus > Fraxinus excelsior. Next base: position 10,626,427 of record CM032636.1, on the reverse strand, counting down.
GCCAAAAAGACCTTTCTTAAGACAAGGTCACCGATTTCAAACTTGCATTTCTTCACTTTTTAATTCTAGTACCTTGCATTGCGTTGCTTATAAACTGCATTTCTGATTTCTGCCATATCCCTTTTTTTCCCCTACCAGATCCAGTTCCTCTCGTAACTTTTGCTCGTTCCTATTTTTGCCATATGTTGTAACCCAAGCTGAAGGGATTTCGACCTCAAATGGTATGACGGCTTCAACTCCAAAGGCTAAAGAAAAAGGGGTTTCTCCAGTATTACTTCTGGACGTAGTTCGGTAAGACCATAGCACAGCAGGGAGCTCTTCCGCCCATCTTCCTTTAAGATTAACAAGTTTAGTTTTCACGGTATACTTAATGAGCTTATTAATAGCTTCGACTTGGCCATTAGTCTGAGGATGGTTTGGCGTGGAAAAATACTTTAGGATTCCAAGTTCTTTGCAGAAATTCCTCAAGCGGGCATTGTCAAATTGCTTCCCGTTATCTGATATGATGGAATGGAATATTCCGAATCGGCATATGATTGATTTCCATATGAATTCCATAGTTTTGTGTTCAATTATCTTGGCCAATGGTTCAGCTTCGGCCCACTTGGTGAAGTAATCAACTGCTACAATTGCAAACTTGGTGCCTCCCTTTCCAATTGGCATAGGACCGATTAGATCGACCCCCCATTTGGCAAAAGGCTATGGTGCCATCACATAATTCAGCTCTCCTGGTGGAAAGCGGATGTTTGGATCAAATCATTGGCATCTGTCACACCTCTTGGTGAACTCCAAAGCGTTCTTGTTCATGGTTGGCCAGAAATACCCTTGTCGCATCATCTTGTGAACCAATTACTGCCCTCCAGCGTGGTTTCCATATATTCCTTCGTGTACTTCTTCCATGGCATTTAGTGTCTCTTCTTCATTTAGACACCTAAGCAAGGGTACAGAATACCCTCGTTTATATAAGACACTGTCGACCAGTGTATACCTTGCTGCCCTTACTCGTAACTTCCTTGCCGCAATGAGATCCTTGGGGCAAACACCTATTTGTAAGTACAAGGTGATCTCATCCATCCGGTCGGTTTGAGGTCGATAGTCATAGAGATAGCTCCAGATTCCTTAATGGTGGGACAGCAAATCCTCGATACTGGGATACTGTCGAACCTTTTGATCCCTTCACTCGTTGCCAACTGAGCTAGAGCGTCAGCATATCCATTTTGAGTTCGTGGAACCCTTTTGACCTTGATATCCTTAAAATTCAGTAGCTCTTTTTTTAACGAGCTAGCTGTATTTGTTCATCCTTTTATTTTTCGCTTGGTAGGCTTCATGGACTTGGTTCACCACTAATTGTGAATCGATATGTGCAATTACGTGATCAATCATCATTTCCTTGGCCATTCGTAGACCGGTAATGAGGGCTTCGTATTCGGCTTCATTATTTGATGTATAGAAGGCAAATGGCAATGCTTTGCAAAATATCTGTTGATCGAGACTTATCAGCACCACCCCAGCTCCGACTCTTTCGTTCGTGGAAGATCCATCCACAAAGAGTTTCCAAGGCATACGGGGATGTGGTTCGTCTTTGGAATCTGAACTGAATTCAGAAATGAAATCAGCCAAGGCCTGAGCTTTTATTGAAGTTCGTGGCTTATACCTTATGTCGAATTGCCCAAGCTCGACTGACCACTTTACCATCTTCCCAGAAGTATCAGGTTTTTGCAGTACTTGCCTCAATGGGGTGGTTAGTTAAGACTTCGATCGAGTGTTCCAAGAAATAGGGCCTCAATTTCCGAGCTGCCGTAATGACTGCGTAAGCTAGCTTTTCTAATGGAGAGTAGTGCAGCTCAGCTTTATGCAGGGATTTACTAATGTAATAAACAAGGTGTTAAATTCCATTTTCCTCCCTGGCTAGCACTGCACTGACAGCATTTTCAGATACCACCAGGTAAAGCAGTAGTAGTTCTTCTATTTTTGGCTTAGAGACCACAGATGGTCGTGCTAGGTAGGATTTCAACTGGTCAAATGAGAGTTGACATTCGGGCATCCAATCAAACCTTTTTCCCTTTCTTAATATGTCAAAGAAAGGCTTGCATTTATCTGTTGACTTAGACATGAAGCGGCTAAGGACAGCTACTCGCTCAGTTAAGCTTTGAACCTCCTTGGGCCGAGATGGAGGACGCATCTCCGCAGTGGCCCTTATTTTTTCTGGATTGGCTTCAATCCCTCTTCGGTTCACCATATATCCCAGGAATTTTCCCGAGCTTACGCCGAATGCACACGTTTAGGGATTCAGCTTCATTCCATATGCCTTCAAAATTTTGAACATTTCGGTAAGGTGTTGCTGATGATTCATGGCATCCGTACTCTTGACCAACATGAATTGACCAAACGCTGGTAAGTTGCTCCGGCATCTTTGAGACCAAATGGCATGACCTTATAGCAGTAAAGACCTCAGTCAGTGATGAAGGTTGTGTGTTCCTAATCAAGTTCATACATAGGGATCTGATTGTGCCCTGAATATGCGTCCATGAAGCTAAGTAAATCGTACCCAGTAGTAGCGTCTACCATCTAATCTATCCTTGGTAGAGGAAAATTGTATTTGGGGCATGCTTTGTTCAGGTCGGTGAAGTCAATACACACTCTCCAATCCCCATTATTTTTCTTGACCAGAACGGGATTGGCAATCCATTTTGGATATTTTGCCTCCCGGATGAATCCATTCAGAGCCTCATACCGTTCTGGGTTCAAATGCCGATGTCGTTGTTGTTTTGGCCATATTAAAGGATTAATTCCTAATTTATGACAAATGACTTTTGGGTCAATCCCTTTCATATCGGAGTGTTCCCATATGAAGACGTCAATGTTTTCTTAAAAGAAGCCGATGATTTGATCCCTTAGAGGAGGTCGCAGCTTATGACCTATTCTTAGTTCCTTTTGAGGATTATCTATTCCCACATTGATGATGTCCAGCTCTTCTACGGGTTCTCCTCCTCGCACTTTCAACCGTAGATCTAGTGCATTCGGTGAGGATTCGGCGGCGCATGCCATGCAAAAATCTCTGAGGGATAACAAATCCTTTTTTCTGCAGGTCGGCCACCACTTGACATTTATCAACAATGTTTTTGTTTCCTTTGACCTGTCCTGTACCGTGAGGCGTGGGGAACTTAATGGAGTAATGGTATATCGATGCTACTGCTCTGAGATCAAACAGCAGGGGTTGCCCCATAATAACATCATAAGGGGACCTTGAACTTAGCTCGGCGAGGGGGTTCTCTGACCTCAACAAGGAGGTTATTTTTCCCTTTGCTCCAGAAATGACACCATCAAGCCCCATGATTAAGTTTAGGTAAGGTTGCACGAAGCCTAGGAGGATTCCAATTCGTTCCAAGGTATCTAAGTAGATTATGTTGAGAGAGCTTCATGTGTCTACCAAGACTTCGGGGATGTGAACTTGGAAAGAGACATAGAAATCACCAAGACTCCAGAATAAAGATTTGGGTCTACTTCTTTTTCTTCAAACAGGAGTAGGTCGTCGTTTGCCTTCCTGCAATGTTTCTCTGTGATGTTGATCTCAGTAAGGTCGGTAACAACTGGCCTTTTGGACCTTGAGGCCACAGCTTGCTGGGTGATTTGGTTTTTCAGCATTCGAACCTGGGGGTCAAGTAAGTCGATGTTACAGACCCTCGCTTCAACTTGGTTTCCACGTACCATACCGGGTCCACTTGGTGTTGGGAACTTAACGCAATAGTGGTATATTGAGGTGGCAGCTTGTAGTTCATGCAGCATGGGCCTCCCTAGTATGGCATTGTAATTTGAAGGCAGATCTACAACGATGAAGTCTGCCAAGATCCTCCTTTGGCATGGAGGTTTACCTAACTCCACACTTAGTATATTTGTCCTCGGGCTTCGATGGGGTCTCCACATAATCCTTGTAACCTCCTGGAATAGGGCCAAAGATAGCGCTCCTGGATTGCCATTTGTTCTAAAGTTTAGGAATATAGCACATTCACCGAGCTCTCATTATCTACTAGAGTTCGATGTATTTGCACTCCTGCGACGGTCATAATTATGACTAACGCGTAACTTTGATCTTGCAGCACCCCATGTGCATCTCCTTCCGAAAATCCAAACCATTCTAGGTATGGTGGGATACAGATCTTCGGTTTAGGAGGTATTATACTATGCTTCGCCGGGCTCTTCGGGATCCTCAAGACATTGATTTTCGCTTATCAAGATCCTGACTTCAGGTTGGTCTTGGGTATTGTTTGCTTGGGATCCAAGTCGAACTTGCGGGGCTATTCCTGGTTGGTTTGGGCGTTGAGTTCTAGCTATATTTGCTTCATGGGGCTTAGCTACAAACTCCTGCAAATGACCTCGTCGAATGAGTGACTCCACCTCTTCCTTCAGGTTTCTACAGTTATTAGTATCGTGTCCCGTTGTCCTGTGATAACGACAATACTTCCCTTGATTTTTCCCAGCTGGTTCCTTTTTTTTAGGGAGAGGTTGGCACTTCGCCTCCATTTCTCCTGCTTGCAAGAAGACTTCTCCCAAAGTCGCGTTCAATTGGTGGTATTCGCGAGCTTTGTCGAGGTACGGCCCTGAGCGGCCTTGATCCCTTTTGTCTCTCTTTCTTTCCCGACCTGAATCCTTTTCTGTTTGTTTGCCCTTAGCTTATTGCAGGGATTAGGCGACCTACTTATCATCTTCATTATCTGACGTAGCTGTTTCCGCACTTATATACTTTTCAGCTCGGCTCAGAAACTCGTGGTACGTCCGAGGTCCATCTTCATGGACAGACCACCAGAACCTTGTCCTTGGTCTTAGCCCTGAAAGAACTGCCATAAGTGCGGCATAATCGAAGATTTTTTCAACCTCCATAGACTCTTTGTTGAACATGCTTAAATAGCTTTTGAGTGATTCGGTTTTTCCTTGCTTTATGCTTACAAATCTCTCCTTAGGTGTAGTTCTTGCCTTTGAGCCCATAAACTGAGCTAAAAAAGCTGTGGCGAGGTCGTCCCAGTTTTTTATAGATCTTTGGTGCAGTCTTCTGAACCATCTTTGAGCTTTATCCCCCAAGGTTAAGGGAAAAGCACAGCACTCTTTGAGCTTTTTTCAACCTCCATAGACTGTTTGTTGAACATGCTTAAATAGATTTTGAGTGATTCAGTTTTTACTTGCTTTATGCTTACCAACCTCTCTTTAGGTGTAGTTCTTGCCTTTGAGCCTATAAACTGAGCTTCAAAAGCTGTGGCGAGGTCGTCCCAATTTTTTATAGACCTTTGGTGCAATCTTCTGAACCATTTTTGAGCTTTATCCCCCAAGATTAAAGGAAAAGCGTGGTACATTATGGCGTCTCCAGCCCTTTGCAGTTCCATCCAAGAGGCATATTTGTCCAAATGACTGAGGGGGTTTCCTTCTCCGTCATACCTAGATTGTTGTGGCATTTTTAATTTTTCAGGTAATGGTTCGGCCAAAATGTCCTTGGTAAAGGGCGAGTGGCGCTTTGTAAGGTATTCTTCTGTGCTTCCCTTGTTTTTAGCTTCCAGGTCCGCTATGCGCTTCCTGAAAGCGCTCATTTCAGGTTCAGTTCAATCAGCAGGGTGGTTGACATACCACCCCTCATTTTTATTTGGGGGTGTCAATGAGTGTTGCGAGCCTAATCTATTGAATACGCTATTTGTCCATCTGGCAGTTGGTTTCGTTGTAGCGGGGGAACTTCTAACTTCTTCAGTTCGGCTCTTAGAGGATTCTTCTCCTGAGAATTGGAGAGTTATTCTTGTGGGAGGTCGCTTAGTTCTTTCTTGTTGTGGGGATTCCACCTCATTATTAGTGGGTCTCAAATTTTTTTTTGCTCCAGTCTACCAACAACGTTTGTTAGTTTTTCAATAGCTTCCATCATGGCCACCATTTGAGGGTTGATAACATCACTGCAACCTCGTCTTTCAGCATTCGTTGGATTGTTAGTTTGTTCAGGACGAGTATGAGATCGATTTTCAGATACTAAAAATTCGTCCATTATATTGGTTTGCCACAGATAAATAATGTTGAAATGGGACTGTTTCCCCAAGTTAGAGCCCTCCTTCTAACGCCAAATTGTTGACGTTGAAAAATGTACAAACGATTTTCAAGCCGACTCAAGAAATCAACGTGAAATCTATATTGCAATGGTCAAATGTTCATCAAACGTAGTAATTATTCCTCCTTAGTAATATAAGATATTTGAAATATGAGAGAATGCTAAGAAGTGTTATAGATACGTTTTCTTCCTCCTCCTTCTTTCTAAGCTTTGATTCTCCTTTTATAGGAAAAAAATATGCATGCGAGCCACTTGCACTGTCTTTTCATTGTCATCCCTAACTAAGGAAGTCGATTGTTGGAGCAATAAGACTGGCTGTCGAGCTAGAATACGTCAGATTCTGCAGAGTATTTATTGCAAATGGGCCCCTATAATTATTGCACAACTTAGGAGGGGAAGCTAACATTTTTAATTGGAGAATTATGTGGGCGGTGATGTAGGACCTCTCCAGATGTACCTTTACAATTGGCAATTCATAAATTCTGTCGGTGATCCTTAATCATAGTGTATCTTTTGTCTCAAAAGACTACACAGACTTCTCAAAGAAGACTCTTATAGTTCCAAGCTGATCTTGCCATTTTGAACTCAACACAGCACCTACAGGCAATGTGGAATAATCCGATCTTAATTACCTTGGAGGTCGGTTGTCAACAGAGCTCAAGTGATGATTTTCTCGTACTCGACACAATTTACAAGACAAAAATGTTTGCAAAAAATAATTTTTCAAAATGAAGTTTTTCCAACCTATTTCTTAAAAAATATCAAAACAAACTTACATTGAGAAATCATGTAAAAACATCATTGATTGCAAACAAAATAAAAAGGAAAATAATCCTGACCAATTCTGGTCATCAGGACGTCCGGGTGGCAAACCGGACTTCTGGTTCGCAGGTAAGTTGGGACGTCCGGTTCTAATCCGGACGTCCGGAGGGTCGTCCGATTGGACAGAAACTTTGACGTTTTTCAACTGCTATACATACCAACTCACCTACCATTTGAAAACCAACTTTTGAGAATTCAATTTGATACTTCTTGAGCCAACATTGATCTCTTATATCATTTATTATCAAATCGTTTTGCTCTTGAAAAATCGTTGATCAAGACTAACTCTTGAAAATCATTTTATCAAAGATGTACACACCAAAGATTTAAGCTTTATTCATTATCCATTAAATTGTTTGCCTACTTATCTTCTTATACTTAACCTTGTATTCATCATTTATTAAGAAGAGAAGATTTCACTTGTAAACTCAATTTAAATTGTAGATCGTGTTGAGGTCTCGGAAAGCTCAACGTTGTAAAAAGATCGGTGCTCCTTGGTTGCAAGTCATCGGAAGCGTTGTAAAGGGTTGGATTGCTCCATAAGTCAATCAACATAGTGATAAAGGCCTTGCTCGTGCTGGAGAGTTTGGTATCAGGGGATGTAGATCATTGCATTGGATCGAACCTCCATAACTATATTGTTTACATTCTCTATCCCTTTTACATAACGTTTTTACTTTGTACAAATTACATTATTTCATTTATTTGCTCATTTATATTTAGTTATCTTTGTTTAGTTGCTCACTTATTACAACAAAACTCATATTATTAACGAAAAAGTTTTAATAACCAATTCACCCCCTTTTAGTTAGCCAATCTTGAGCTTTCATTCTTGGAGTTCCATTTTTATTTTAATTCATTTTTTCAAAAATCATTTCAATCACATATTCTCCCATAAAAATAAAGCTAAATGTAAATTCAAAAACATTTCTTATTTTTATTCACACATTTTCCGAAAAAATCAATATTTTCTCTAAAATGTGTTATAAAATGCACACATATGCTCAATGCATTTTCATAAAGCCTCATATATTGGGTATGTTCATGATAATGTGGTCAATCCATTTCATTGACTGCATATTCATGTTTTGCCATAAAAATGCGCACACATTTTTGTTAAAAATTGTGTTAAAATTAGCTTAACAAAGCTCGTGCCATTTTTATAACTTACAAAAATAAAAAAAAAATAAAAAATGTGCCCAATAAACATCAAATTAGCCCAAATCACTCAAATCCATGAATTACGTTTAGCAATATGTGGGTTTTGACGTTTAGAAAATTCAAAAATCAAAACAAATTTTTCATAGAGTTACAAATATTTACGTCGAGCCTAAGCCTCTTTCTTCCTTAATTTTCATTTAGCTTTACTAGCAACTGGTGCTAGTAATGCACAATCTTGAATAGTTGATGATTGTGATGATGAGGAAGATATTGATAATGATATCTTATCATCTATAAGATATAATAAAAATTCTTGAGTCGAAATAAAAAAGCTCGATGAAAATGATTTTATACTAGATTACACAAAAGATGACTTGGAAGAAGAATAGAAGATTGAATTGGAATTTGATAAAGAACCGACAAGATTTAGGGGTTTTAAGTAGGTGTTTGTGTTTAATCTAATTCGTAGGAATTGATTATCAAATAATTGTAATATTCATAATTTTGAACAAAATTTTTTTGAAAAAAAAATCGAAAAATATGTATGCATGTATGTACGTACGTATGTATGTATGAAGTTCAAAAAATATATATAAAGTTTAAAAAATGCATTATTTTTATATTAATTAGTTTAGAATATTAAAATAATATTAAAAATTAGAAACACATAATTACTCGTATGATTCGCATAAACACTCATATACTTGTAAGATTGATACTCGATCAAATCACATTGTTGTGCATTGTGAGTTTTAGAACCATGGTTAAAAGAAACTTCAAAAAACTCTATTTTAATTTTTTAAAATAGAGAATTGGTTTAACTCTCCACATTAGATAGTCAAACTCATTATCTATTCTTAATACACAAATCCATTTAATAAGTCACGGATTTCGATACCCCTTAAACTATTCTCCAAACACATTTAAATTGATTGACCATTGATATATAAAAAATTATGTTAAATAAAATATGAAAAGAAATTAATAAATTTTTTTGAGAAAAATAAAATGAAGAGTCAAAATAGAGACCATTGTTAGAGTGCATGAAATTTTTGACTCTCTAAATTTATAAATGTTCTATTTAATGTATAAGAGTATCTCCCAAAAAACTCTTTAAATATAAGATACTTTTTATTTTAAAGAATTAACTCTTAAAATATAATTCAATAGACTCTTTAAATTAACATTTTAAAATAGAGATTGACTTGAAGATTTATGAAAAATGAATTTAAGAGGTATTTTAAAGTGCATATTCTATAATTTGAGAGTATAAAATTCTAAGTACTCCACCGGACACTTTATATTTAACACTTAAATTTTACTATTCCCAAAAATTATTTATAGTTTGTCATTATCTTTTATGTTCACTAACTTTCTTTTAAATTATTATATTATTTTCTTTATTGAAAATTGAAATACTTTAAGGGTCCGTTTGATTGAAGGGTGGAAAGAAAATATTTTATAGGGAAAATATTTTCCTAGAAATTATTTTACTGGAAATTGTAATTAATTGTGTTTGATTGGTATAATTTTACATGAAAAATGTTGAAAGTTTGTTGTCTGTTTGACTTCGTTTTTTATGAAAATTGCCCATTAAAGTGATAATATTTTCTACTATTAGGTCTAAAATTTGTTCTAATTATCAAAAATAAAAAATTTTGAAAAAAAAAATAATCATACTGAATACCATTCGTTTGACTTTGTTTTGCATGGAAATTGTCAATAAAAGTGAAATTATTTTTTACCATTGTATCTAGAATTTCTTCCAATTGCCAAAAAAAAAAAAAACTTGAAAAATATTTTCCCACCAAAATATCAAGAATTTATTTTCCTCAAAAATGTGGAAAATTTAGAAAGTTGAAAAATATTTTCCTTTGGAAAATTTCGCCAATCAAACACTACAAAAGTTGGAATGGAAAATTCGGCCTATCAAACGGAACCTAAATGCATTTAATTATAGAAAGTGAGTTTGACTTTTCAAATTTGGAGACACAAACTCACTATGTAAATTAAAATATTAATTTAAAAAGTCTCTTGAAGTATAATTTTAAGAGTTAACTCTATAAAATAAAGAGTACCTTATGTTTTAAAAGTCTCTTGAAGATGTTCTAATCGATATTATATTTCTCTTAAATACTTTAATGGATCATGATTGTTCTTAGAATAATATTCCTTGTAATCCTCATATTTGCTAGAATATGACCATAAGCCAAGTATGGAAGATCCAACAACACACTAATATATCTATAAATGTAATTAAAATTACCTCTTGGATGGTCTCATTAAGTTGGAACAATAGTTTCTATTTTAAATTGCGTAAGATATATGTGTAAAGATGAAATATGTCAAACAATCAAGAACACGAGATTTTAATGTCTCTCTAAATGTTATGAAGAGGTTATAAGTCGTGCAATATATAAACATCCTTAAAAATTATGTTTGGAATGGAATATGTATAATAAAATATGCCAAAATAAAAAATAGGCCAAAGTTGGATATAACCGCCCAACTAGCAGTGTGTCTCTACCGCCGAGCAATAAGCTCGCGCACATAATGCTCAAATGCTCTGTCTTTGATCTAAAATCTTCCATTTTGTTCTAAATGGCACCAAGACGCTTGGGCTACCAGTTTCTATCCAAAACATGTCAAATTCATATTTTGACTTCTTCAAGGACTCTTCAACCAAAACATCAATTCCTAATGGAATTTGGTTCACATTTCAACAAATCTTCACATTGACACATTCCAAAGCATGAAATTACTTTTCATTCTTCAAAAAGCAATTCTCCACCTCTTCCACAACTGCCTAAGGGCTAATTTAACAAAAAATACTATACAAGTCCAAGCAATGCTCAAACTTGACTACATGGTGTGTCTTTGTCAATATATCATTTGGATTCTCCTCAGTATTAACTTTGCTCACTACAATATCACCACGATCGATCACATCACGCACAAAATGATATCTTACATCAATATGCTTTGTCCTCTTGTGAAATATCTTATTTTTTGTCAGAAAATAGCACTTTGACTATGACAATAACCTGTAAACATCTGCAAATCTTCACTGATTTCAACCATATAGCTTCCTTACAAGCCCGTGTAATAGCAATATACTATGTCTTAGTAGTAAATAATGTCACCGTCTTTTGTAATATAGCCTTCTAACTGATAACACAACTCGTAATGGTAAACACATACCCTATAAGTAATCTCATTTTATCAAGATCTCCTATATAATCTGAATCAATATACCCAATGACTCCAATTGTATTTCTCCCAAAATGCAAACAATCATTAGTAGAGCTATGCAAATATCTGAATATCCATTGCACTGCTTTCCAATGTTCCTTGTTGGGATTTGTCATGGCATATATGAGCTATTTAGCTGCACTTAAATAAGGACTCATGCATGTAATCAATGTTTTCATCTAACTGTGGACACAAAGCATATGACAGTTTAAAGTGGACAGTCAAATGAGTACTGATAGCCTTTGCATTCAACTTATTAAACCTATAAAGTACTTTCTCAATGTACCATTTCTTAGGTATAATTTGTCAACCTTCCAATACCTTAAAATCTCCATTCTAATGATCTTTTTTATTGCTCTCAAATCCTTCACATCAAACTATTCACTGAGCTAAACTTTCACCTTTATTACCTTTGCTTTATCCTTGCCAACTGTCAACTATCATAAACATAAAGTAGTAGATATATAAATGACCCATCATCACACTTCCCAAAGTAAGCACAATTATCATAACTGCTTCTTTTAAAGTCGTGGATGGTCATGAATGAGTCAAGTATTTTATACCTCTATCTTGGTGACTACTTTAGGCCATAAAAGGTTCAATGAACACCTGTTATTGCATATATACGTCCTCTTTAAGTTATCCATGCAAGAATATTGTCTTCACACCCAACTACTCAAGCTCCAAATCATGCAGAACCACAATGCCAAGCAAAGCTCTAGTTGAGCTATGCTTCAAAATCAACGAAAATACATATGTAAAGTCTACACCTAAAATCTGATTGTAACATTTGGGTACTAATCTTGCCGTATACATGGCCTCTTCAGCTCTTGATGTACCTTCATTCCTTTTGAGCACCCACTTACAATGTTCAACCTTATTCTCTTTGGGTAATTTCACTAAGTCTCATGTACCATTCTTATGAAGTGATTCCATCTCCTCTTGCATAGCAATTATCTATTTACTAGAATCATTGCAATTCACTATTTTTATGTATATAGCAGGCTCTTCACTGGAATCAATATATTTAGCTACATTCAACGCATAAGCTACCAATTCAGCTTTTCTATACTTTTGTGGAGGTCTAATTACCTTTCTAGGTCTATCTTTTGTAATAGAATACTGCGGTACTACTGCTGGTGGTAAAAAGTGATACTCTCCTTCACTTATGAACTATATTGTGGAGAAGACTAGAAGATTTTGAACTAAACTCCAACCTGGCCTGAATAATTTCTTTTCTTGATTTGAATTTCCAGAATCTCTAGTCGGTAAACTATGAACCATTGTATGTTTATCAAACACCACATCTTTACTAATCACTACCATATTTATTTCTGGACACCAAAGCTTATATTTTTTAACACCGGATTTATAACTAAAAAAGATACACTTTCTGGGCCTTTACTCTAATTTCCCATTATCCATATGATCATAAGCAGGGTACCCTAAATATTTTCAAATCTGAGTAATTAGGAGGAGTACTAGATCATACCTCTTTTGGAGTCATTTTTTTTAATAGCAATTGAGGGTAAACGATTGATAATGAAACAAGCTGTAGGATTAGCTTCAACCTAAAATATTTTAGGCAATTCAGAATTTGAAAGCGTACACTAGACCTTTGCCATCAAAGTCATATTCATAGTTCTGCCACACCATTCTACGGTGGAGTACCATACACTATCAAGTACCCAGAATACCTTTTGACTTGAAGAAACTATTAAATTCATTCGAGCAAAACTCTAATTCTTTATCTGTACGAAAAAGTTTTTACCTGCTTTCTAGACTACTTCTCAATCATTGTCTTACATTCCTTGAAGGTAGAAAATACATCACTCTTTTGCATTAAGAAGAAAATCAAAACCTTTTTCGAGAAATCATCAATTATTGTCAACAAATAATATGCACCTCCTTTAGTTGAGACCATTGTCGGTCCTCAAAGGTCAGCATGGATATAATCAAGTGTTTCCTTCGTATTGTAACTCCCTTTGTTAAATTTGACCATTTCCCATTTTTCAAGAACACAATGCTCATAAAACTTCAACTTGCTAGTACTCGTCTATTAATAAGTCTTCTTCTGCTCAATTCATTCATTCCATTCTCACTCATATACCTAAACCGCATATGCCAACGTTTAGTAACGTCTTCATCAGACAAGGAAGAAATGGTGACAGTTGCATCCTCTATAAGTGTAGAACTGCACCATACATATAACTAGGTTGAACTTTTCATCATTTCATAACAAACAAGAGAACATTTGTTGACCTTCAAAACTTCACCTTCACCAGTGTACATGTACCCCTTTGAATTAATGGTACTCAAAGATATGAGACTCTTCTTTAAATCTAGAACATGCCTTACATCAGTAAATGTCTTGATAGTGCCATCAAACATTTTAATCATAACGATCCAATTCCAACTATTTTACAAGTTGAGTTGTTTTTTATAATCATGTACCTCCCGAATTTTTTTTCATATGTTGTAAACCAGTCCATATTGGAACACATATGGAATGTACAAGTTGAATCAACAATCCAATCTTTACAAAGTTTGGAATCGCTGTTAGAAATCACCAAAAGTTCTCATTCACTTTGGCTATCTCCTACAACACTGGCTTCTCAGGTTGCTTTCCTTTTCTTTAGTAGGATATATACTTAAGTTCTTCAATTTGTAACAACCAACTCTAAGGTGTCATATTTATTTTTTATTTTTATTTTTGCAAAAATGACATACCTTTATCTATGTCTCGACTTCGATCTACCCTTCATATTATCACCAAGATTCTTGTCTTGATTTCTCCCACGAACAATTAGGCCTTATGTCCGACCCTTAAATCTAACCACAAGATATTTCATCTTCTCATTTAACAGTAAAGCATCATAGATCCCATCGATTGTAAAAGTATCACGTCTATAGAGAATATGGTCTAAAAGTCATATATATGATGATGGAAAAGAACACAACAAAATCAATCAATGATCATTCTCATCGTATTTAACCTCTATAGTCTCAAGATCAGCTAGAATTTCTTTGAAAACGATCAAGTGATCCTCAATTAACATACCTTCAGACATGTTGTGATAATACAAGTACTGTTTCAAGTATAAATTACCGGTCAAACTCTTTGTTACACAAAACTGCTCCAGTTTCATTCACAACGCAGTAGCACTTTTCTCCTTAAGAACATACTGAAAAATCTAATTTGAAAGATGGAGATAAGTTTAGGACAGAGCCTTTCGATCTCTACACTACTTCTCCTCCTACTTCTAAATAGAAATCATTTTATCAAACCGTAACAGAGCATCATCCAAATTCATCTACACAAACACGACTCGTATCTTCACCTGCTATAGCGAAAGCCGTGTTGTGATCCAAAAGTAAAATATCATGTTTCATCTTTGCCATGCAACATTGCTCTGATATCAATTTTTTATGAATTGCACGAAATAAATGTGCAAGATGAAATAAAATAAACAATCAAAAACACAAGATTTTACATGGAAATCTAAGACGGGAAAAACTACGGGCAAAGAAGAAGAATTCACTAAATTAAAATAATGACTTTGTTACAAGATTTTATGCTCTCAACCAAATCAACATTTCTCTAATATTATGAAGAGGCTATAAGTCGTAGAATATATAAAGAGCCCTAAAAACTGTGTCTGGAATGGAATAGTACCATAAAATGAGTTGAAATCGAAAATAGGCCCAGGTCGAATATAATCAGCGATTGAGTGGAGCGCTTAAGGCCCAATGAGCGGACATGTCTTTGCAGCTCAAGCGAACGTCCTAGTGCTTATGCGCTCTGTCTTTGATCCAAAATATTCCCTTTTGCTTTGAATGGCACCTAGGCCCTTGGACGTCCAGTCTCTATCCAAAACATGTCAAATTCATATTTTGATTTCTTCAAGAACTCTTCAACAGAAACACCAATTCATTTCCAACCAAAACACCAATTCCTAGTGTAATTTGAATCACAATTCAGCGGTTTCTTTTATTTTAATTATACTTTTAGTCATTGAATTTAAAAGTGAAGTATCAATTGGATCACCTAAGCTTAATTTATCGCAATCACGTCATTGAATCTCAATTTACTTTCAGTATTAGTGACTTTGTTAACCTTGTTTTGATTTTTGAAAATAAAAAATCATATTAAAATTTGAAAGAAAAAGTCGTTGGTTCGAAACTAAAAGAGCTCTCAACATCTCTTTTAGTTTACTTTAACTATTAGGCCTTGTTTGATTGGGCTATATTTTCCATGAAAAATGGAAATTAAATTTCATTTCCATATTTTTGCATGCTTGATTGACTAAATTTTTCATGGAATTGATTTTTCACATTTTCTTGGTTTTTGAGAAAAAGTTTTCTCCATGGGTTTGGTGGGAAAATATTTTCTAGACAATTTTTTTTTATTTTTTTGGCAATGGAAAACAAATTTTATCCCCAATTGTAACAAAGTTTATCCATTAAATGGAAATTTTCATGGAAAATAAAGTAAAACGAATATCAAAAGATCCAAAATTTCAATATTTTCCAAGTGGAAAATTATACCAATCAAACACAATTAATTGACAATTCCCACAGAAACAAATTCTGACAATTCAATTCCCAGAAATTCATTTTCTTTCCATTCAATTTCATTCTTCCAATCAAACGGACCCTTATATTTTTTTAATAATCATCGGCTAGAGAATCAAACCCAACATGATCCATTCATTAATGTTGGGTCGACCTGTGAATCGACTTGAGTCTAGTTGGGGTAATTATTAATAGTGTGGGTCATATTGGACATGGATTGCCAAGCCCATTGTGACACAACTACGGTGGAGTGACTAACTTTGAGATAAAATTAAGATTCAATTGTTGAATGACCAAATTGTAATTTCACTAAAAGTCAGAGCGACCAAAAATGAAACTAATCCTATATCTTTTCATTAGGTGATGGTTTGAGAATTAAGTGGTGTTCGATGTCGGTCAAAGAAATGAACAAACGAGTGACAAAAAATGAAGCTGAGAAATAAGTGTTCTAAATAATTGTATGTCGGTCAAACTATTTTAACATTATTCGTTTGATGATGACTTAAAGGTGACGAATGGTCCCTCACAAAGACTTTTTAAAGTTGCCCAAATCAGAAAACTCTGTCCAAAGACTTAGTCAATACATTATTTTGATTATAAAATTCAGGTCCTTAACTTTAAGATAATATGACACTTAAATATCACTTAGTGAGTGTTTAACATGCAATTCCTAAATTTGAAGTGACTAATATCGATATATGGTCTCACGTCCACAAAGGGAAAAAAAAAATTATTGGCTATTTGTCAATATTAATTTCATCAAATTATTTGAGTCTTTACAAGTAAACAATTGTTTTTTTTTTATATAGAAAATAATCTTCAAATCATGGCAATGGCTACTTGACCTTCCATTTTTTGATATTGCGATTCTTGTTATGAAACTCTCAAAAAAATTGTTGAGTAGTTATTTGCGACTCAAGTGCTTGAATAAGTAAGAATAGACACTATTTAAATATAAATAAATTAATTGTTCTGCTCAAACTCTTCATCCCTATCGTTAATCTTGATTAGAGCATCTACTCACAACCCTGTTAACTATTTAAGCATATATTGAGCACTTCAATTTAGCATAAAGTTTTCTTCACTAGTTATCGTGGGTGTCAAAAAAATAAAAAGTTGCGAATATTATTTTCAAGAAATAAATGTTAGAATCGAAAGTGCAAAAGAGAGTAAAGCTTGAAAAGGAATGCTAAAAATTTTCATAGAGCATTCTTTACTCTTGTTTGGTAAGAAGGAAATGAAAGTAGAAAGAAAAATTCAGCAATTACAATAATTGTGTTTATAAAAAAAAATTATTTAAGATTATTAACTTAACAATTAATCAGTTTCCTTTGTCATAATCAAACATCTCACTAACTTTTTCAAACAAATAGAACTATTTTTTAATAGAAATAATTTACACTAAATGAGTTACCAATCATGTTAAGGTTGACTGACTAGTTTATTAATCAGGTCATTTTCACACTTCCTTGGGGATAATAATAAAAGTTTTCCCTCACTCAAAAACAGTTATTAGAATTAATCTATTTGTATAGAACTATTCAACTTACAGAATTCTTACATCCTCTCACATGAGGTGGGTCCCGCATAATAAAAACGAAAAAAATTACCCACTCACCCCCTTGTGAGTAGCTGTAGAGTGTATGCATCTATAAATGTAGCACATCTCCAATTATTATAACTTAAAAATTGTTAAATGTGAACGTGAATCTCATGATTTATCCGTAAACCATCTTATTGAAACATCACGTTCCCCTAAAAATATTATTATTATTGCTCCCAAAAAAATGCATAAACTTAGCCTCATTTTTTTTTTCCAAATTTATTTTAAAATATAAATACTCTTAAAAAACAATTTTGAATGTAAACTTGATATTTTTCCTTACAAAAAATAGGACATTTTTCAAATTCATTCTAAAAAATGGAACTCAAATAGAAACTTTGGGCTCCATTAAAATCTTCATATATTTTTCTCTCTTCTTTCTATTCACACATATTTAAAAAAAAAAAAATCACTATTTCAAAATATATTTTTTTCTCAAAATTTGATTTTAATGAAACTCAAAGCAGGGCTTAATATTTGAGTAATGACATAGTCATTGTGTTATTTTAATGAGTGGCGTTACGACTAAAAAGGGGAGGATTGTTAGAAATAGATTGATTTCCACTCTCATTTTCTAGAAAATGGAGAGCCTTTTTCTTTCTGAAAGATAGAAATATGGGGATAGATTACATTGTCCTTTGACTGAGTCTCTTTTGAGAGCATGAATATGTCAATAATTGTACCAATTGTATCAATTTGCGCGTCACACACACACAGAGATAGATATATATATATATATCCGTTAAATAATATTATACTTACATAACCAATCGTGTTCATACTTGTGTACATTTACACTAGATTAAAATTTGATAGTGGGCGTAATTGTAAATGTTGTAAATGTTGTTTTTGAAAGTAATTGAAATAACTGATATTGTTAAAAGGAAAAAAAATTAAAATCACTTAAAATATTATATATGAATACATTTTTTTATGAAATCAAGTATATACCAAAATGTGAAATTGTTGAATAAACCAAAATGTAATATTTTGACTATAATAACACTTCTTTGTACACAATATATTTTGTCAACATTCCACAACTTTCCTTCTTAACGAGAATTTTTGTTGTTTGTGATGAAACTTCGGAAGAAAGGGCAACATATAGTTGCCTATAAGAGAATACGTGTTTAGGGATGTACATTTCAATTGCAGGCATTATTTGTTCTTGAACCTTGTTAATGATGATTGCTAAGCATAGACACATTGAAAATTGTTTCAGCTTAAATTTGAATGGAGATCCTTTATCGTTTACTAGAGTTAATGAGATGCGCGGAATAAAAACTTTTTTTAGCGTGTTGTCCAATTATTATTTCTGCATATATAATGTCTCCTGAATTCACAACAAATAATTATTGCTCCATTGCAAAAGCCCTTGGATGGATCCAAATTCCTTAATAGCATCACTGGAGAGTTTTAGTGAACATAAATTTTAATGTCTAAGTGAATGGATTAATGCAAACTTTCAATTATTTTGTAATTTAATTTTCTTTTTGTGAAATAATGTTTGTTTTTAGTAAGAAAAGAATTTAAATTGACCATTTTTAGAATAATAACTAATGGATGTTAAAAAAAATAAAAGAAAAATTAATGCATTAATTAATGTTATTTATAAACTATAATGAATACCCAGCATCAATATTTAGCCCTTGTTTCGTGGGCATAAAAAAAATTCATATTTTTAGTAAATTTAGATAAAATTTAATGAAATGTGGGGTTGAAAAGTTGTGGATCCTATTAAATGTGTGGTTAAAATTAATTGTTAACTTTGAGTTGAATTTTATGTTCTTGGTGATGGTTGAGTTTAAACATGGGATGGTATGTTTGAGCCGCATTATTTTGAAAAAATATATTCTAAAATAGCAAATTGATGAAGAATGTGTGATTGAAAAAGAAGGAAAAGTTATTGATGCGATGGAAAATATTATTTTATTGAAGAATGTGTGGTTATGAGTAGAAAAATAAGAATGGAAATTTTAATGTGTGTCAAACAGAAGCTAACAATTCAAAATTGTTGTTCAATTATGATTGTACAAATACCATATACAATTTAGTTCGAAAACAAATGAAAATAAAACAAATTATTGTCACTTGATATGTTCAAATAAATGAATCGTGTAACATTATATTTTATTTAATATCATGTAGTACCATCTAAACTGATACTTTGACATAGTGGTGGGTGGTAACATTACTTTTTGAAAACAATCATGCTACATGTGCATTATGTTTTACATCAAATTTGACATCATGTGAGTTGTCAAATACATTGATTTTAACAATATTTTTTTCAATCAATGGTCAAATTTTCTACATATAGGATGCTTTCAAAGAAGCTATCAACCAGTAGTGTAGAAGAAGCAACTAGAACTTGTTGAACAAACTTGGCACGCTAGCTTTTCAAAACTCAAGGTATACATGAGTGCTTAAAAAGAAAACTAAGAATTTCGTTATAGAATAGAAACAAACCTCACTCACAATTTCCAATTCCAAGCCCCCATCCCCACCTTCACCCTCCCATATTGTTTTCGATTTTCGGAAATACTGAAAACACGTTTTATTTCTCATTTTTGAAAATGAGATTTTGAAAACAAAAAAATTGTTCTAAAAACTCAAAACCTCCAAAAGCACATTTTGAGCATTTTTAGTACAAAACACGTTAATTTCATAAAACACGGGAATGCCATTTTCTAACTTATCCTTTTTCTCTCCTCTCCCATAACCGAAATTCCTTCATTCTTCTAGTTTACATTTTCTTCTCCCCTAAACCCACATCTCCCACGTCCTCCGTAAGGCGCTTTCCGACGCCGGTCCACCTCCAATTTCTCGACGCCTTTCCACCTCTAGTGCCGATTTCTAGTCGAGTATTCTGTGTATGATTTGATCTTTTTCTTTTGGTTATCACGTTTGATTTTTGAGAATTCGGAAGGTTTTCCCTTAATAAATCTTTAGAAATACACTCTACTTTGATTTTTAGAAATACATCACTCTCCCTTTCTCGAGGACAAGTGTCCAAAGAATGGATATTGCTAGGTAGTTTAGGTGGAGGGAATGAGAGTTTAGATTTTGAATGAATTGACTATTATAGAGGTGGAGAATGAGTGGAGGTGACTGAGACGAGAAAGGGTTAAGTTCAGGTGTTCTTGTTCGATGAAATGCCGCTAAGAAGGTTTTTTATTGAGGATGGAAGCCGGAAGAGTTTGTGGACAATTGGTTTTTTAGTGGGAATTTAGCAAGTTTGGGATTACTTTTTATACTGGGTTTTGCGATACTACGAGTAATAGATTTCTGCTTTTAAGATGTCCAGTATAATTTAATTTTTTTGCTCTCTAGTTGGAGAGGTGAGGGTGGCAGGGAAAACTGGAAGAGAGATCAATGAATTTGCAATTTGGAATGCAAATTTTGTTTTACACAAATGGGTTTCAAAACAATTGGATTTGACAAATACATAGATATAAAATTCTTTCTCAATTCCAAGTCCATGGATCTGGTTACAACCTTAAATTTACTTACTCTCAAACTTTTCCATATTGGAAAAGTTTGAGACGCTTGTCAGTCTGTATGTTCCGTTTTAACTCAAGTTGGTGGCAATTGTAAGTATAAAAATGATGGTTGCAATGTTGATGATTAGTCATTATGGATTGTGGTGGAAATTTCAACAATTTGTTATTATTAAAGATTGTGCACAACTTTAAGCTTTATTTACCTTTTAAAAGCATGTTTTTATGGAGTTTGTTAGATTGCCAATCTGTTTGAATTGGTAAGGATGGAACAATTATTTGCCATCTAAGATTTTTCTTTTACTGACCTTAGTTTTTTTAGGCTTGTCTTTTCAATGCTTAGGACATTCTAAGGGTTTCTTTATGTTTGTTTTTAATAATTAACCCTAAATACTAGAAAAAAAAGGATAATTTGGAATTGATTTGAATATTAGGAATCTATTCCTAATACTCGGGAATGACTTATACATTTCGTGATATTTTGATTTATATTCGATATAGAACATGGGTGGTTATAGAGTTTAGAATAAGGAACCAATGTCTTGGTCGGATGAGAATGAACATGCTTTTATCGAAATTCTTTACGAGAAAGTAAAATCAAAGGCATTGTAATGCTCTACATTCACGAGAGACGAATGAGGCAGAATCAATGAAACCATGATAATTTCAATAAAAATGGATTACGACATAGATAGATGGGAAAGTGGAACCGCTTACGTAAAATTCATCGCATGTCCTCCGAACTTTTGAGACATATATGTGTTACAAGGGATCCAAATACCAATAAAGTTAATGATGCAGATGAAGTTTGACAACACTTCTTATACGGTATATATATTTATTAAAGAATATTTTCGTCATTAGTTTTTTATTTTATCCATTGTACCCCTTTTCTAATGTGGCTTCTTTTTTAATGTAGATTAACAAGTTGGATTACAAACTGTTCAAAAGGGAAGGATGTAAGCACTATCACACTCTGGGGGATATATTTAGCAGGACTACAGCTACTGGAGAATTAGGCAATGCCTCCACTCAACTTCCAAACATATCAGAGAAAGAAAGGCAGCTAGAAGATGATTATTTGAACAGGGGAGTGCATGTACGTGTGGAAAATGATGATGAAGTCGATGATGTTTCAAATACTCGTTGGCGTGAAGAAATTGGTACATCGGGTGAACGCCGACGTAAGGAACTTAAGATCAGTAAAAGTGATAAACTCGAGGCTTGCATGGCACAATGATCATCTACAATTAGTATGATGAATGAAGAAACTGAATTTAGAACACTTTACCTAAAATAAAAGCTTGCAAAGATCCAAAGAAAATCATGTAATCAATCGGATAGTGAAGTTAGTATTTCGGGTCCTTATTCAAATGTTATATGCATGGACATCTTAAACAATATGGAAGGAGTGTCCAACGAGTATTATATGAAAGAAATAAAGGCTTTTAAGGGTCCCGGTTTCAGGATATCGTTTGTGAAGATACCGAAACAAGGATATGACCTATCTTGGAACTACTTTGATATGATTGTTGTTTTAATTTCTCTAGAATCATGTAGTTTTCATTTGTGATGTGGAAGGTTGAAACACTGTGTTATTTTCACAGCTCCAGTACTTTTGTGAACTTTCTTGGTGACGTACTATTTTTATGTATGAACTTAATGATGTTGTTTGTTGTAGAATTGATGTTAGTTTTTCTTTTAATTTCTCAATGCTAGATTGCTTGTTTTATTTGAATCAATGATGATTGTTATGACTTATGATAATTATTGTGAATATATTTTGTTCACAATATGGATGATAATGTGAATACCGACGATTCCATTGATAAAGATTTGAGTGATGATGGTTTGTTATTCATGGATGAGTTTAACGTAAATTTTGATGATTTAATGATGATTGTTGTTTACAAAGAAAGTACAATCGGCATGATACATTGTAGGACATCATTACTTGTGAGAAAAATATACATGCTAGAAACTCTAAATGGATATCCAGGACGTGTGCTATCGTAATTTCTGTATGCAGGAACCTATTTTCATGAATTTTTGTAATATTTTAAAAAAGAAATGAATGTTGGAAGATGAAAAAAAAGAGAGTGTTGAGGAGGGTGTTGCTATGTTTTTGATGAGTATAGGGCACACTACACGATATAGTGTTATTGGTGATATGTGACATTCCAACAAGACGATACACAAATGGTTTAAACGAGTGATAATGGCTATTCATTCATTTGGCACAGAGATAATACGTCCCACAAATCAAGATGTTGTGCATTAGCGAATTTTGCACAAATATCATTTCTTTAAGGTTTGTATAAGCGCAAGAGATGGTATACATGTTGCAGCTTGTGCACTGCATCGAGACAAATATCTTTTCATGGAAGGAAAACTAATGTAACACAAAATGTGATGTTAACATGTGATTTCGATATGAAATTCACATTTGTGTTTGACTGGAATGACACTGCTAATGATTCGCGAGTATTTGTTGACGTAGTCACAAGAAGATCGAACAACTTTCCAATGCCACATTGATGTATATTTTTGTACTTTAAATAATTATTGTGAATATATCTACAATGTTACACTATGTAAGTCTTATTTTTTTTATATAGATCAATTTTACTTTGTTGATTTTGGCTATCCAAACATGCCTGGATTTATTGCCCTTTATCGTGGTCAAAGATATCATCTGCGTGACTATGTTGGATGGGGAAGACTACGTGGGAATGAATAATTGTTCAACTATATAGACACTCATCGTGCCGTAGCATTATTGAATATTGCATTGGAGTTTTAAAGGCAAGATTTCTTATTTTGAAACCGATTACCAATTATTCACTTATGCCCTGTTTGGTACACATTATTTTTTCATCTCATTTTTCTACTCATTTTCAACCACACATTATTCAATAAAATAATATTTTCTATCACACCAATAACTTTTTATTCTTTTTCAACCACACATTATCCATCAATTTACCATTCCAAAATACATTCTTACAAAAGAATATGACTCAAACACACCCTTAGTAAGCAAATAATTTTGCTATTACATGTTGCGCGATACACAACTTTATTCGCCAGGAGCACGCTTTAAATATGTTGTTCGTCGAGTATTCAGAGGAGAATATAGTGTTTCAAGATATACGGAAGTCAGGTTAAGATCAAGAAATCATACATTTTGATACTAGTCAAACAGCTCATATGAGACAAGTCAGGGATCAAATTGCTACACACATGTGGAATGACTACTCAAGACGTCGTACATGATTCCGTGGATTTATTTTATATTTTGTTTAGTATCTGATTGTTTTGTCATGGCACGTAAACTTCTAATCGTATCGATTGAACTGTTTTGCCAAATTTAATTTAGGTTGTCTTTTATATCTGAAAAAATATTTCAAGATTCAACAACTTCAAAATTTATATGTTATTTAGGATCTATTTGGGTTGGAAAAATCTGATTTTAATCCAAGTCAAAATCAAACATTCAATATCAAACATATCTTTCATGGGTCCGACATCTTTTCAACTACACATTTCAAAAAACTTTTATTACAATCCATTTAAAATCTACTTTTAATTTACACAAAATATCGCCTTAATATTACATTCACATTAAAGTATTAAAATTTATTGAATAATCAAATTTCTTGAATAAATTATTATAAAAAAAAATTCTCAAAATTTAAAAGTAAAACACGTTTTCCAATTTTCCGTTTTGAGAAAATAGTTTTTCAGAATGACAAAAGAACGTATGTTTAGGAATTTCAAAAAAGACATGCAAAACACAAAACTAAATACGAAAAGAACGTTCTCTACATTTGTTATGTAAAATAAATGCAATCAAATACAACCTCACGGAACAATAAAAATAAATCAATGAAATAATCGGGAAAAGTCGGGGGACTTTTTGCGACCCCCCTAAGCCTTCCTCCTCTCTCATCTCTCTTCTTCCAAAAGTCTCTTTGACCATCGCCACCACCTCCGCTCCTTCTTCCCTTCTTCCTGCTATTTTCTTCATCTAATTATTTTGTTGTTAATGATTTCACACTCATAATAAATAAACTCCCCCTTTTTCTATTTTTCCGCGTTCTTGATTTCACATGACCATTAATAGGATCTTTCTTGAATTATATTGTAAAAAAATCTGAATATTTGATAAGTGGTTTGGATCTTTTCTGTTATCTGGAAATGGGTATCTGTTTTTCCACCACAAAAGTTAGTGGTTCCAATAGCAACACCCCTTCAACCACAGCGAACAATCATCAGCACCACCGCCCGAGAAATGACTGCACCTCCAGCAAGCCAGCCTCCACCACCACAATCTCTAATGCTTCGTCAAGAAAACAAGGGGGTTCTCATTATAATTATCATAAGACAAAAGAAAGTCATAGAAATGATCAAAAGAGGAATATTCCACATATTGTTAAGAATAGTTCAAAAAGGCCAGGTGGAATCATCCCTTGTGGGAAAAGAACAGATTTTGGTTATGATAAAGATTTCGATAATCGATATGCTATTGGAAAATTATTGGGCCATGGCCAATTTGGATATACATATGTTGCAATTGATAAGTCAAACGGAGATCGTGTAGCTGTAAAGAAAATTGAGAAGAATAAGGTAATAATTTTTCTACCATTTTTTTTTATTATAATATTGTTTTTTAAATTCATAGGAAAATTGCGTTCTATAGGTCGCATCATGCTCTTTTAATCTGTATGCATCTTTTATATTTCTGTGAATTTGGTTTTATTGTGGTGATTGTTATGGGTTTTGATTTTTCTTGATTGGTAATTTGGGTTGTATGGTTTATGCTGTGCTTAAATGTTTACCCTTGATCTTTTTGCATCTTAGGCAACCTAAATGAATATACGTTTTTAATGGAATATTCCCCAATTATCTATTGGGGATGCAATATCCTTCTTTTGATATTCTGCTTTATACCTTATTAGGTGATTGGTTTAATTAATTAAACTTGCACCTCCAAATTTGCTTGATATTGTTTCTTAACTGACACAAGTGGCTGCTCCTTCAGTTGAACTTAATCTCTCTCAAATATAAGGTTTTGATATGGTTTTGGATCTTTAAAACAATTTTTATTGAAGACTCATAAGAAATGTCTCGAATTCCTTGAGCGGTAGAGTTTTAGTTCTTGAATATACTAGCTAATAAATAATCAGTTCCAAGATGGATGTGTTGTTCCCTTCTTCTTACAGCTGTGCATTTACTTGAACGCTACATTTTGACTTAAATTTCCTTTGAAGTAGAAATTTCAGACTTATGGTTGTAGTCCTGCATATGTGGCAGATGGTTCTTCCCATTGCTGTTGAGGATGTCAAGCGAGAAGTCAAGATATTGAAAGCTTTAGCTGGTCATGAGAATGTGGTTCAGTTCCATAACTCATTTGAGGATGATTCTTATGTGTACATAGTAATGGAGTAAGTTTTTCAAAGGTCCATTTTGTGGCTCAAAATCCCCTTTCCCACCATTAGTTGTAGAATTGAACATGATGTGAATGAATTGTTTTCAATGTTGGTCTAATTAGGTTATGCGAGGGTGGTGAATTGCTGGACCGCATTTTGTCAAAGTAAGCATACCCCATTTTTCCATTCAATAGGACTTGTAGGCTGCATGGCTGGCATTTTGTGTGCTATGCATATTCTTTCGAATTAAGAAGTATTATTCCAGGGCTTACCTATGATTTCCTCTAATCAGAAAGGATAGCCGTTACACAGAGAAAGATGCAGCAATCATTGTAAGGCAAATGCTAAAAGTTGCAGCTGAGTGTCATTTACATGGTTTAGTACACCGTGACATGAAGCCAGAGGTATGCTTAGTGAGTTAGAGATTGTTGTTATATTTGAAAGGGAATATGGTGCTTGATGTTCACACATACATTTTTTCCTCTGTAGAATTTTCTATTCAAGTCACCAAAAGATGATTCATCATTGAAGGCTACAGATTTTGGTCTTTCAGACTTCATTAGACCAGGTAATCATATGCTTGGTTTTGTTATTTGTTAGTTAACCAATTTAAGCTTATTTCTGAAGTTTTGGAATTTTTGTGCCCGAATGCGTCACTTCAATTTTTTAAGTACAATTAAATTGCGTGTTTTATCGCGTTAATGCACATGGACATATAGATGTTCTCATTTTTGTGCACACCACTAGTCAGTCACCTGAATGACTAGACTAAGCTTTATATTACAGTCTTCAAGCTCCTGCCAATTGTTATTTATATAAAAAAAAATTCATTTGTTTCTCATTCATTATGAACTCTCATTATTTAATTTGAATGCAGGAAAGAAATTCAAAGATATTGTTGGTAGTGCATACTATGTTGCTCCAGAGGTGTTGAAGCGTAAGTCAGGCCCTGAATCCGATGTGTGGAGTATTGGTGTAATTACTTACATTTTGCTCTGTGGCCGGCGTCCCTTTTGGGACAAAACTGAGGACGGCATATTTAAAGAGGTGGGCACTGCATTTCATTCTTGGTTCATGAGTTTGAATTAATTGATAATCCTTAAACTTTTCTCTGGACTTCAGAATTGAGTTCCATGTCATAATGCCTTTTGTCCTCGAATTTCCATTAACGGGCTTGCTTTTGGATCCTCAACCTCGGATAAAAAAGAATAAATAAATAAAGTCTTGGCATTAAGTTTTATCTTCATCCTAAAAGAAGTTTTGTACTCTCTCCTTTTAAGCATTTTGACGCGCCCCATCTCATTATTTGTATGTCATTTGCGTATTTGGTTTTAATCATATTTAAATTTCACATATTTGGTCATTCATGGGTTGTAACTGTGTATATGATATATATAGGTTCTAAGAAACAAGCCTGACTTTCGGCGAAAACCATGGCCAAGCTTAAGCAATGCAGCTAAAGATTTTGTGAAGAAGTTACTGGTGAAAGATCCTCGTGCCAGACTTACTGCAGCTCAGGCCTTATGTATGTATTTGCTCTTCTAAAAGCAATACATCCTTACATTTTACAAAAAATATGGCTATTCTTATCAAGTGGTTTTCAGAATGATTTCTACTACAATTGTGTGAATTTACAATGGCAAAGGTGACTGTATTCATAACAGTTTCTCCATGAGTATATAAAGTGGTCTTTCTTCCATGTTTATTTGTAGAGACCGAACATTAGGTTTTTGCACTGAAAATGGACATCCTTCTTCCTTCATTAACTGAGGGTTTAAAAGGGTTGATCACAAGATTTGATAGGATTATTGAAGAATGAAATAAGAATTTTCTGTATTGCTCGATTGAATTGTACACACCTATTATACATCCTATTTATAGTACAACAATAAAAAAAAAAAGGAAAAAATAATCTTCTAATTTAGGATACAAGAAATTAGCTTAACAATCAATCTAAGTTATGGAAATATTTAATCAATTATATATCAATCATGATTAATCTCTCAGTCATAATCAATCATGATTAATTTCTAGAATTTCAACACTCCTCAAGTTGGATCATAGTTGTTAATCATAACCAACTTTTTGATAAAATCATAAAAATTGTGCCTCGATAATCCTTTGGTTAAGATGTTCACAGTTTGTTCTTATGTAGGAATATAGGTCATACAAATAACTCCGTCTTCCACCATTTCTTTTGATGAATGTCTATCTACTTCTACATGCTTAGTTCAGTTATGTTAAATGGGATCGAGAAAAATGTTGACGACAGCTTTGTTATCACAATAGAATTCGATTGGTAATATTGCAGTCACCTGTAGTTCTTCCAAAAGTTTCTTTAATCACAATTCTTCACATATTCCTTGTGCTACAACTTTGAACTTAGCCTCAGCACTGCATTCAGCTTCTTTTGGCGTGTGCATATGTTGGCTTGCCACACTTACTGAAAAGACGATATCAGGTCTTGTCACATATGTGACAGATAGATTAGTTACCAATGAGTCTCTGATACCTTTCCCTTTCAACTGCCTTCATGCATCTTCCGTCCTTCCTGCTTCAATGGGTGCATCACTCGACTTGCAGCTGAGTATGTCCGTTTCAGTTAAGAGGTCAATGACATATTTTCGATGAGAAACACTGATCCCTTTCTTCAATCTAGTTGCCTTCATTCTCAAGAAGTACTGCATTTGTTTCATATACTTAACTTTAAATTTAGTGGCTAATACCTTCAATCTTTCCATCACGATATTATCTCCAGTTAGGGTTATGTCGTCGACATATACAATCAAAATTGTTTTTTTTTTGTTTGCTTGTAGAACATAGCGTGATCTATTGTCCCTGAAAATAACCTTTTGTTTTTATACCTTATAAAATATATCAAACCATACTCTAGGAGATTGTTTTGAGTCTATACAAGAACTTTTTCAACTTGCATAATTTATTTTCTTCTCCTTTTTTACATTTACATAAACATGGAGGTAGTGTCATGAAAACCTTCTCTTCTAGTTTGTCATTCAAGAAAGCATTCTTTATATCGAGTTGTTGAAGTGGCCAATCTAGGCTGGCGGTCAAGGACAACAGAATTCGAACTGTATTCAACTTAGCCACTGGAAAAGGTTTTATGTAGTCGATGCCATAGGTTTGAATAAATCCTTTTACAACAAGATGAGCTTTGTACCTTTTTATCGTCCCATCAGCTCTGTACTTCACAATAAACACCCATTTACGACCTACTGTTCTCTTTCCACGTGGCAAATTCATCACCTCCAAAGTTTCATTTTTTTTTTCAACGCTCTTATTTCCTCCATCACCGTTTCTCCACTTAAGAATCTCCAATGCCTCTTGGATATTCCTCGAAATTTTCACACTATCGAGGTTAGAAGCAAAAGCACGATACTTTGTAGACAATGCATTGTAGGACACATTTTGAAATGGGATGGAGAGTACATGAACGAGGTTGTTTTCTGAGTGCAATAGGTAAATCAATATCATCAGGTTTAAGAGTATTAGAGAGAAGTTCTAATACTTGATTTGACCTAGGAAAAGATTCTTGGTTATGTGGAGCTGCCACCGATTTAGACTCAATCCTCAAGTGTGAGATTCTCATTATGTCTTTCGTGACTAAACTAGTACCTCATTGTTCTGTTGTTTTTCTACACATTCCTTTTGAGTGTAAGCTGCCTTCTGTAACCGACAAAGGAGTGGAGGATGATGAGGTGTGATAGAATCAGTATTTGGGGAAAGTTCAAAGAAAATAGAGTCACTTGCCAAGTGATTCAAGATTCGAGATTCATTTAAATTCTCCCCTGAATTGAGGACTTAGGATAGAAAGGAGCGATTTCAAAGAATGTTATATCAAGACTGTCAAATGTGTGATGTGATATGAGATCATAGCATTTGTAACCTTTTTGTGTAGGTGAATAGCCAAGAAAAACACATTGTGTAATTTAGTTTGCTAGTGTGTATGGACATGTACAAATGCTATAGAGCTAAAGATTTTAAGGGAAGAGTGGGATTAAGTTGAGAGTGAGGAAAGACATCTTGAAATTTTTTAAGAGTGGTGACAAATGAAAGGATTCGAGGTTGCAATTAAGATAGCATCGCCCCAAAAAAATTTGGCATGTTGGTAGTGAACATTAGGCATGAGCTACATCAAGGACGTGCCTATTTTTTTGTTCGGCAATCCCATTGTAGGTACGTAAAACTTGTATTTTAGTGTTGAATTGTGTTTAGATCATGAAGTGGAAATTGATAAAAATATAACGGACTTCAGTTTTATCTTTCAACAAATAGACCCAACAAAGTCGTGTATGGTCACGAATGTAATAAATCCTTTTGTGTGTTCGACTAGGAATACGGGAAGGACCCCAAACATCAATGTGAATGGTAGTGAACGGCTTAGTAGGTTTGTATGTAGACTTTGGAAATGAAGTACGATGATGTTTTGCAAGTTCACAAACTTCGCATTGAATATCAAAAGCCAATTTATTCGAACAAAGAGCAGGAAATAAATGTCGCAAATATTGAAAATTAGGATGAATTATTGTCGTAACAGGAGTTCATTATTCTTAGAGGAAAAAAAGAATCACACATAGCATTTTGACATTGGTTACTCACTTTAGCCTGCTCGAAATAGTAGAGTCCCTCACTCGATGACAGGTCTTAAAAGACATAATGAGAAGAAAGAAATTTAGTAGAGCAGTAGGAGAGTTTAGTCGGTTGACTTAAAGATAACAGATTACAAGATAATTTTGGAATATGGATGACTGAGTTTAAATTGATAGAATCAGATATACGGATACTTCCTTTGCCTGCAACGGATAAAGGGATCCATTTGCAATTTTTACTTTCATATTTCTAGCACATGGTGAATACGTTGAAAATAGATGATTAGAATTGTCATATGATCAGATGTTCCTGAGTCTATAATCCAGAAAGTATGAGTACGGGAAGTGGGTAAGGCTTTCAAGGGATTACTTCTATTGGCTAAGGAATTAGAAGTAATGTTTTTTGATGACTAACCAGAGGATTGAAGGGTAGCAATCATTTACATGATCTTTTCCAATCGATCTGGGTTTAAGGTGTTACTGCTTGGATTGGACTAAGTATTTTTCTCTCCCTATTGTTTCTTAGTTTGACTCGTGCGAGTTTCCGAAATCACCAATTCCTAGTTGTTGACGGAGGCATCCCCCATTATTAGCTTGGTTTAGGAGAAAATCGGCCCTGATACCATAAAGAATGAAATAAGAATTTTCTGTATTTCTTGATTGAATTGTACACACCTATTACGCCATATTTATAATACAACAACAAAAATAAAAAGGAAAAAAAAAATCTTATAATTTAGGATACAAGAAATTAGTCAACAATCAACTTAGAGATGGCAACGGGGCGGGGCACCCTCGCCCCGCCACTCCACCCCGCCCTGCCCTGCACCCCGACTTGGCGGGGCGGGGAGCTGGGTCGTGGCGGGGGACGGGCCTGCCCGTTTATTTTTTTTGTTATTATTTTTTACAGTTAACTAATTTTTTTAATTTTTGTAATTTGTAATTAATTTGTTTTTTATTCTTCACGGGACGGGGCATCCAGCCACGCCAACCCGTCGAGGCGGGTTTTTTTTTTGCCATAGTTGTCAACTTAAGTTATGGAAATATTTAATCATGATCAATCATAATCAATCATGATTAATCTCTCAATCATAATCAATTATATATCAATCATGACAAATCTCTATGATTTCTACAATTACTTTTATGCCCTGGGTTGTGGGATGACCTCACATATGAACTTTAATTCTGTCCAGTGTGCAAGTCATAGAAACTAATGCGCAAACTTGATGTAGTATGGGATATCAGTTAATTAGTGTCACCTCGTAAGCTTCCTTACCTATGCATTGCCCAATATGATATAGGTCACATCGATGCTGGGAATGCTGTTCATATGATTGCAAGGAACACCTGTTAATGAACAACAATAATCTAATCCTTATTCCCAATGTATTTGGGATCAACTATACAACTTTTTTCACCTTGCTATTCAATCCTTCTATACTCTGCTAGACTACATTTACTAGAAGATATAATGTAATCGTCATTCTCTACCACATCAGGCAATGTTTATCCCGGTCTACTTCCCCTCTGCTAACCTGCTCTTTCGGATCACATCACTATTTTTTAATTGGAGCTCTTTAGGTCTATGCTAGATGTGCCCCAACCAACCAGCTAGGTTGTCTTTTATCTTTAATTAGTCTCACTCTTATTCTTTGGCAGATATTGTCACTCTTTATCATTATCATTCTGATATGACAATGTCTCCATCTCATTTAAACTAAGTTCAAATTTTTGAAGTGTGTTAACACCAATTATCTCTAGTTTTAACAGTCAAGTTCTCACCAGCGTGAAAGATTTTTTGAATATCCCTTTCTTCCGTTAAGTGATATTTGTTATAATCTTTTTCTGTACATCTGGATTAATTTACTGATCTTTCTAACTTTTCCAGCACATCCATGGGTTCGGGAAGGAGGTGAAGCTTCCGAGATTCCATTAGACATATCTGTTCTAAACAACATGCGGCAATTTGTGAAATACAGTCTATTGAAACAGTTTGCTCTACGGGTAACTCATATATAATTTCTTTGGTTTGGCTCAAAAGTATGTAGACAAGTAAATTAAGATCGATTATTTATTTCAGGCATTGGCTAGCACACTTGATGAGGAGGAGCTGGCTGATCTCCGAGATCAGTTTGATGCAATTGATGTGGATAAAAATGGCTCCATTAGTCTTGAGGAAATGAGACAGGTTGGTTTTTGTTGTGTGATTATGGAGGATATATCTAAAGAGTGTTTTGTTCATTTATATTCCTAGTTTGTAGGAGGAGATGCTGGTAGGCCTGCACAACTTATGCCAAATTTCTAATTTTCTTGAAAATTAAAATGAGCAGACGACTATATATTTATTTGACATTTTCATGCTTATCACATTGTGTTCAAGTGCAGGCCCTTGCTAAAGATCTTCCTTGGAAAATGAAAGACTCGCGTGTTCTTGAAATTCTTCAGGCGGTAATGTTTTGTCTTACTTGAAGAATGCATCATCATCTCGTTGTGGTTATTTTCAGAATTTGAATCAGTAATTCACTGAACTCCATACTTTGTTTGGATGATCAGATTGATAGCAATACAGATGGGCTTGTAGATTTCTCAGAGTTTATTGCAGCCACCCTTCACGTTCATCAGTTGGAGGAGCATAATTCAGAAAAGTGGCAGCGAAGGTCACATGCTGCATTTGAAAAATTCGATGTTGATAGAGATGGCTTTATAACCACAGAGGAGCTTAAAATGGTACATATTGTGTTTTCTTATTTACAGAAAACCAGAACTAAAAAATAAAAATTCGATAGTTTCCTAGATCAAGTAATGAAAACTAATGTTGATCAAGATTGCTTACCATTGTGATTGTGTATGATGTGAAAGTCTTGTACACGAAATGTGCAAGGATAAAAAAATTAGTATCTAAAAGCGGCTTCTGCTTAGCTTATACTGTGTTATGATTGTGCAGCATACTGGACTACGGGGTTCAATAGACCCTCTTTTAGAAGAAGCAGACATTGACAAAGATGGGAAGATAAGCTTATCGGAATTCCGGAGGCTTTTAAGAACTGCAAGCATGAGTTAACGAAACATGACTAGCCCATCTGTAAATCGAGTTTAATGGAAAATATAGTTTTGAGTGGTTGTATTGTTGGTCTGTGATAATAGTGAATTGACGTCTCAGTTCCTTTCTCAATGTGAATCGTCTCTCATCTGCTCTCGTCAGTAATGTGATGTGAATTGTTCTACTTAGAGATATGCCATGTAAGTGTTGCTTTGGCTACTGGGCAGGGTTGCATTATTGTACATTTTCTTTACTGTCATCGTAAAGGTAAGACGGCAATGAAAACGATTTCAGATTTCCTGCTCATTGTCGTTTCATTACTAACATTTTTCAGTTCAATGCTTGCTTTCCTCCTAACTTGAGGCTGGTGGATGGGACAATACTCAGATCTCATATTGCTTGTCCTTAATACTTGTCTAGTTTGTGTCACCGGATGAGCTACGAGGGCAAGAACAGATCGAAGCTGTGATGAACCATGGTATGAGGTGCTAGATTAGATAACCTTGTACACTAATAAACAAAACTAGGGCATTCTGCACCACTGGTGTTAAATATCCCTCTTAAGTGGAAAATGTATGATATTAAATGATAGATTTATTTGAATGTAATGTCACGTGATTCATTTAATTAAACCTATCAAATATGGTTACTTAAACCGGTGATCTAGAACCATTAGCACTAGATATCATTATTCAATAAACAATGGTCACTTTAAGCGTTCATTGATTGCCGTTAACATATACAAACTAACACTAACCTTCGGTTTGCCTATCTTGTAATTGCGAGGCAAAATTATATGAATGAATATTCAAATAAATAAAGTCGAGTGTGCCTTTGTTTGGGATTCTTTTTTATTTTTGCTAGAGAGTTTATTTTCATAGTTAAATTTGGTT
Organism: Fraxinus excelsior; assembly: GCA_019097785.1. Taxonomy (NCBI): domain Eukaryota; kingdom Viridiplantae; phylum Streptophyta; class Magnoliopsida; order Lamiales; family Oleaceae; genus Fraxinus; species Fraxinus excelsior. The sequence continues at coordinate 10,591,463 of CM032636.1, read as the reverse complement.
TTAATCATATCTTTCATAGGATCCACGAGTGTTATGGTTTTATTCACTACTCATTTCTACCAATTTATAATTTTAGTAAAAAAAAAATAACACCAATTTTTTACTTTCAGCTTAGTCTTAATTTTGGATTTACATATATCCTTTTCTCTATGTATTTCTTTGGCCAGGAGCCTCTGTAGCGAATTGAACGATAAAAGAGACTTCAAATATGATTTAAATGAATCCCTATACTTCATCTTGTATGAGTCTAAAAGGAACGATGGAGGACCTCGTAGTAGAGAGGCTTGGACTATGAACGTGAGAGATTTAGGTAGAGGGTCGTATATTCCCCACTCTTAACAAGGACGTCCCTCACATCCTTTCGAGAGATCAATTGAGATTGGGATCGAGTCAGGAAGCCAATGACATATCCAAGAAATTCAAATAATCTTTAGACATCATTATGTGAGTGGACAGACCATGAACATCCAATGGAATTATACTTGAGAGGTTAGAGAGTGTCCGATGACAAGTTATTTGGTATAAGGAGAAAAGTGTAGTAGAAGGAAAATGTTTGAAGGCATGTTTCACGGACGAAGACGATAAGGTGTCCACTATCCTCATTCTGATGCCCTAGTGATTTGGGTTGAAATAGCGAGGAACTGAATGAAGAAAAAAAACTCAATTAATATCATCTGTGGATCTGCTTTCGACCAAATAGAGGTAAACCATCAGTTGACTCATGTTTCAGACCCAGTGTACTTATAAGTTGAGATGGCACCAAACCACTTTAGGTCAAAAATGACTTATTCTAGAAAATGGAAATGAAAGTGGAAGCAATTTTGAAAAGGAAAATATATGTTTTTGCATGGAAGCATGAATACATGATAGGGATTGATCTGAAGATGTCGTTCCATGCCTTGAAGATTGATCCTAAGTTTAATTCCTACAAGTAGAAGAGGTGACTCCTCAACTTGGAGAGATGAAAGAAGAGTTTTACAAGCTAATATTGTTGGAAAATTCCAATGTGTGAGACCACACGTGTGTATATATATATATTAAAATGCGTGGTGCTATTTTAAAGTTTAGTCAATAAAGTGATCCATTAAATTTAATTTTGAATTAATGGTATTAAATGTCATGGAAATAAAGTGTAGAGACCATAATGATTATTTTAAATTAATGAGGGGTCAATTTAAAAGAATTGAAATATAATAATTGTTTAATTTAGTTATATATGGTTCCTAATTGAACGTGAATTTTCTCTCTCTTCATCCCCATCAACAGAGAAAAATTCATAAAGGAACTACTATCAATTGGAAGATTATAACTAATTACATCTATGGATCAAGGTACACTTCCGCTTCTAATATTCTCTTTGATTTCAACATGGAGGATTTATATGCATATGAAAGGGTTTGATAAAAGTTTTGATAGAAAAATTAATCCTTCTCAATTTTTACAAGTGGTATCAGAGTCACTCTATTGTTAAATTTTTGAGAAATTGTAAAAAATAAATGTTCTAGCAATTCTGAATTTTGGGTCATTTGATCTTCTTTCATGTTATTATATGGAATTTGGCATGTGGCCATGGATAAAGAATAAAAGGTTAAGCTGCTGAATGAGTTTTGTTTCTGTTTTGCTCGCTGTTAAAATAATAAATGCATCTTTGATTTTTTGATTGCACCGGAATTAATTGATGAAAAGTGCAGTACCCTGTAGAAAGTATATAATTTTTTTTTTTTTTCAAGTGGGTTTATGGGGACCATAATCATTTATAAAATATGTTTGAGCAGCTTTATTGATTATTATATGGGTAGTAAGTAGTAACTTGTAAACCTGACACGTGACAAATGGATGCAGTAAAGGTTCTGCTTTTCTGATATATATATATATATATATATATATATATATATTTTGGTATATGTGTTGTGGTCATTAAAGTTATGTTTTATTAACCAAATTATTTTAATTGTTGTTGTACTATTGTATATGAGTGTTTATTCTTGTTGCGTTAAGTTCAAATATTTTGGCAAATCATTTATGACAAATTAAGATTGTCTGACATTTTAAATAAACTAGTTGAAACAATATGTTACCAAAGTAACCTCTCTTGTATAGAATGATTTGTTTGGGATGTTTAGATGTTTGTGTGTGCTTGTTCATGAGGGTATTAGGTGGTGGCCCGAAGGAAGGTTAATATTTGGCCGAATTGTATACATTTGTGGTGGTGAATGTGTGACAATTGTAAGGTTTCCATGTGAATAATAAATTAATCCAAAAATAGGTTTATTATTTGACAGGAGTTATTGTCAATGTTTGATCACTACACCAAGAGTACCACTTGCAATTAATATTGCTGTCCAAATACTTGATATATTGCACTAGATATCTTAAGACATGATTACCATTATTTGAATTTATTGATTATTAAGTGTCGATATTGATGTGAGCATGGTTGTTTGTTTATTTTGTTCTCTATACAGCTAGTTCATCTATTACTTTTGTATCTGCCAATGTTAACTCTATTCCTATGCTTAACGAGACAAATTTCAAGGATTGGAAAGAGAACATATTAATTATTCTTGGCCGTATGGATCTAGACCTTGCGCTCCGGATTGAGCAACCTACTTCCCTTATGAAAAAAAGTTCACCTAATGATAAGAGGAATTCTGAGAAGTGAGATCGCTCAAATCGCATGAGTCTAATGATCATTAAGTGCTACATTTCGAAATGAGAAGCTTTTTGCGAAAAACGATAAGGCTGAAACAAGCACGCTTTTGCAAAACTTGATTTCAATGAAGTATAAATGCAATGGAAATATAAGCGAGTACATAATGGAGATGCCTCATATTGCTTCAAAACTTAAGGGGCCAAAGCTAGAGCTATCTAATGATTCGTACATTTGATATTGATCTCGCTTCTTGCACAATTAGTCAATTTAAGGTGAGTTATAACTGCCAGAAGAAGAAATGATCTCTAAATGAGCTTATTTCATATTATGTGCAAGAGGAAGAAAGGTTGAAACAAGAAAAAACTGAAAACACTCACTTAGCAAGCACTTCTAAGAATAGGGGCAACAAAAAGGAAGAAGGAATATGAAGATGCTTCTAAGAGTCTAGCACAAAAGAAATAGCAGGAATACAATGGGACTTGTTTTTTTTTTTTTTTTTGCAATAAGACTAAACATGTGAAGAACGACTTTACCAAATATCAAACCTGGCGTGCAAAGAAAGGTACAATTCTTACTTTGGTATGTTCTGAGGTTAATTTAGCTTCAATACATAGAAACACTTGGTGGCTAGTTCTAGTGCGCTTACTCACATAAGTGTTTCTATGCAGGGCTGTCGAGCTACTGAAAGCTAAATGATGGTGAAAGATACATCTATGTAGGTGATGATGAATCGATGGAAGTTAATGTAATAGGCACTTTTAGATTGTTTTTAGGAACTGGTCATTATTTGGATTTGAAAGACACCTTTGTTGTACCGTCTTTTAGACGGAATTTAATTTTTGTTTCTTTATTAGACATCTGGATATTATTGTTCATTTGGAAACAAACAGTTTAGTCTTTCGTTAAATTCCAATGTTATTGGTTAGTAGTTCATTATGTATATATGATAACCTATATTTACTTGATACTGTTCCATCATATAATGAAACCTTGCATGCGGAATCATGTGGTACTAAACGCAAATTAAGTAAAGAAAATTTGGCAAAATTATAACACAAGTGCTTAGGTCACATCTCAAAAGCTAGAGTTGAACAACTTGTGTCAGATTGTATTTTGAATCCCATTGACTTCACGGATTTTGATGTATGTATTGATTGTATCAAGGGAAAACAGACCAAAACAAGGAGATTAGGTGCTAACAGAACTTCGAATGTCTTAGAATTGATATACACAGATATTTGTAGACTATTCCTTACGATTTCTTGGAATGATCAACAATATTTTATATCATTCATAGATGATTACTTACGTTATGGGCACCTATATCTTATTCATGAAAAGTTTTAGTCAATAGACATGTTTAAAGCTTTTAAAACGAAGGTTGAGCATCAACTGAACAAAAGAATAAAGAACGTTAGGTCTAACCGTGACGGTGAATAATACGACAAATATAACGGTTCAGGTGAACAATGTCCAAGACCGTTTGCTAAATTTCTAGAGGAATGTGGAATCGTCCCACAATACCATGTCGAATTGCCTAGCATGAATGGTGTAGCTAAAAGACAAAAATGACTCTTAAAGGTATGGTAAGGAATATGATTAGTCATTCCACCTTACCAAAATCACTCTGGTGAGAAGTATTAAAGACTGCAGCTTATATTCAGAATAGAGTACCAACTAAGGCTGCTGCCAAAACACCTTATGAGCTCTGGACGGTAGGAAGCTTAGTCTAAAATAGTTTTCACATTTGGGAATGTCCAGTTGAGGCTAGGCCTTATAGGCTACATGAAAATAAATTGGACTCCAAAACAGTGAATGACTACTTTATAGGTTATTCGGAGCGATAAAGGGGCTATAAATTTTATGATCTCACACTTAAGTCAATTTTTAAAATGGGAACTGCAACTTTTCTTTAGGATATTGAGTTTGGGGGGACAAATAAGGTTAGAGACATTGTTTTTGAGAAATAAGTTAAGAAATGACCGATTTCGATTCCTACTTTTGATTTTGATAATGTACAGGTTTTTATACATGTCATTGATCAAGAAGTATATCCAGAACCTTAACAAGACAATGTTGAAGAACCTTCCATTCAAAATGAGGTAACTATTCTAGAAGTACAAACTCAGCAACTTCGAGAACCAATACCATTAAGGAGATCCATGAGAGAGGAAAAATGCTATTCCAGATGATTTTATAGTATCTTCCAAGAACATGAGGAAAATAATGGAGTGGTGGAAGATGATTCAATCAATTTCCATCAGGTCATGTAGGGTTCTAACTCTCAAAAGTGGATTGATGCCACGAATGAGGAGTATAAGTATAGCATGACAATAAATTTTGAGATCTTGTCCTGTTACCAAAAGGCGCGAAGCCCATTGGTTACAAATGGATTTTTAAAATCAAGAGGGATTCGAAAGGTAATATGGAAAGATATAAGGTTCGTTTTATAGTTAAAGGCTTTACCCAAAAATGAAGGCATCGACTTTGAGAAACACAAGTTTGGCCCTAACAACACCTAGATGGGGTTAATAGGTGTATAAAGCAAAATTAAAAACTATTATGAATTAAACAGCAACAAGTCACTTTTAATTCTTATCTAGATGATTAATCAAGCAAGTCAGTTTAGTCTTAAGTTTGAATACCGCGGTTTGTATAATCAATCGAAATAATGAAAGTAGTAAACAATATCAGAATTATCACGAAGAAACCCAACTGGGAAAAACTCTGGTCACTTTGCCAGTCAATCCACTATAACGAATATAACAACGTATAGTCTACCAGACTAGACGACCCGTACTATCTGATCTCTCGACTGCATTCCTTACAACTCTTCGGGATCTCGTACCCCCTGCACCAATCCTTAGCTGCATTGCCAAAGCTTTCCGTGGAATCTGCTACCCTACAGCACTCCAAGCCTTGTGAATTCGTCTATCACCAGTGGATCACGAAGAACGACCCGTTTTTCACAGACAGAAACTCATGTCAACTTCATTCGATCTTCAGAACTCTTACCAAATGAATAGGAAGTGATTGTTGGTATTTGGATTATGCTCTCGATGTTTTTCTCACCAAACTCTCGCAATAATTGAAGGTTGAATGATGTGTTGTGATAGAATCACTCTCTGACTTGTTTATCTCAATTGTCAACCTTAGAAATTTCGTACACTAGCATTTTGGTATATATAGGTAGGTCAAGAAATGAATGGGTCGGGTAAAAAGCCTTGAAATCACGAAATAAATTTTTTTCGGACAGCACTGTCACTCAAGCGATGGCACAACGACAGTCGAGCAAAGGAAGGGCGATGGTCTAGCGACGATATTTCTACTTTTGTAACTCGAGCCAACCCTTGGCACAGTCCCGCAAAAATTCGCGTCGTTTTCCTCCTTATTCCAAACTCGAAACCTTAGACCTACTAACTAACTTTTGAACAAATTGCACATTACTCCTTGAACTTTTACATCATATCAAATTACGTCATTTTGTCCACAGAATTTGTTAATTACAAAATCAACTAAAAACCTAACAAACTTTCCCTTTGACATTCTGTGACAAAATACTAATCAAGTTAATGTAGTAATCAAATGAAAGTTACAGACTCAAAATAATGACACGCCCTACAACTATAGACTGTCTTGAACGAACTCTGCAGTACATGTTTCCAGAAATAGACAACTCAAATACCAGTATAAAATGTGTGGAAAACAGGATCAATGATATTCACAGTTCAATTGTAAGTATCATTTAAGCAATTGTGCAAAGCATATTTTTTAGTCTTACATCACAAGCTAAACTAAGATATAGTATCAATGCAACCCAACATACCAAAACAAAACATTGACACTATCAAAACATCAGAAACTTAATTTAGCGAAATTAAGATTAAACAAATATGCATGTGCTCCCCATAACTACAAACTCTCAAAGTGTTTAAACAGTATGTAAATGTATCTATATCTCACCCCAACGATCCCTTTGACATAAAATGCAAAAATCAGAAATCAAGAAATTTCATTTTTAATATATATCCAAAAGATAATTACATCCAGAATTTTGATAAACAATACATCATGTAAGCACAAGATCAAAATCTAGGTAAATATCTACAAACGACTCTCTATCATAAAAATAATACATATAGCTACCCAAAAATACTACTCCCTTTTTGCCACACAATGACAAGGGGAAATCCTAAGAAGCACCAGCATCATCGTCAGCATTATCAGAGTCTGTCCTCTCCTCGGAAGCATCATCCTAGTGGCGAAGAATCTACCGTAGACCACGTTGTACATAGCCAACAGCTCCTCGAAGAGTAGTGACTTTGGTAGTGAAATGATCTCCTGTAGCACGTAGCTAGGTGATCTTTGCCATCATACGAACTTGTTGCATGATAAGCACTGTCATCTGGCCTAAGAGAACGATCGAAAGGTTGATAGGAGCAGACGTAGAAGGAGTAAACTCAAGAAGAGGAGGAACCAACTCAGACGGAGGAGGAGCCGAAGTAAATGTGGATGGGACATCAGAGGGCGAAGGAGCAGAAGGAAAATCGAAGGGGTCAAAAGAGATTAGGTCATCAATAGAGTTAATCGACAAAATTGGATCAACCTATGGCTGTGCGTGCTAAGAAGAAGCATGAGACCGACTTTGGGTGATGGTAGTATGGCCAATCGGTCGAGAAACCCGTTGTGGAACCCCCTTAGGAAAGCTAGCTCCTAAGGCTGTTACTAACCTAAAAATAAGGCAAGCATATGGTAGCCCAACCCTCGTACCCGTCGTACGGAAAGCCCTCAAGATTTGCTGGCATATGAAAGATGAAATATCAATGGAATCGTTATGCAGAAGGGACACAGGCCAAAGATTCGCGCACACGATGATCAACAAAATTGGCGCTCAGTCGGAAGAGAACCAGTGCGAATAACACCAGGACCTCCCTCTAACGGTGTGTTAAACACCTTCGAATGGACTAAGGGGTCCGTCGGAAGAGAATCGAGAGTAAGATAGGGAAACATAGGGTGAACTACTCGAGGAATATGGATAAGACTCGAAATAACATATGGAGTAATCTTAACTACCCTATCCCAAAGAAAAATCTTAAAAGAAGAACCACTAACATCATGGATGTTAGCGTAGAACTTATGTACTAGAAGGCTCGGTGGGGGAATAGCACATGGACCTCCCTCCAACGGTGTGTTAAACACCGTCGAATGGACTAAGGGGTCCGTCGGAAGAGAATCTAGAGTAAGATAGGGGAACATGGGGTGTATAACGACTCGGGTCCCATTTGACGGGCTGTCCGGTCGTTAGATCGACGACGTTTGTCCCCACTGTCCCAACATGGATTTTTTCAGCATACTTTGTCCTCACTCGCACGCTCCCGAAAACTTCTCAGGGGGTCACCCATCATAAAATTGCTCCAAGCCAGCACGCTTAACTGTAGAGTTTCTAACAATGGCATTCCGAAAAAGAAGGTGCACCTTGTTAGTATGAGTAGTACCTATCAAATCTTTTTAAGCTGTCCTGGTCTGGGTATTACAATCACCCCCCGTTAGACTCGCAACGTCCTTGTCGCGCTTGATCCATCTGAGGTTCCGCTGCCAGGCGTCGGGATTCTAGAGATGGCTCCTACGAGTTCAAGAGGTGGCTCCCACCCTATAGCGTAGCACTTTGTCCCGCATAACACTTAGTTCCCGATTTCCTGCTGGCAACCGCGCTCTGATACCATTTGTAACGACCCGAGTCCCACTTAACGAGCTGTCCCGGTCGTTAGATCGACGACGTATTATCCCCACTGTACCAACATGACTCTCTTCAGCATACTTTGACCTCACTAGCACGCTCTCCGAGAAAACTTCTCAGGGGGTCACCCATCATATAATTGCTCCAAGCCAAACAAGCTTAACTGTGGAGTTTCCAACAATGACTTTTCGGAAAAGAAGGTGCACCTTGTTGGTATAAGTAGTATTTATCAAATCTTTTTAAGCTATCCTGGTCTGGGTATTACAGTGTGGACTACTCGAGAAATATGGATAAGACTCGAAATAACATCCAGAGTAATCTTAAGTACCCTATCCCGAAGAAAAACCCCTAAAAGAAGAACCACTAACATCATAGATTTTAGCGTAGAACTTATGTACTAGAAGGCTCAGTGGGGGAACTAACCCAACCAAAAGAGGCTCCCAATCCCGAGAAGTGAAGATGGTAGCGAGGTCGGGGAAAAGATCAGACATAATGACCTCGCGCTCGACCAAAATAGGACACAGAGAGAACTATGGCCCAAGAACATCTTGGGCGATAGCAGATATGAACCTATTTGACTAAACGAGGTCAAAGTACTAGGAGTAGATGAAGTAGTGTGTGCTCTCTTGGGCGGCATCTGAAAGAATATTGAATCAAAAACTCATTAAAACCTCGAAATAAGACAAATGAACTCATGATATGCATGAATGCATGCAAAACGAGGCAAGAAAAGTGACATGTAGCGTGCCCTATCGTGAATGCATGACAACATGCAGTGATGCCTAGACGTAAGTGACGTGAAGATATGACATGACATGTGCTGCGATGCCTAGAAGCAGGGACGTGACGTCCCCGTGCGATACCAAACCAATCACCACCAAGCACAACAAACACACAAGCACACTCCTAATCAAAAACCAACGATCAATCCTGTCATAAACTAAAACGTTACTCCAAATCAACCATCCGAACTTTTACAACGTCAATCACCACTCATCAACACCACATTCAACACACCACACATCCAATCAACACAACGAACATCAATGTGTTGTGCAAAATTGAGCAAAATGGATGAAAAATCTAGCATAACATCCTAAATGTATAGTGGAATGTCAAATACATACTAAAAAATGTCCAAACAATGAAAATAGTAAAAATGGTGAAAACCCAAGTTTTTCAAGTTTTACCTTTGAAACTCAAAGTATAGATGATGTAGTTGATTAAGTGAGGTACAATGATTGGAAAAGTGAAATTTTGAGTGGTTGTTGAAAAAATTTGAGAAATTTTGTGAAAAATGGGTGAAAAATGTGTAAAACCCCCTTTAACCCACAAACTTATGCTCTGTTGCTCGAGCGATAAGCGAGCAAGGCAGCTTTTGCTACTGTCGCTCTAGCGTGTTCCAGCGATAGGTTGACGACACGCCAATTAATAGAAATAGCACCAAAAATTTAGAAAAATAGCATTTTTTTTCAATAAATGATGTGTCAATTTAAACAACTCAAGCTCTCGACACTTCGATAATTAAAATCAAGCATGTAATCACAAGTCAAGCAATATCAAAAAGACTTTCCCATATACTGAGTTAAGTACAAGATGGAGTAAGGTGTATAAATGACTCATGCGTGTAATGTGTCACTATTTTTCTCATGAAAATGACTCTAAACCTTAAATTTGTCAGAAATGATATGCAAATATCACTGTTAAATAAGTATGATCCCTACTGATAAAAGTCAAACCCGAATAAATTTAGAACCTAAAAATGAGTTCAATTATATGATAATTTTTCTTTTCTCGTGAATAACATCTTATGTGCAGACATGTGTCCATTAAACGACTAATTCTTATCTAGATGATTAATCAAGCAAGTCAGTTTAGTCCTAAGTTTAAATACTGCAGTTTGTTCAATCAATCAAAATAATGAAAGCAGTAAACAACACCAGAATGATCAAGGAGAAATCCAACGGGGAAAAACTAAGGACACTTTGCAAGTCAATCCTTACAGCTCTCTCTAGATCCCTTGCTCCCCTACATCAATCCTTAGCTGCGTTGCCAAAACTCTTCGTGGAATCTACTATCCTGCAACACTCCAAGCCTTGTGAATTCGTTTATCGCCAGTGGATCATGAAGAATGACCTATTTTTCATAGACAAGAACTCCTGTTAACTTCTTTCGATCTTCAGAACTCTAACCAGATGAATAGGAAGTGGTTTTTGGTATTTAAATTATGTTCTCGATGTTTTTCTCACCAAAACTCTCACAATAATTGAAGGTTGAATGATATGTTGTGATAGAATCTTTCTCTGGCCTATTATCTCAATTGTAAACCTTAGAAGTTTCGTACAGTTGTGTTTTGGCATATATAGGTAGGTTAAGGAACGAATAGGCTGAGTAAAAAGCCTTGATATCGCGAAATAAAAATTTCCCGAACAGCACTATCGCTCAAGCGAGGGTCCAGCGATGTTTCTACTTTTGTAGTTCGAGCCAACCCTTGGCGACAATTAAGCAAAAATTCGCACCGTTTTCCTTCTTATTCCAAATTCGAAACCCTAAACCTACTAACTTTTGAACAAATTGCACATTACTCCTTGAAATTTTACATCCTATCAAATCAAGTCATTTTGTCCACGGAATTCGCCAATTACAAAGTCAACTAAAACCTAACAGACTTCAAAGAGACTTTCTCTCCAATTTCAACGAAAGACTCTTTTAGGACAGTTATGGCACTTGTTGTACACTTTGACCTTGAACTACATCAGATGGATGTTAAGACGACGTTTCTCAGTGACGACATTAATGAGACGATCTATATGGTGCAACCAGAAAACTTTTGTGTTATGGTTTGCAAATTAAAGAAATACATCTATGGGCTCAAGCAAGCTTCCCATCAATGGTACTACGAATTTCATCAAGTAATTATCTCATTTGATTTTGAGATGAATGTTGTTGATGATTTGTGTGTATCGCACGTTCAGTGGGAGTAAGCATATTTTTCTAGTTTTGTATATTGATGACATACTGCTTGCCACTAATGATATAGACATGTTGTATGAAATCAAGAGATTTTTATCATTGACTTTTGAGATGAAAGATCTTGGCGACGCTTATTTTGTATTAGGGATTTAGATACACCGAGATCGCTCCGAGGTATTCTTGGATTGTTACAAAATAATTTATATCAATAAAGTACTTAAAAGGTTTGGCATGTAAGACTGTACATCAGGTGACACCCTTGTCGCTAAGGGAGATGAATTTAGTCTCAAACAATGCTTGCAAAATGACCTTGAAATTAAAGAAATGCAGAAGATTCTCTATGCATTAGTTGTTGGGAGTCTAATGTATGCTCAAGTTTGTACACGTCTAGACATAGAATTCATTATTGGAATGCTAGGCTGATATTTGAGCAACTATGGGATGGATAATTGGAAATCTGCCGAAAGGGTTATGAGATATTTAAAGAGAACAAATGAATACATTCTCACATATAGCAGATCGAATCAGTAGAGATCATAGGTACTCCGATTTTGATTTTGCTGGATGACAATACAGTAGGAGATTCACATCAGGTTATATCTATCTATCTGCTAGTTGGAGGAGGTATTTCCTGGAAGAGTGTCGAGCAGACACTTATAGCTTCAACCATGACGGCAGAGTTTGTAGCATGCTATGAGACATCTAATTATGGAATATGGTTACGAAATTTTGTCTCTAACGCATTCTGAATGGCGTAGAAAGACCGCTAAAGTTATAATGTGACAATAACTCAGCAGTTCTATATTCCAACAACAACAAGAGCTCATATAAGTCAAAACACGTTGACATTAAGTTTCTGATTGTGAAGGAAAGAGTACATAGTTGACAAATTTTCATAGAGCACGTTGGGACAAACTCCATGATTGCGGATCCGCTTATTAAGAATTGCCGCCCAAGGTCTTTCATGAGCACACTGCTCGTATATGTGTTGTATTTCTTAGGTTATCGTATTTTAGTGGGATTTTGTATTGTCATTGCTTTATGTTTAGGATATATTTGTGTATTTGGATTTTTTCTGTACTAAAATAAAGTATTCAATTCATTTCATTCTGTTATTATGTTTAGTATTGATCTCACTTAAGAAGGTTGAACCAGTTGGAAATAGACATGTTGGATCACATAACATGTAATTTCCGTGCTAGACTCCCATGACTGATCTATGTCATTTGGTTGACCCATACGTTACCATTGATGGATTTAGTTACGGTAAATGTGACGAAAATCGCTTTGATCCTATATCAATATAAACTGATGGACAAAAGATTGTTTGGATTTACCCTTAATAATGATAGCAAAATTTTGAGCTCATAAGGCTGTGCACATTTGTAAGATTACATGTATGGCATAGTGGGAGATTGTTGAAAAATCCCAACGTGTGGGACCACACATTTATATTAAAATGTGGTGCTATTTTAAAGCTTAGTCAATAAAGTGATCCATTAAACCTAATTCTGAACTAATGAGTATTAAATGCCATGGAAATAAAGTGTAGAAACTAGAACGATTATTTTAAATTGATGAGGAACCAATTTAAAATAATTGAAAGTTAATAATTGTTTAATTCAGTTATATATCATGGGTCATGGTTCCCAATTAAACGTGGATTTTCTATCTCTCTACATCCCCATCAACATAGAAAAATTCCTAAGAAACTGCATATCAGTTGGAAGATCATAACCCGTTCAAGTAATCACATCTATGGATCAAGGTACTCTTCCACTTCTATTCTTCTCTCTGATTTCAACATGGAGGATTTATATGCATATGAAAGGGTTTGATAAATTTTTTGATAAAAAAACTTGATCCTTTTCAATTCCTACAAATATAAAATGGCTTCATCCAGAAAGCACATTATCCAGATTAGGTAGCAAATCTACTCCTCGCCCAGAAACTCAATGGGAAGTGGTGAACATGCATTTACTTTTTCGAACTTGAACAAGGCGTGCCTAAAATGACAACGCTCTTTGCCTTGTGATGATCAACTGATTGATGCAATGATTAGGCAAGCCATGCTAAGCTTAATGGATAAGCTACTCAGATTATAATCCAATCCAAATGTATGGTCCAGACAAAGAGCATACATCCTTCATCATATACAGACTATATTGCTACAAGGTGATCTCATTAGACCCAAGAATGATGGGGGCCACTTATCAACGGTTGGTTAATTGGATGTTTACAGACCATTGAAGTATACTTGGACTACTATTACAAAGCTTGAAGGATAGTGATCATATAGCCCACCTCAAAGCACATTCAGTCTTTTTCAAAACAATCGGATATGTTCAAGCCAATGAAATGTGCATTCAGAGTTGTCTCAACCAAGTTTCTAGGATTCTTGGTTAATGAAAGAAGGATCGAAGGTAATCCAAAAAATAATTAGAGCTTTCTTAGAAATAAAGTCTCCACAAAAGTCAGAGGAGGTTTAGAGCCTGACTTGAAAGATAGCATCCATCAGTTACTTCATCTCGAGGCCCACAAACAAGCGTCTCCTTTCTTTAAAACTCTCAATCAAAATTGGCTTTTTCCTTGTAATTGACACCCCAATCATAATGCCACCCACGTCTTTTTTATTTTTTGAACAAAAAGTCCATTTTTTTTCTTTTATATTTGAGTTCATATGGACTAGCAATACTTTTTTCTTATTTGATCTTAAGTTTTGGTTCTCTCTGTAAACCTGCTTTCTTCGGCTCGAACCTGTGAATGTCCAGAACTGCAAATCAATCTATTTGACCACTCTTTCATGGGAAAAGAACGATTGTTGATTTTCCTCTTCTTGCCAGAGAACATTGCGTATCTCTCCCGAGGATTTCTAGGATCCAGACCCCCTCTTCACTAACAAATTTGCAAAACCAAACTAAAGGGGTCGTAGGGGAAGATGGAACAATGTCCAAGTTGTAACAAGCATCCTTTTTTTTTTTTTTTTTTTTTTTTTTCTAATTCCTATTATGCAATTGGAGCTTATCGATGGAAACAATTCAATTTAGATAGTCTTTTGTAACTTTCATGGTAACTAGATCAATGCATTAGTGCTTCAATAGAAATTTCCACATAAGAACTCGTTGAATCTTTAGGTATTTATTATGAGATTTATGAGAACTATCCAATAGTAAAAAGTATAAAAAAAGGCTCCAGGAAATTAAAGCAATATTTTCAGTATCATACCATTCAGGTATTAACCAATTTCCCATTGACACAAGATTTGCAAAAGCTCAACACTTCAAAAAGAATGATGAAATAGGCTATTGAGCTCAATCAATTTGACATTCAGTTTCGATTAAAAACTTCTATTTCCTTGCAAAATTTATTACAAAGTTTTATCGAAGGATTTGTAATGCCAATAGATGTCGAAGACCTAGAATAAACATAACAGAGGCGATGAAAGCTATTTGTTGATGGCTTATTTAGAGAGACTGGCTTAGGAGTAGGGACGATCCTTATAAGTTTGGAGGGACACCATTTGAACTATGCCTAAGGTTCAGCTTCAAGCTTTGAACCACGTGAGTACGAGCACCAATAGCAGAGTTGAAATTGACAAAGGAGATGTAAGTAAAAGATGTACATGTCAACATTGACTCTCAACTTGTGGCGAATTGAGTGAATGGTGGCTTCACCATCATGGACAAAAAGTATGTGATGCAAACCTTGACGAACAACGTCGCGAGACCTGACAACAATACTTTGGAATATGAACCCGGATCATCCACAAACAAGGAATTCTAAGGTAAAGAAAGAATATTAACCCCATGGCTATAACGAATCAGAAACCAATATTATAAAGGTTTGGAAATCACAAGTTAGCACTTGGAATTCCCGAAAAGTTGCTGAAGTACAAAGTAGGAGAAAAATCCTCTCAATTGTATATCATAAACTGTCCTTACAATGAGTGTTTCAAGCATATTTATAATGTTAAGTTGGCTTGTAAATCTAGTAGAAAACCTTAATCTCGGATTCCCCATTTGAACCCTACATAAGTAGGGTCAAAATAGGCCCAAAACAATCAAAATAATTAAAACAAAGGCCTAACATAATATTATAAGAGTCTAGGCCCAAAACCAAATAACTAAGGTCCAAAATAAACTTAATAAGAAAGAAAATAACTAAATGACTTAACCTAATGGAAGTCTTCGTTGGATTGGACTTGAATAAGATTGATGATCATTGGAATTAGCCTTGGACTTGATCTCTTCTTCAAGTACATGTCCTACCAAGCCTTTTATGGCTTCTTGTAGCTTCTTTGGCCGAGCTCAGGGCCAGTTGGCATTTGAAAATCCACGCCTTGTGCATCCTCTCCAAGCTCATCTTGAGTTCCTTTCTCAAGCTTATGCGTTTTATCCTCTTCATGTTCCATTCCTCCTAGTTGTCCCATATCAGTATGGCAACTTATCTAAAGCATGTCATGGATTTACTATCAAGTTTTAACAAGTTCGAAGTTCTTCATGTCCCTCGTGCGAAGAACATTCTCTTTCCAAAATATCTAGCAACGAATATTTTGAGCTCTTGGATTTCGATTTAGTACCTAGAGAAACCTACCATCGAAGCCAGAGATGAGGTAATGATTACCATCCAACAACTCAAATGAATGAAAGAACTTTTGGATTGGTGGGATCAGAGGCTCCTATTCTAACCCCTATTGAGGCTAAGAAGATGAAGCTTAGAGAAGCTTCATTCGTGATAAGGGATGGAATTCTACTTAAAAGAGGTTTTTCCACTCCCTTCCTCACCGTGTCAGGGTAAACAAGGCCGAATGACTACTACATAAGGTACCATAAGGGGATTCACAAAAATCATGAAGGTAGGTCATCAATGGTTCGATCTTAAGGTAGGGATACACCCAAGAGCTGACCGTAGAGGGCAACCCGTGACCTTTTTCTAAATGGAGATCAACCTTGAGGGTCCATTGCCTAAGGGACGAGCTGGAGCCCATTTTATGATTGTGGCTATTGATTACTTCCCTAAATATGTCGAAGTGAAACTAATGACAAAGATCATTGAGCATACGATCAAGTTCATATGGAATAGTGTAGTATGTAGATTCGTGGTTCTAAGTTCTTCGGTATCAGACAACAGTATTTTGACAACCAAAGGAAATTTTGCGATGACTATGGAATTTAGAAGTAGTTCTCAAATCCTTATCATATGCAAGCAAATATTAAGTTGAAGCTGTTAACATAGTATGCTCTAAAGAGGAAAATTGATACCTTGAAAGGAGTTTGGGTCGATGAGCTCCCCAATATGTTGTGGCCTAGTGTATTACCGTTGAATAGCTAAAGGTGAAACCCCATTTTACTGACCTACGGTGTCAAGGCTATCGTGATTGGAATTTCCTCCCTTCGATGTATCTTGTATCAAGAGGTGTATATGGCAAGGTACAACGAGCTTGACCTTTTGGACTAAGTTAGAGATCGTTCTTAGGAGAGACTTGGAACTTATTAGAGAAAAATGGCAAGATACTACAATACAAAGACAAGGAGGAAAGCCTTCAAGATGACGACATTTGTATTCTTCGGCTCAGTAATTTATCAAAGTTGGCTGACTGTTAATTGCATTCGGTTCGATAATTTATTTTAATTATCCGATTATTACTCAAAATTCCGACTTAGCAATTTATCATAATTATCCGGCTTAGCAATTATCCGACAATTTAATACTGTTGTTTGATTAAGTTTATCAATTGATTTGACATCAATTACTTGATTCTTAGGTACCCTTAGGCCCCAACAACCAAGATGTCATAACACTACAAAAGTAAAAATATATAGGTGTAAGTCAAAAGATTACAAAGGGAGAAATGATAGAAGTCTTGGCTACCACACAAGGTCGACACAAAGTGGGACAACCAGGAACAGATAGAGGCGGGTCGATAGCTTGATGTACTTTGGCTTGGGTGTGAAAGGAGGTGCCCAGTTTACTTCCCTCCTATTTAGTGAAGGAATTATAATCGGTAGGTTCAGTTTCTTCATCCTCTCCAACTTCCTATTTAGTGAACTCGAGGCTAGCGTCTGGGTCTCAACTATGTGAGAGATTAAGCCTCTTTGATTGCTTCTTGCAAATCTCACTAGACTTTCCCAATAAGGTTCTTACGAGAGTATGGGTCAAAAGAAAGGCAAAGGTCTAACTCATAATTATTGTCAAAGCACTCAATTCAGAAGAAAGGCTAAGGTCTAACTCAAAATTATTTTTAAGCCTTCAAAACCTCGACTCATAATTATTGTCAACTCTGTTTGAATACACAATAAAGGAGCCAAGGACCTACTGAGGCTTGCCTCCATTAACTCATGAGGATTATTGCCAGAAGACCCAATAAGAGAGTGAATGACCTATTGAGGCTTGCATACATTAACTTGTTGAGGGTTACCTCCAACTCTATCAAAGACCCATTTGCGAAGCTTCTTCCATTGTCTCATTAAGGAATTTTGCCAACTCTATTTGTAGACCCATTGTGAGAGCCAAGGACTTATTGAGGCAAAACTCTATTAACGCATTTAGGAATTTATGTAGCTTCAGTAGGGGAGCTAAGCTAAGAACCCAAATTGGACTTATCTAATTTCACATACTAGAATACATGATCTCTCGAGATTTGAAAGAATATCTCCTATCAAGAACATCTTGGAGATTGAAAGAATATATTTGATTGATAAACAATATCAAGGCCTCAAGTTGAAATAATATATGTAGTCGAATATCTTGGGGATTAGAAGAATATCTCCAATGCAGAGCATCTTGGGAATTAAAAGAATATATCTGATCAAGAAAAATATCCAAGCTTCAGATTTCTTCCGGCTCAAATGCTATACGAACCTTCCGTCATAAGTTCCTCTTAATAAATGAGAAAGCTAATTATTTAACCTTCAAGTTTCTTCCACCGTAAATGACTTGAATCAAATAAGAAGCCAAAAACCATCATGGAATTTAAAAAAATGCCTCATATAAGGCCTCAAATTGAAAGAATATTTGGTGTCCAATCTATCATGGGGTTGAAAGAACATCCTTCATAAAAAGGCCTCAGTGTGAAAGAGTATCATCCAGGGTGCAATCAAAGGATTGAACGAACATCCTTTAGAGAAAAGCCTCGAATTGAAATAATATCATGTGCTGGAATCGAAAGAGTATCTCAAATAAAAAAGCATAACTATATAAAATCATGATTTCCTCCAATATATCCGCCTCGATATAAAGTAAAAGAAACTAGAGAAGCCAATTATATGAGCTTTAGATTTCCTCTAGTATAAATGCCTCTAGATCAATAGAAGTATTTCTACTACGATTCAATCTTCGCTTAGTATAATACTTAAAAAAAAAATTGAAATAAGTTGTACAAAGGTTGAAATTCTATGGTCCAAATATTTTAGTACTAGAGGCAAAGAAAAATAGAATGTTCTTCATTTAACATAAATATGAAACTTGGGTTTGGGGAATTAATGTTACATACTAAAACAAATATAGCATGGATGTCATGTCAGTCACAAAAGATTCACATCACATTCCCATGTGACTGTGAGCTTTCGTGCCTTGATAGTAAATTTACAATGGAACAAACGACACCTCAACCGTCGAAGCTTTCATAAGAAAAGGAGTATGCAGAAATCAAACAAGGCTATAAACGTGATTAAAGGTCTCATACAGCCTTGGATGACCTCGAACATGGACAAAATCTTAAGTAGGAATTCTAATAAATTCAACCTAGATGTTAGAGAACTAAAACCTTGCGAGCAAACAACGAAATTCTTGACAAGTGTCACAAAAATATGAACTTCCATAAACCTTGGAAATGAGATGAATCATGCTTCCAAGATAATGATAAAAAGTATCTACTCACAAAATGATGAAATTGTCCCAATAAATTGCCTATAAATAAATCATTTGATGCGTACATCATTGGATCGAGATTTATTTTTATTGTTATTGGACCTTATTTAGTTTATGTTTTCTAATTTTATTGTTATTGTGCTTGTTTTAGTGGGTTAGCCCAAACTCGTCAATTACCTAGGTTTTCGCTATTTAAACAATTTTACATTACAATTTATTCAGTTGATGATGATTAATAAAATTTGAGTTTGGCTTGGCCACATTTTCCTCTTTTCCCTTTCCTTCTTCACGGCTTCTCCCTCTCTTCTTCTTCTCATTTATTTCTTCTTGCTTTAATTCCTTGGTTTGATAATAGTTTTGTTAATAGATTCTACATCAAATTGGTATCAGAGCCAAAACTTGAGAATTTTCACTGCACAAAATTCACAGCCTACCATCAACCCACTATACCACACCTACCGTTCACAATCAACTGCCGCATCCACCTTTCAACACCTAGAAACCCAGAATTACCCTCGCCCATACCTCTCGCAAGCCAAGTCATCCACACAACCGCCTCACTATCACCATGCAGCCTGCTCCCGATCGTGACACCCACGGACTCCAATAGCCGTGACACCTCAATTCCACCCAACGTCGCCCTCCACCTTCACCCAAACCGCCGCTGCCAACACACCGTCCAAAGCAAAAAAAAAAACAAAAAAAACAAAAGAAATCAGGAAGAAGAAACAGGAAGCAAGGGCACCCACAGGATCCGAAGAGTAGACCAAGCCAGCACCAGATTCTGAATTTGAGTCTCAGTCTGGATTTTTGGTATTGTTTTGCTTAGTTAATCGACTTTGCAGTGGACCTCCATTTCATCTTATTTGGGTAATTTACTTGGGTAATTGTTTGCTTAGTTTGGATTTGGTATTGGGCCTCCAATTGGGCCTTGATCTTTCTTCTCCAGTGTGATTTATTTTAGTTAAAAAAAAGTGTGAAAAAAAGAAGAAAAAATGTTAAGTATTCTTTCTTCTCAAGTGTGATTTATTTTAGTTAAAAAAAAGTGTGAAAAAAAATAAAAAAAATGTTTAGTATTCTTTTGGGTATCCTTTGTTATTTGGGCCCCCATTAAAGTATCTGTTTAGTTTATTTTCATTTTCGTACTTTGGACCTCGATTTGGGTCTCGATTTTTATACTATGTAATTTATTTTAGTTGCAAAAAAAAAAAAAAGAGAAAAAAAGAGAGAAAAAAGGTATTTTCTAACATTTTGTAGGTACACCTCTCTTTCATCCGTTGATTGGCGCAGTGACTTCGGCAAACAAAACGGAGAGCTATTTTTTCTTGTCTCTAGAGATCAATTACTTGGTGCTCATTTGATTCGACGAACAACAGGGACACTACTATTCCTTTATTTTTAGTTTACATTCCTGTTTCATTATAAATTGTGTCAATTAAATTTTTGTGTTGATGTCATCCCAATTTGCCCTACATATTCACTTCATTCAATCCATAATTGTGTTACTCGCCCATTTTTTATCCTACTTATTTTACGTCACCACCGCGTTCTATTATCATTATTCTACGTGACTAAATTGCTGACTCATATTTGACATTTGGTTTACTATTTTACAATATCAGCGATATTAGCTTGCCATATTTGGATCTACATAATCCAAAAAAATAAAAATAAAAATAAATATTCAATCAGTTTTTAGTTTTCGACTTTAAACTGAGTTGTCAATTGATCTCCCTATACATTTCCTCTAGCTGGTAGTGCATTACACGCAGTGCGTAGTGGTCGTCTTGTCACATCTAGTTCCCATAACCTGACCATGGATCCACCTCAACTTGATGCCCTTACTCGTCAATTAGCACAACGTGCCGTTGGTCAACAACTGTTGCAAACGCAAGTTGTAGCTAGTCAACAACAGTTACAATAGCAAGTAGCCGATGTCCAA
This sequence comes from Fraxinus excelsior, assembly GCA_019097785.1. Taxonomy (NCBI): domain Eukaryota; kingdom Viridiplantae; phylum Streptophyta; class Magnoliopsida; order Lamiales; family Oleaceae; genus Fraxinus; species Fraxinus excelsior. The sequence continues at coordinate 10,570,289 of CM032636.1, read as the reverse complement.
GCTAAGATTGCCGCTACTCGAGAGGAGACTATAGATTTAGCTGCTAGGACGTCCATCTTTGAACAAACCCCACACTCGACTGAAGCTGAAAACTCGTAAGCGTCCAGTAATAGGCATTATCGTCGTCACCAAGGTGGCCAACAACACGTTAAGCATAACCGTAGGGATGGACATCACATTCGTGAACGGGAGTGGGAGCATCACCGTCATGATACTCAATCTCCTACTCGCCAAGATGAACATTTCTTTAGAAACATTAAACTGGATGCCCCAACCTTTGATGGTTGTTTAGACCCTCGGGTATTTATTTAATGGGTTAGAGATATGGATCGTTTCTTTGCTTGGTATGGAGTCCCAGAAGACCGGAGAGTTCAATTTGCTAGTCTGAAGGTGACCGGCACCTCTCAACTTTTTTGGGAAAGTGTTGAGGAACTCTTGGAGCGTCATCATGCTCCTCATGTTGGGAGTTGGGATGAAATGAACTATCTACCCCAATCGTATAAAGGTTATTTGTTGGATCAATGGAATGCTCTCACACAAGGCAATCGACCAGTGACTGAGTACGTCACTCAGTTTGATGAATTTAGATATGTTAGGTCGTTGAGGATACACCATCATGTGTGGCATTTCTCACTTGTAAAGTGAGTGGCTGATCTCACAAACTAAAATGTGGTGACATTTAAATGATTACGTGAATGTTTTGTTAGAGCAAAACATTGGAGTCCCACTTGAGAGATTCCACGTGAATATTTAAATGAATACGTGAATGTTTGTTAATCAATAACTTTCGATTGTGGACTTTGCTCTTTGACTTGAGGTCATCATAGTAATATGGAAACAGTCATATACTTTGATTATCTTGGAGGTTGTTCTGCCAAGAGTCGCTAAAGTGGCATTGTTCGAGCATATTAAGAATTATATAACGGTTGTGAATGATTAATAGAGAATTCATTATTTTAGATAGCCCCCGTTTGAGCCACATTTTTCATCCTTAAAAATGAAAAATATGACCGTTATCCATCACATCAAACTATCAATTTTGAATTTCTATTTCTTGTGTGGGACCCAATAACGGCTATATATTTCATTCTCATTCTAAAAAAAGGTGGCTCAAACGGGGCCATAGTAAGAGATAATCTACATTTCATTTAGTTAATTTGATAATGAAATCAATGGCCAAGGTGTACTCATAAATCGAATTTTTTTTCAACTTATTTGACTAATATTGAGATGAAAGATTTGATCGATAACTGAGATTGACACACTTCATGTCTTGTAATTGATCGAATTATATTGACAAAGAGATTATATTTTCATGATAAACGAACAAATTTGATTTTATCATATCACATGACATTTTCTATCACTTGCTAGGTGTCAATCTGGAATGGCGAACGTGAATTGATTAATTTAGGTGAATTAATGATAAAATAAAAGGGCATTTTAATTAATCTTATTTGATTAGAACAAAATAATAACGCACGCCGTTAGGTATCATGATCAGGAATCTAATGGATCACACACAAAAAGGAGAACTAGAATAATGATGTTACCAATTAATTAATTAGGATACTTATTAATCGGCCAAATTAACAAATTAATTAACGGACCAAGATTAATTAGGTTAATTAAATATTAGATCAGATTAACTTTATACAACAAGCAACTTGGACTTCTATTAGTAAGTTGTTAGAGTTTGAGAAATCATGACTTCTGTTCACAATCTTGCTAGCTCAAGAAATGAAAAATCCTAATTTTCTCATTCTTGATCCCTGTGTTAATTTGCTTTGGAGGCTGGATAATTAAACAACTGTGAATTGTATATTGTGATTATTCTTCACAGAATTAACTAAAGGTATAATTCTTATCTCTATTTCTATCTAAACACAAAGCAAATCCTTGGTGAGAGTTGAAATTTTTTAAATTACGCTGTCCGTGATTAAGTAAATTTTCAACAGTAATATCAGAACCTATTTTGTGTTTGTTAGAATTTTTTTTGTATATTAGAACAATCAAAAGTTGATTGTTGTTGTTTTTCATGTTTTTGCTTTTAAGAAATTTAATTTTCATCTTGAAAATATTTTTTGTAGAAGTAAACCATTTTTTGGGTCGAAAATCAAATTGAGAGAAGTTGGTGTCAATAGTTGCCGTTGGCCCCGACAGCATGTGCAAGAGTGGCCACTTTATGATGTCAAAATTGCTATTGCATTCCATGTAGTGTTCGACCATGCACAACGACGTTATACACCACTGGGCAAAGCAATGTCCATTACCAATGAGTAAGGCAGTACTGGGCACTGCTGTAGTGTACAGTGCATTGAAGTAGCGAATCGTGGCGTCGTGCGAAGAAAAGAGAATATTTTTTTAGGTTTTAAGGTTTGATTTGGAGCTCGGGGCTTTACATGCAACGTATAAAATTGCTAGCCCCTGCTTGTAATTTCTATATAGGTAATTTTATAGAATGGACCTATTCTAAAATTTTTCATATTGGAAGGTGTTGATCTCAATTTTTTTATGCATACGAGGACGATGGATATCGAACCCACTCACATCCATGCAAACTAATTCCAACACACTAGATGGATCACTAGTCGATAAACATTTTGGTTTTGGCATGGGAGAAGTTTTATACCGCTAGACAAAGACGTTAGGGCACTGGCGATATATATGAACATGATTGTATAATAAAGAACAATCAAATACATCCATATCAAAATCTTAAGACTTAACATTCAGCTTACAAAAATACAAGAGCAATAGAGTGAGAGAAAAAATGAAATATATTTTCAAGTGTACAGAGTTGTATTAGTCTTCAAATGATACAAGAAAGAATATTTATAGTGTTACAAATGAAGCAGTGCCCGTTGGATAAGGAAGCACGGGCTGCATCTCCTTAGCCGAAACAACATGTCATAGGCAGTTACCCTATAACCTATACTAACAGGATTTGACATATTTCTCATTACAAATGTCATATCAATCATTCAAATAAGATGTTATCTACTTGAGATCTTTGAAGGTGGGTAACTCTATTTCAAAAGTGTATTTGGATTGAGACTTTGAATTACTACTGCCTTGATACGAGATACCCTTTTTGTGGAAGGGCTTCAGAGGAAAGGCTTCGGCGGTTCTTCGATGATGAGTTTCGGCTAATAGAGCATCTATTTTATCCTAAGCTCTATTTTATAATCTTTGACTTCGGTTAATGTTAGGTTAATGGGCTTCATTCATATGGAGGCTCGAGGAGGTGTAACAATAGTCCTCCAAGTCCATGTATGGTTATTCATGTTATGCGTGGACTTCTTTTTGTGTAAGGTGTTTTGTTAGGGTGAACGTTTTCGCTAGATTTTTTGACACAACGCAATAATCCCCCAAATCCAAGTATAGATATTGATATCATAGTTAGAGTTTAAAACAATAACCTGACCCTTATGTGATTTTCTATTGTGGAGCCGAAGCTCTGCTTCAAAATTAATGAAATTTTGTTGAAAGCTGAAGCTTTGAAGTGCTGTTGATGTAGACCCTCTAGGAGAAATTACCCTAAGAACCCACGAACTCAATGGAATTGGAACAAATCGGTCTGCTAGGAACGTGTTGAAGATGATCGGATTAGAACCCTAAGGAAAGTAAGTCCTTAAAACCCTAATCTTGAGACGCCACAAAGATTTATCACTCCCTTTGATAAGTCGAAATTCAAGCATTCAATCAAGAACACAAGATGGTAAAGCAAAAAGCTTTTTGGATAATCTTGATAATTGATAATATTCTCCCCAAAAATAACATGGCTGCTCCTTTCTATAAGTAACAAACCCTAGCTAATTGAAAAAAATGAAATGGGCCTAATTAGATGTGGATTGGGCATAATTAAAAAAAATAAAAGCCTAAAACTAATGACAATTAAAACGTAAAAAGCCCATAATTAAATAAAAGACTAAAATTAAAATTCTTAATTAACCCTTGCACTCTTCTTGTTCTTCCAGATCTATCCCTTGCACAAAAGATAAGTGACAATCCTTTGTGAAGCTTTGGAATCTTCGAATTTAGTTTTGGAATCTTCTAGCACAGCCTCTTTGTATTGCACTTCCATGATCAAGCCTTGCGAAACCTCTTTCATCCTATTTGTCTTTGCTGTAGTCCTAATACTTCCAGCGGGTAGGACATCCAACCATTCTCTTGTTTCATCTTTGAGTGTATATGGGAAGAGTCTCAACTTGACCAGTTCATCAGATACTCAATGAAAATTGTAATTTTGGTAGATGTCCAAAAGGCGTGAGATATGATTGTGTAGATTCTCATGAGGTTTCCCATAAAATGATACTCCATTCTGAAACAATAAGATGATATATGTCCTCAGTTGAAAGTTTAGTTGCCCAAATGGAGGATAAACAATGCTTGATTAATTTGGTGCAACAAGTGGTGTGATGAATTGTCCAAATAGCAAGTCATCTTCATCAATCTCGACTGGTTGTTCAACATGTGCCGGTTGCACTTCCCTGTTCTGTTCTATCATGATATTCTCTCGTTGTTGTCTAATTGTATGGTTAAAAGTGCCTTCGATAACTGGATAAAAAAGGGTACTAGATTACCTACTCTCGAATTTCGCATGCAAGGACGCTTGCAAAGAAAATGAAAACAAAAACACACAACCCTAAAAAAACAAAAACAACAAAAAAATCTAAATCAAAACTAGAATTAATTTCAAATTTATAGCAAATAAACTAGTCCCGACAAAGGCGTCAAAAACTTGTTCGTGAAATTCGCAAGTGTACGGATCATGACAAGTAATAAAGTGTATTTATTAAGTCCGAATATCGTCCCACAGAGACTACTATCTGCTATAAAGTTTTAAACTAATCTAGCTTCAATTTAAATTCAAATAGTAACTAATGATCAAATCGAATTTTGTTTTCTAAGTGAAATTCTAATAAATAAAATAATGAACTATTTAATAAAATAACGAACCCAAATTAAAATTGTAAATAAGATTACATGATTGGATAGTTAGGATTTCTGATTTCACTTAAGTTATTTACCATATATTTAATTCCAATTTTTTCAACTAATTTTCATACATGCCAACGAACGAATTAACATGTTGTATTTAGTGATCTGTCTCGAGTAACACTAATCCTATTCATATGCTAGAACTTCCTATATTTCTATGTAAATCACACACATATAAACTCATTTATCTATAGGAACTCAACAAAGATCTCATCGCTTATAACTGTCTCTCAATCTCTTATAATATCTATGTCAATTATTGCACGAGCTAAAATTATACATCACATCTCGGTCCCTAAATTAATTAATTGTTTGCGCAGACAATTAAATCATTAAACACACAATAATTAATTAACTAGTATCAAAATGGCATGAAAATCTCGAAATTGTTTATATAATAAAAACCTTAAACTACATCATCAATCCTAACAATACAAATATTTAGTCTCCCATAATGTTGAATTTAACACGCAAAAGTGGAATGAAGTCACCAAAAATTGACGAAAAGTGAAATTTTTTGGTGTTTGCAGCTTCATTTATTTTTCTTTTTCCTTCTTTTTCTCTCTCTTTTTTTCTATTGCATTTGACTTTTCTCCAATTTCTGTTGGCTTTTCTTCTTTCTTTTCTATTTGCTGTGCATTTTTTTTTCTTTTCTCCAGCAATTGTCAATCTATCTTTTCCTAATGCAGTCGCCCAAGTATGTATATCTAATGCAGTTCACTGTCGCAATCCCCTTTTTCTTCTCCCATTGTCAGCTTCTCCTCTTTGCTGCGTATTCTCTCTTTTTTTCCAATGGATGCCGGATTCTTTGTGCGTGCCCTCCTCTAGAAAATAACAGTTTAGTTCCTAATTTATCCCATAAAATGTGCCAAAAATGACTTAGGAGTTTAACATCTCTATCACTAACAATTGTCTTAGGCAACCCGTGCAAACAAATCACTTCTTTAAAGAACAAATCAGCAATATGTATTGCGTCGTTGGTTTTAGAACATGCAATAAAATGAGCCATTTTACTAAACCTGTCAACAACAACAAATATGTTGTCCTTACCACTTTGAGTCCTTGGTAATCCTAAAACAAAATCCACAGATAAATTAATCCAAGGTTGAGTAGGCACATGTAATGCAAGCCATGCGGTCTAACTTTAGATTTTGCTTGCGTAATGTAGTGCACTTATCACAAACAGATTGCACATCATGCTTCATATTAGGTCAATAAAAATGCTCACGCAATATATCTAAAGTCTTTAGAACACCAAAGTGACCCATCAAACCTCTCCCATGACTTTCCCTACCAAGCAACTTACGAACAGAACAAATAGGCATACACAATTTATCTTTCTTGAATAGAAATCCTTCATACCTATAAAAATCACCAAACGCACACTTATCACATGCATTCCATACTTGGCTGAAATCAGAATCATTGGCATACAAATCCTTGAGCAATTCAAAGCGTAGCTCCTAGACAATGCATCAGCCACAACGTTTTCCTTCCCATGCTCTCATTTAATTACATAAGGAAATGTTTCTATGTACTCTTAGCATGTCTTTTAGTAAGCTTATCTTGGGTTTTCAAGAACTTCAAGCTCTCATGATCAGAATGAATGATGAATTCCCTCGGCCACAAGTAATGCTGCCATGTTTGAAGAGTTCTCACTAATGCATAAATCTCCTTGTCGTAAGTAGGATAATTCAGTGCTGTCCCACTTAACTTTTCACTAAAATAAGCAATTGGTTTGGAATCCTGTATCAAAATAGCTCATATTCCAATCTCACATGCATCACATTCTATCTCAAAAGCTTTATCAAAGTTAGGCAAACACAACAAAGGTGCATTAGTTAGCTTATCTTTCAAAGTTTTGAAAGCTCGATCATGCACATCATCCCACTTAAAAACAACGTTATTTTTAACAAGTTCATTCAAAGGTGTATAAAACTAAAATCTTTAACAAATCTTCAATAAAAACTTTCCAAACTATAAAAACTTCTCACCTCGTTCGCATTCTTAGGTGTAGGCCAATCCCTTATAACTTTATCAACACCCTTGCGAACTAACAACAAATCTAAGAAACACAATAGATTCCATGCAAAATGTGCACTTCTTAAGATTAGCATACAATCGGTGCTCTCTCAACACACTAAACACAACATGCAGGTGTTTCACATGTTCATCAAAATTTTTACTATAAACTAAAATATCATCAAAGTAAACAATCACAAATTTTCCCATGAAAGCACGCAAGACATGGTTCATCAACTTCATGAATGTACTAGGTGCATTAGATAAACCAAAAGGCATTACTAATCACTCATACAATCCATATTTAGTTTTAAATGCAGTTTTCCATTCATCCCTCTTTCATTCATATTGACAGCCATGCAATTCATCAAGTATATCATCTATTCCGGGGATAGGAATTCTATACTTTACTGTTATCTTGATGTTAATAGCTCGGCAATCTATACACATGCGCCATGTTCCATCTTTCTTTGGAACAAAGAGGACAGGAACCGAACATGTGCTGAGACTCTTCCTTACAAATCCCTTTTGCAACATCTCATCCACTTACCTTTGTATCTCCTACGTTTCCTCGAGATTAGCTCTATGAGTAGGTCGATTTGGTATGGCGGAACTAGGTATGAAGTCTATTTGATGATCAATTCCTCTTAAATGAGGTAATCCATGGGGGATCTCCTCAGGAAATAGGTCCTCAAAGTCCTGCAATAAAGACACAACAACACTAGGCGAAGATGAGTTAAGGTCATTAGTAGAAAAATAAACATTCTGATTACGTCCAAAGAATAATGCGATAGTTGTAGTGTAATTTTGGAATGTCGTATCCACAGGGAGATAGGACAATTATCAATGGTTCCAAAAAGGATGGTTGCTATCACGAGTTATAGGAAATACATTTGTTTGTCACTGAATCGAGATTAATTTTTGGGAATAAGAAAATTAAAGTCAATGAATAAGATAGTAAAGCGTCGGGATTATCTCAATCGGATCGGATCAATCACATGAATTATTCCATTTTTATAACACAGTTAGAGGCTTTCATCTTGGCACTCTAATCGAAAAATATGTCCGTTTAAACCCAATTTAATTCTAACATGCTCCTAATGGTTAATTTTCCTATTGCAATGTCACACTTGGTTTATCGAAATCAGATTCAAAATCGACTATATAGTTTAGCATACTGCTGTAGAGAATCATACCAATAACTTAAATAATTGAGATTAAAACCTAAGTAATTATTTCAACCAATCCATAGAGAGAGCGTGACTAATTATATGACCAATTTAATAAAAACTAAGTCAATCTCAAAATTAAATTATGACCAGGAGAATAAAACCATTAAATCAATTTAATTTCAATTGTAACTCTAGAATCTAGTTTCCCTATAGCACAATTACACATTAGTGTATTGGAATAAGATTAGAAAAGCGGCTTTATACATCTAGCGTAAAGTAGTAAACAATAATAACATTCATGAAATTATAATTAAATAAATATTTCAATTCGTCGATAGAAAAAGCGTGACTAAATATATGGTTAATTTAATAAAAGTGAAATCAGTCTCATTACAAATTCATGAAAAGAAACTATAAATTTTAGAGTCGTTCAGCAAGAGAATACCAAAATATGTGAGTAATATATGTGAAATCACCAATTCCGAAAGATTTCCTCCCTAGCTTCATCGAAAGAAGTAGTTGTTCATGGCGTTTCTTGAGCCCAAGAGATGATGAAGATGAAGAATAAGACGTCTTAGGTCTTCTAGTGTGTTTTAGGGTTGAGAGACGCGTTGAAAATTAGTTATCGTAAGTGTTGGAATCAATTTCGAAAACTAAAATTTCGCACACAGAAATGACCTATGCGACCTCATAATTCAAACACATGCAGTCGCAGAGAACAAAGTATTTCAGCCTCTTGGTTCCCTAAAGGCTTCTAAGCGATTGCATGGATTTATAACCATGCGACCGCATAGTTTTACTCTTTTTTCGCCGAATAACTTTTAGTATTTTGATCATAACTCTCTCTCTCTCTCTCTCTCTCTCTCTCTCTCTCTCGATATTCGATTGAGGTGATTCAAGTTGCATTGGAAAGGTAACTAATAGGGCTACAACTTTGCTTCAGATGTAAACTTCCAATCCGAACGTCTACCATATCAAAAAAGGGTCTTAATATGAGGATGAAAACTAGTGCAAAACTTTTTAGCATGAAAGTTGATATATTATCTGTTTTGGCTATATTTCATCACTTTGACTCTTTTCCTTATGCAATTGACCTCTAACACTCTCGAATCTTCATCACAAAGTTAGAAACAAGTTTAAAGTATTTGCACTTTAGTCCCTAAACTTTCATTTTCTGCCATTTTAGTCCATTTTCACCCATTTCTTCTAATTTCCACCATATTCATCAATTTGCAACATAAACCAAAATATAAGTATATTTAGAACATTTAAACTCCAAAAATGTTGTTATTAGTGGATGAAAAACATGATAGTTGCACTATTATCACACCCCCAACATACTTATTGCTAGTCCCTAGTAATTTAATGCAAAATAAAATGATTAAAGACTAGTTAATATGTAAGTTAAATCATCAATTTCTAATTTAACCATAGTTCATGCTCTTTTTAAATTTAACACCACGAAAAATTAACAATGTTATGACCATCAAGATATCAAAATACATGCCAAATGTGTGAGTGTGTGTCAAGCCATAGCCATCTTCCGCCAACTCTAACACATGCAACATCAAATATATCTCAAACTGAAGGTTCAGCTCCATAACTCACGAGTATCAAAGTGTTAGTGTATGGGGTTTCTTTCTATGGAGCTGGGAAAGATGAACGTTTAAATTTGGAGGCTTAAACAATTTTTCACAAGCAACAAGCAATTATTGATTTTGTGATAGGCATACTACCAAATGAGAATTCATCAACTTATCGATCACAACTTCTAATAAAATACCTATTTTGGCATTTCAAACTTCAAAATCAATCAGTTTTTTTTTCTTTTTGATTTTTTTCTCAAATACTTGACACTAGCCAAATCTTGTCGTTTTCCTTGCTTCTATTCTTTACAAATAAACATTCAATACCTACTACACATTTGGAAGTAAAAAGGTGAAAAAATACGTGTAAAGGTTATACTTCAACATGGAGGGTTATGGATGACATTTGTGCATGAAGGAAAATGCTATATATGTGTATTGGCTAAAGATGGTTACTAGGGGGTTGTACTTATTGAAAAGAAATGCTTGAAAGGTTCAAATATCGATCATAAATTGACCCTTATCATTTCCCAAGTAATACATCATCTTATCATAAACCATGTAGTGTTATTCTCAAAGGAGTTTCCAATTCACAAGATCAATGAACGCTTATTGCCATATTAGTATATCGTGGTTTTCAATTCTCACCAAGTATCTCACAAGAAAAACTTTAACAAGAGACTTCTCTAACTACATGTGTTAAACTACCATCTTACCACAAGGCTTGTGCACAAAAATGAATTCAACAAGTATCTTGCCATCTAAATTTTCACAAACAAAATTAATTCACAGTGGTATGTGTTGTCATTCAAGAGCTTATACATGCAGCAAATTACAGATTCAAACAATTTTTTTTTAAAATCCACATGCAATTCAACAAAAATCCAAATTGATATTCCCCCAACTAAAATTTTGCATTGTCCTCAATGCATCAACATGATGCTAATGGAAAGATGTCACTTGAGCATTGCAATGAATTGATATAACTGCGAAGGATGAGAAGCCTGAAAGTACTCAAATGGATGGTGGTGTAAACAAAGAAAATAAAACTACAAATAAAAATGGTGGAATCAAAATAACCCTAAAGCAAATGTAAAAATAAAAGAAAAAAGAAAAATAAAGGAAAGAACTTCCCTTGTATTGCCTCTCAAGCAGTGCCTTTGTTTATCGTCATTAGCTCGACTCAATATTTCCATTTTTAGCCCGCATTTAGCCAGGGCGGTCCCAATTTTTCTTGCGGTGTACCAAACTCATTGACACAACCATCGGTGCGGCTCCTCCACCTCTATCTAATACATATGTGGGGTTACTAGGGAAAAGCTCAAAATCTGGAGTGGGGATATGTTCATCGATGACCGCGTCCACCAAACCATTTGTTTCTAAAAAAATTTGTCCTGGTCCAATAAACATATCATCAGCTACTTCCTGAGTGAGCGCATCGATCATGTAGGTTTGATGACACTCTTCGTTCTCCTTCGACTGCTCAGTGACATGGAAAATGTTAACTTCTAAGGTCATATTCCCAAAAGATAATTTCATGAGACCATTCCTACAATTAATTAGAGCATTAGCAGTAGCAAGAAAATGTCTGCCAAGAATGATAGGAATCTTGGAGGTAACATTCACTGATGCTTTTACATCTACAATCAAGAAATCAACGGGGTAGTAAAATTTGTCAATTTAAACTAATACATCCTCAGCGACTCCCTTAGGTCTAATAGTGGACCTATAAGCAAATTTGTAAGACAACAGAGGTAGGCTTCATCTCACTTAAACCTAAGGACAAGTAAATTGCACAAGGCATGAGGTTTACACTTTCTATCAAGTCAAGAAGAGTTTGTGCAAACTCATGATTCCCGATGACATAAGACACAGTAGAACAACCAGGGTCCTTATATTTTGGCGGGGTCCTTCTCTCAATCACTACACTCATTTGCTCATCAAGAAAGTGCTCTTCTTGACATGACAGTGCATAAGTTTTTAAGAACTTTAGCATAAGTAGAAACCTGTGAAATCACATGCAAGATCGACAGATTGATTTTTACTTGCTTTAGGTGCTCTAAAATCTTACTATGATGGCCAATAGATTTCGAAGAAGACTTAAGAACTTGGGGAAAAGGTACTCTCACTGGATTTGCTACTACCTCCTCACTGGGCTACTCTCTTCCGGCTCACGAGACTCTTTTTCAGTTTCCCTAAGTTTGAAAGTTGATTCTAAGACTTTCCCTGAACGTGTGGTTATGACATTCACTTTCATAAGATTGGTTTCCTGTGGTCCTGAAGTTTGTGCCATGTGCTGCCCTTTTGGATTTGGTTGCGCTTGAGTAGGAAATTTTCCACGTTTTATTACAGCTAAAGCATTGGTCAGTTTGGACATATGGTGTTTGATTTCTTTGTTTTCCTCAGCAAATTAGGTAATTATAGTCTCAAACTTTTGGTTTATTTTACTTTGTGCCTCAATGAATGAATGTTGAGTATCTTCTAAGGAATTCCTAGATGACGTGGGTTGATGAGAAGGTGAAGTTTAAGCTCTATTAGATTGGGTAGGTTGCTGGTTGTCGTATTATAGGTTTCAGAGAAAGGAATGTAGAGCTTGTTATATATGCCTAGGGCAATCAGTGTTCCTCATAAACTCCCATCATCTCAGCATAAGCATCACAGTCCTGAGCTAGATGGTCACTCCCACTACACACAAAACAAAGATTAGAGACTCAACACGGGATGCATTCTGTGTAGCTTTCGAACTCTTAGCATGTAGGGTTTCTAATTCTCTAGTTAGAGCCTCTACCTTGGCTCTAAGGATGTCTTCCTCCCTAAGATGATAGATTCTCGTGTTGTTAGAATCTTCGGTGTTGCGTGACCTATTAGGGCTATCAGTAGCGCTAGGTCATGTCCAAGTGTAAGCTTTCTCCGCTAGGTCATCTAAGTAATCTATTGTTGCATCAGGATCTTTCTGTAAGAATTCATCGTTACACATCATTTCAACGAATTGGAGCTCTCTAGGTGTTAATCCTTTGTAAAAGAAACTCACTATACGCCAACTCTCGTAATCGTGGGGGGGGGGGGGGGGAGAGAGAAGGGCTTGTAAGTCTTTAAATCTTTCCCAGGCTTGATATAATCTCACTATCCTTTTGACTAAACGTAGAAATTTACTTCTTAAATGCATTAGTCTTATGGTGCGATAGTACTTATTGAAGAAAACTTGGGTCATTTCAGTCCAAGTACCAATTGAACGTGGTCGCAATGAATAAAGCTAGCTAAGGCCTATTCTTTATGTGAAAAGGAAAAAATTTGGGTTTGACTGCATCCGTTGTACCATGTTGATTATAGAAGGTTGCTACCACCTCCTCGAATTCTCTAATATGCACGTATGGATTTTCATTTTCAAGACCGAGAAAAGTGGGAAGAAGTTGAATCATTCCTGGTTTAGGGTCCATACATTGCATATTGGGTGGGAACATAATGCATGAGGGCGTGGAAGTATGTGTAAGGTGAAGATAATCATTCAAAGTCGCTCACTATAAGACATTGTGTTATGTGGTGTAGTGGGTGTAGCAATAGATGCAATATCAAATATAGGGTAAAAGGGATTTTCAAACACTGAAAAATGTCATTCGGATCTTCCTTGCTCGCCTCAACCCCTGCATATAAAACACAAAAACTAAACTATATGGGAATAAAAAAATAACAATGAAGAAAATTAAATTTACTACAAGCAAAAATAAAGGAATGATGCCACCCTTTTCAGTCGATTCCTTGGTGTTTTACACCGTCTCCCTGGCAATGGAGCCAAAATTTGATTACATCCAAAGAATAATGATGTAGTTGTAATGCAGTTTTGGGGTATCGTATCAACAGGGAGATGAGAAAATTATCAAATGTTTCAAAAACGATGGTTGTTCTCACGAATTATAGGAAATACATTTGCTTGTCACAGAATCGAGATTAATTTTTGGGAATAAGGAAATTAAAGGTGATTGAGGTTATTCAAATTGCATTGGAAAGCTACCTAAAAAGTCTACAACTTTACTTCAGATGTAAACTTCCAATTCCATCATCTACCGTGTAAAAAAAGGGTCTCAATACGAGGCTGAAAACTGGTGCAAAACTTTTTAGCATGAAAGTTGATATGCGCTATTGTTTTGGCTATATTTTATCTATTTGACTCTTTTTCTTATCCAACTGACCTCTAATACTCTCGGATCTTCATCACAAGGTTAGACACAAGTTTAGAGTATAAATACTTTAGTCCTTGGACTTTCACTTTCTTCCATTTTGGTCCTTTTGCGCCCATTTCTTCTAATTTTCATCGTATTCGTCCATTTGCAACCTAAACCAAAATATAAGTGTACTTATAATATTTAGTCTCCAATAAATAATAAAAATGCAATTAATAGTGGATGAAAAACGTGATAGTTGCACTATAATCACATCCTTGTACATAAGTACAAGTACTTGTCGCCTTTCCATCATTACACTCTTAACCTCACGTTTTTCAGCAAGTATACTCTTTCTTTTATTTCTCTCATTTTTTCTCACTTTTCTCTCATTTTTGCTCAATTTTCTCTCCATTTCTCCTCTCGACCTCACTTGCTCTCTTTTTATTTTCCTCTTGCTCACACTTCCATTTGTCTCTCATTTTGCACTCTTTTTGCTATCTTAATCTGGTCCTCATAAGCTTGCAAAAGGTTTGAGAGGGGCTAATACAACTTTTCGGTTGTTAATTACAAAAGATTAATGATTTCTGTACCCATCATGTGAAACCCTCCTATCAAATTGCCACGGTCAGCCAAGTAATATATGACCATCATACAATGGTGCCACATCACAAAGAACCTCATCCTCATACTTGCCAATTGAAAAAGGTACTCGAACTTGCTTGTTTATCTACACTTCTCCACAGTCATTCAGTCCTTGGAGCTTGTATGGTTTAGGATGCTTCGCCACTTCAAATTCAACTTTTCTACCAACAAAGTACAAGCAACATTAGTACAACTCCCACTATCAATAATCAACGTGCATGCCTTATCCTTCACGTGGCATCTTGTATGAAAAATATGCTCACGTTGTTCCTCATCTCCTTCATCCTTACGATATATACCCAGGGCTCTCCTTATAACAAGTAAATCACCATGCACAGGTTCTTCCACCTCAACATCAAAACAATCCTCCAATGGTGGCATCTCATCGTCACTTGAGCTAGCACTTTCGACTTCTCCATTTGCCCGTACAACCATAACCTTTTTGTTTGGGCATTCAGAAGTAATATGTCTGAATCATTGGCACCTAAAACACTTAATATGACGTGACTTAGTAAGAGTTTTAGTTTCGGGTTTACCGTTAGGAACAACAACTGAATTCTTCGACTTTGCTTCTTCTTTTGTTCTGAAGGCAGCTTTGTTGTCCTTCCAATTTGATCTCCACGGAGACCTAGAAGAGGAACTAGATCTGAACCTCTTGGACTTGATTTGCTTCTCCACTTTAACGACTTTGTACAGTAGCTCCGCCATCTCTACGTAATGTTGCAATCATCCACGTCAACAATCTCCTTGTTGAATCCGACAATGAATCTAGCCATTGTTGCTTCTGTGTCTTTCTCTATGTTTGCTCTAACCATGGCGATTTCCATCTCTTTATAATAATCCTCTACACTCATGGAAACTTGAACCAGCCCTTGCAACTTTCTATACAAATCTCTATAGTAATGGCTAGGTATAAATCTCTTGTGCTTCACCAACTTCATCTCTTCCCATGACCGAATAGGCTTCTCACCATTCCTGTGCCTATTGATCACCAATTGATCCCACCATATACTTGCATAATCTAAAAACTCCATTGCCGCTAGCTTTACTTTCTTCTCCTCGGAGTAGTTATGACAATCAAATATGTGCACAACTTTTCTTTCCCACTCCAAGTATAGCTCTGGATCATACTTTCATTGAAAAGTCAGAATCGTCAACTTCAAAATCAACTTTGTCTTCTTCGTCGATCTCATGTCTTCTTTGTGATTTAGAACCGAAAGCAGACTCCAAATCATTCAATCTCGCATTCAACAATTTAAATTGGTCATTGACAGTTTTGATGAAGAATTTCATGTCGACCTCTTGTGGTTCTCCTCTTTCCTTACTCATGGTTTTAACATGTAAAATTAAATAAAATAAAGGGAAAATTGCAGCCACGGTACCAAATTTTTCACATTTTTGCAGACTTTGCCCAAACCTTTAAATAATTCGTACTTGAAGTCCAAATTGACAGAAACCGTTAGTTTGACCGTCGTTGACCAAAAATTGAAAATCTGACCAATTGTTGTCTAATTCTTAAAGGGCAAAATGGTAATTTTCCATTTCTTCATGTAAAAAAAACTAAAATCAAATAATTAAATCAAAAATCAAAATCCATGTCATCTTCTCCAACCACCCCAACCTACCCCACCCCCACCCAACCTAAAATCAAACTGCTGACACATCCACCCCCTCCCACCACCACCACCACCACCACCACGATCACTGCTGCAATTTTCCCTAAATTAATTTTAGTACCCCATCATGTTGACTCGTAGATGAATGCCGAGCTCATTGAAAATATCATACATTTGACCCAGATCGGCGCCATTACCATGGGAGTATAGAATCGATAGCTTCGCCACAGATTCTTCACATACATCACAATGATCTCGTTCCCCCTCTTGGTCTTCACTTTCAAAACATCCACGTTATCCTTCTTCGTCACCTCAGTTATCTTTAGTTTGCCAGTCCTCTCCTTCGCCACCACCCCGTACGACGACAGACTCGGCGGAAAGAACATAAAATTTGCCGCCATCGACGACATCACAGTCCCCATCTATAAATAAATGGATAGAACCCCTTCCTATATACACATATACAGATCTGTATATATATGGGATTGGAAGGGTTACGAAGAATTACCCTTTCTATATCAGGGATTCTCGCTAGATAGAGTGGGTTTTGCTCGTAGAATTTGGATTTCAATTATTACGGTACCATATAAGATTTAGGGAAAATTGCAGTGGCGATCGTGGTGGTGGGAGGAGGTGGGTGTGTCGGTGTGGTGGTGCCGGCAGTTTGATTTTGGGTTGGGGGTGGTTGGAGAAGATGACATGGGTTTTGATTTTTGATTTTAGTTTTTTTATATGAAAAATGGGAAAATTACCATTTTACCGTTTAAACATTAGTCAACAATTGGTCAGATTTTTAATTTTGGTTAACTGACAGTCAAACTAATGGTTTCTGTCAATTTGGACTTCAGGTGTTAATTGTTTAAAGGCTTGGTACCATGGGTGGCACAAATCAAAGGTTTGAGCAAAGTCTGTAAAAATGTAAAACGTTTGGTACCGTGGTTACGATTTTCCCTAAAATAAAAGGTGTTGACCCTCACACACTCCCTCACGTGTTTGCACTCAAATCAGATTGTTATCACTCACATTTCACACTATTTTGGTTTTTTCTTGTTGATGATCTCTCTTGCCTTTTACCACTCAAAGCTGAGCCAGCCCCGTTTTTAACAGAATCAAAGAATTCAACAAATCTCAAGAAGCAACTGGTTAGAGTGACAATCTCAAAAAAAAAAAAAAAAAAAGAATTTTGAAAACTTAGTTGAGGCAAACGGTGAACAGAAAGAAAGACCAAAGATAACTCTAAAGAACCAAGAAAATAAGAAAACTCTAAAAGGAAGCAAAAGACGTGAAAAAAAATCCCTAGAATTGACGCTAATTAGTTAGGAAGGCAAAAGACACAAAACAGCCTTGTATATGCTTGAAAAACAATCACTAGAACAAAATAAAATAAATTAAAGGGAAACTAGAACAAAATAAAAGGAACTAATTCAACAAGAATAAGAAACTCAAGCAAGAAAACAAGAATTAGAAACTTAATTCAGCAAGAGTAGGAAACTTGAACAACGAAACAAGAATGGGAAACTTTTAGGACTCAAACGATCAGCCACTTTGTTCTTTCCCTTTTTCAATAGGGAGAAGAAACACACAATGACAGAACAGAAATTGAATCTAACACAACGAAAAAGAAAGGGCGAATTCATTTTTTTTTTTAAAAAAAATCACGAATGCAAACAAAGATAGATGGAGATAAATAACCTGTTTCCAGTAACCCAAAGCTCCGATACCAAATGATGGTGACACTCTAGGCGAAATTACCCTAGGAACCCATGAACTCAATGGAATTGGAACAAATCGGTCTGCTAGGAACGTGTTGAAGATGATCAAATTAGAGCCCTAAGGAAACTAAGTCCTTAAAACCCTAATCTTGAGACACCACAAAGGTTGATCACTCCCTTTGATAAGTCGAAATTCAAGCATTCAATCTAGAACGCAAGAAGGTAAAGCAAACAGCTTTCTGAATAAACTTAATAATTGATAATATTCTTCCCAAAAATAACATGGTTGCTCCTTTCTATAAGTAACAAACCTTAGCTAATTGAAAAAAACGAAATGGGCCTAATTAAAAACAAATAAAAGACTAAAACTAATGACAATTAAAACATAAAAGCCCATAATTAAATAAAAGACTAAAATTAAAATTCCTAATTAACCCTTGCACTCTTCTTGTCCTTCCAAATCTATCCCTTGTACAAAAGATAAGTGACCATCCTTGGTGAAGTTTTGAAATCTTCTAATTTAGTTTTAGAATCTTCTAGCACAGTCTCTTTGTATTTTCCATGTTCAAGCCTTGCAAAGCCTCTATCATCCTCTTTGTCTTTGCCCTAGTCATTGGACCACCAATTCCTTGCAAAGGATCTTGATAATATTTGGGAACATCAACTTGGTCAGCACCTCGATCACCTTGATCTCCATTAGCTGTAGCTCCTTGCTTTAAAAATTGTTGAATTATGTTGTGGGCCAAAGCTATGAAGTGCAGAAGCTTTATATTTAATTTGAGGATGCATTTTTGAGAATCGTGCTAATGATTTGATGTTTTGTACATTAACAAAAACGACAACTGAAGTTGTGACTTCTTCTTTTTTAGGCTGAAGCGTTGACGCACTTGCGTGTCAAACACGAGCTAATCTGAAGCATTGATGACGAGGCCCATTTGAATTGAAAGATTCGGGTTTTGTATGAAATTGTTGCTTATGATGAAATGGATCCAGATCTAATGGCTAATATTCCCTGGCTTCGCCTATAAAGCCAAAGCCTTGCCATTCTCATGCTTTTTACCTTTGTAAATCTCTTAATCTTCTCAATCCTAAATTTTTTTTTACCATTACTGTTCTCTGATAATCAATATGTTCTTAGAGCTTCCTCTTCTACTTTAGTTAGGTAATTCCTTGATCATTTCTATAAATTTCCTCTTCCCATTTTTTAAACTTTTGATAGCTTCTGGTTCAAATGTTGGTAAGAGGAGGGCAGATGCTGTAATAGCCTTTGAGTTTAGGGTGAGCCTTGCACAAATTGAAGACCATGCTGGTAGGTGCGGTGGGGGTTTATGGGCCATGAGTGAGGGTTACATTGACAATAAGGTTGGGGGAGGGCTTTGAAAATTGCTTCTATTATGACCCCCGAAAAGGTTGCCGAAATTAGGGAGAAGTATAGGATACTAGATACCATAGAACTCTTAATACTCGAAGCCACGAACATTCCTGCTATCTGGGGCAGTGTAATGTGGTTGTTAGTGAATACTTGTTTAAGGCGGTGCTAATGGTCTCTGCACGTCTTCCAAACAGTATTATAAACTCGTATCTTAGAGAAAGCAAAATTGAAGGAGTGGTACTACTCTGCTCCCTTTTGTAGTGGGTCTGCTTTCTTTAATTAAGGGGTTCAAGTAATCCTTATTATGGATGAGAAATGGATGGCAGATCATCGAGGGAGATAAGGTCCCAAATGCCACTGTGCTGACCCAGTATTCTGAAGCTCATGAGTTGTTATCCTATGAACTTGTCCTTTATTTTAGTAACTGCTGTCTGATGCTATTTGTTATGTAGTTTCAGGTTACCGATCCAAATTATCCCAGGCTGAGTGGGACAACATCGAGGACATCTATAGGCATCCTCAAAGGCTGGGCCATTTCGATCGCCTCATCGATTGTAACAATTTTTTATGGACTTCAAACTAATGGCTTCCAAATGCAAATGTCAATGCCTTTAATTTCTGCCATTTCCATACCATTTAGATTAACATTACACTACTCTTTGCAGAAAATTTTGAGAAGATGTATCCGACCCCTGACATGGACTCTATCTTGTGAACCACTTCTACAGTCAACTCCAAGGCTCTGAAACTTTTCTTTAGTAGCTAAGCAAGTCAAGAGAAAGCTAAATCACCTCAGTCAGCATGCTAAAAAAGGGATGATGAATTGGGCACATCTGCTATCTTCGTTGCTCGATTAGCTCTGTTGCTGGGAAGTTTGGCACATCTGGTGCCTTCGTTGTTGGACTACCTCCACCCCACCTCTATCGCCAAGCTGATACAGTCTAGTTTTTCAGCCATAAAGGCTTAAAAGGCCAGGGAGGCCATGAAGAGGCTACTATAGAGGTGAAGCAAGTCTCCAAAGCAGTTGATAAGACTTGTGCTGTTAGGACCCAGGAAGTCCCTTGAAGGATATCTAGAGGAGCAATGGAGAGTCAGTTGAAAACCTGGCATAGACAGAGCAAGAAGCCAAAATGGTGAAGGCCGAAGTTGAAGATTTTAAAGTTCAGCTTACTGAAGAGGCGGCGAAGCTAGAGTCTACCTTGGTAGAGATTAAAGCTTTGAAGAAAGAAGTCTATGAGTCCCAGTGCAAAGTGACTTCCTTAACAAACAGGTAAAAAAGTTCTCACAATCATCAGAAGTTCCAAGGTCTTGGAGGCTGCCAACTTAGAAAATACTAGCCTAAAGGACCAAGTTAGGTAGCTAGAGTACTAGGTATCGTGGTACACAAAGGAGATGGAGCATGACAAGGCAGAAGCACAGAGGGCAGGGGAGGAGAGAGTGAAGAACTACATCGCCATTTTTCATCTGACCGAAGAGTACCAACGCTTCGACGCTTATTGGCGGAGGTTCGCATACGTTGAAGTGTTAGACCTGGTAAGAGAACTTTACCTAGATCTTGATATTGCCAACCTAATAGATGAATGTCTGGATGAGAAGCCTTATACCCCCAGCTGATGATGCAGCAAATGGGCAGATGGCAAAAATGAAGCTAACTAAAAGGAGGGTCCTAAGGCTGAAACTTCTAACCAAAAAGCCATTTCTACTGAAGCTCCTAACATAGAAGCGGCAGACTCCACAACACCTCTAGCTTAGCTTGGTATTTTCTAATTTATAAGTATATCATGTCTTCTATGACGAAGTTGAACGTTCTAGGAGAAGTCCCTGCACCGATAAACCATCAAACCTTGCTTAATTAATGAAATTTATTCTACCATATATTTGTGTTTGTACTGTTTTACATTTCTACCAAGTGTGAATGCTTTGTCTATTACGCATCGTATAAGATATTGTCTAATATTGCCACTAACCATAGACACAACATATGAAAGCACAGTTGAACTTCCAAATTAGTCTAATGCATATGTAACATCTTCAAAAGATAAATGAACCTCCATTTTACTTTGAGCTTCTACACAAGTGGGATTGTCACCCCGACGATTAACAACTTGCATTAACTTTGATTTTTGAGGAACTTCTCAACACGGTGGATGGTTCATCCATGCAGGGACTTCCCCCATGACGTTCAACATCGTTATAGGAGGCACGTAAGCTTCAAAGGGTTAGGAGTCCTCTTTGGGATCCGACTCTTTACTAAAGCCCACGCTTCACTGCATGGTGGATGGTTCAGCCATGTAGGAGCTTCTTCCAATGATGTTCAACTTCATCGTAAGAGGCATATGATGTAAGCCTTGGTGAGTTAGGAGGTAGTCCTCTTTGGGGTCCAACTTTTCTTCGAGGCACCCATGCTTCCTTGCATGCTGGATGGTTTTATCAGTGCAGTGACTTCTCCTAGAATGATCAACTTCGTCATGGAAGATATGATATACATCTCGAAGAATTATGAGGTGGTTCCATTTGGATTCAACTTTTCTTCGAAGTATCCACGCTTCTTTGAATGGTGGATGGTTAATCCATATTGGAGCTTTTCCATAGACATTTAGTTTTGACAAGAAAGGCATATGATGTATGTCTCAAATAATTAGGAGGTGGTCCTCCATAGGATCCAACTCTTCTTCGAGACGCCCACGCTATCCTCCATAGGATGGTTCATCCTTGTAGGCATTTCTCCCATGAAGTTCAGCTTCGTCGTGTAAGACATATTATGTACGCCTCGAAGAATTAGGATATGGTCCCCCTTGGGATCTAACTCTTCTCCGAGGCTTCCACGCTTCCTTGTGTGGTGGATGACTTATCCCCGTAGGGGTTTCCCCTTGACGTTCAGTTTCTTCATGGGAGGCATGTGATATATGCCTCGGATAATTAGGAGGTGGTCCCTTTTAGGATCTAACATGCCTTCGAGGCGCCCATGCTTAATCAGGAGGTGGTACTCTTTAGGATCCAACTCTTCTCTGAGGCATCCATGGTTCCCTGCATGGTGGAATTTCATCTGTATAGAAGCTTCTCTAATGATGTTCAACTTTGTCGTAGAAGGCATATGATGTGAGCCTTAGAGAATTAGGAGGTGGCCTCCTTTGGGATCCAACCCTTCTCTGAGATGCCCACGCTTTCCTATATGGTGAATGATTCATCCTTACAAGGGCTTTTCCTATGACATCTAGCTTCGTCATAGGAGGCATATTGCTTGGGGATTTTTTTCCGGACAAAACACTTTTTATTGCATTAACAAAAACATAGCATAGGCTGGGAAAGATCTTCTAGCTAATGGAACACACTCTCTTGCAGAGCATACTATCTTCAAAAATGAAATGTACTTACCTTCTTCTAAGTTTTTAGGCTTTTTCATTGTCATCGGGTAGGACTAGTCTTTAAGGAAAGCTATTATGGCCTATATCCACGAGCGCGTATATCCACATCACTCCTTCTATATTAGCAATAGAGGGTCTAGGAAGATGCTCAATGGGCACTAGCATTAGCAATTCCAAATCCTTATTGCTAGCCAATTTTGATAAAGCAACAACATGAGCATTTTCCACGTGTGGATTTTGCGCTAGTTCAAACATTCGAAATATGGGAGAATGTCCATGACTAGATTGAGATATACGTCCATGCCCTTATCCCTATGGTAAAGCTGGTATTGACTTTGCTAACTACTAGCTGAGAATCACTGCAGATAAGTAGTCTCTTCACCGGCATCTCCTTAGCCAATCTGAGGCTAACAATGAGAGCCTCATACTCTGCCACATTGTTAGTGGCCTTGAATCCGAGCCTCATTGCGCAGTTAAGTTTGAGACCTTTTGGGCCAAAGCTATGCTTGCTCCCGAGTCTCTCTCCAGAGAAACCATCTATAAACAGGTTCAACACGAGGGGTTCTATGGGATCCATAATTCTTTCCTTTTATGGATGTTGGCAAATTTTGTCACAAAGTCAACAAGAACTGGAACCTTGATAGAGGTTCTTGCTTCAAAAAAAAATATCAAACTCACCGAGCTCCATCGTCCATGTCATTAATCTCCCCAAGGCATCAGACTTCTACAGCACTTGTTTAAGTGGGAAGTTAACGTACATATTTGCTATGAATAA
Organism: Fraxinus excelsior; assembly: GCA_019097785.1. Taxonomy (NCBI): domain Eukaryota; kingdom Viridiplantae; phylum Streptophyta; class Magnoliopsida; order Lamiales; family Oleaceae; genus Fraxinus; species Fraxinus excelsior. Next base: position 10,546,863 of record CM032636.1, on the reverse strand, counting down.
GATATAGGGCCTGAACTTCTTGGAAGTCGTGACCAGGGATAAGGCGAGCTTCTCCATATCTGACCAGGGAAGCCACCTTTTTCTCTTACAAGAATAGAGCTAATGGCCTCATCATACATGATTAAATAAAGTTACAGTGGCTCGTTAGCTTGTGGCTTATAGAGGAGGAGGGCCTATCCCTGGAGCTTCTTCAGCCCTTAAAAGGCCTCTTCGTACTCCTCCGTCCACTAGAACTTATTTCCTCTTATGAGGACCTTGAATAAAGGGAGACACTTATTAGTGGCTTTCGATAGAAACCGACTTAAGGCAGCCACATGCCAGTGAGGCTGTGCACCTCTTTCAATTTTTGTGGAGACCTCATTTCTATGAAAGCCTTTGTCTTCTTCGGGTTAGCTTCTATGCCTCGTCAGTTTACTATGTAGCCTAGGAATTTTCTAGAGGCAATGCTAAATGCGGACTTAAGGTAGTTCAACTTCATTTAATTCCTTAAGATTAGGAAAGTAGCTTTTATGTGTATCATATGGTCCTCAATGTTCAAGAATTTTACAACCATGTCATCCACATATACCTCCATGGTTTTGCTAATAAGGTCGGCAAATATTTTATTCACAAGTTTCTGGTAAGTGGCCCAGGTATTTTTCAACCCAGAGGAACTATCTTTTAGGTGGGCTTGGTTGAGATTGGAGAAATATATACAGACCATCAACTTGCCGTTGTGTTTCTATACTAACACAGGGTTGGAGATCCACTTAGGGTAAGTGGCCTATTTGATAAAGCCATTGCTTATAAGCTTCTTCACTTTCTCGAGGTCCACGAAGTAGCTCTCTAGCTCCTCAACAGGAGTTGTTTGTGAGTCACGAGTAAACAATATAAGGATCCAACTTGTCAAATATAACCTATTTTTCAAAGATTTTTCCTTCTAAGGCATCCAACATTTCAAAGTCTTCAATTTGTTTATGGATCTACCTTTCTTTAGGTGCATCTTCCATTTCAGCATCACCTTTATATCTCGAGGCTTGGCTTTCCTGACGAAGTTCGAGTAGCATTTCCTTGTTCCCATCTGATAACCTTGAACAGTGGCTATCCCATACTCGATAGAGAATTTTAACATAAGTGGTGGATGAACGTAGTGGCCCATCAGTCTTTTAGGGTGGCTCTTCCTAGCAAGCCGTGGTAGGCGAAACGTTTATTAACCACCAAAAATTCCATGAAATTGAGGGTTGTTTGAGGAAGCAAACCCATTTCTACTATGAGGGTGATTTTTTTCCCTTGGAAGGATTCTGTCTCCGGTGAAACCTCACAGATGTAAGTTCATGGTCCACAATCATCTTATCAAAGATGACTTCAAACAAAATGTTGACGAAGTTGTAGTTGTCTATTAACATCTGTTTCAATCCATTGTAGGCCACTACTGCCCTTTCTATAAGAGCTTCACAATGGGGTAATGTAAGTCCATAACATCCTCTTGGGTGAAGGTGATAGGCTGCCTTCCTTGGGGATTACATTGATTATGTAACTAGCCATTGGGGGGGAGGGGAGGGGGGAGGGGGACTTTACCTCTCTTATGTAGTTCTTTGGGGCGTTCCTGGTTTCGCCGCCTACATTTGTCGAGGGGTCCCTATGTTGCCTTTTGCCCATTTCCTGGGCCTTTCTCCATCACGTTTTCTCTTTTGTTGTGGAGAAGCTTCTCGATCGGATTGTCTCCCCTCTTCACACCTAGGTTGTTGGGTTTACTTGGGCGAGAGTAGATCCCTTTGAGGGGTGATTATTTTTTGGTTAACCCGGGGATTGACCGGATCCGAGTGTTGGGTGTTGCCTCTCTCGCCGCTGTTTGGATCCACTTTGCTCTTTGTTAGTGGTAGGTCTTTGTAGGTTAGCGTGGGTGTTGCATTCAGTGTAGCTGTGGCAAGTGCTTGGCTTGAATTGGGAGAGATCGTATGGTCGGCCTGGTTCTACTATTGGTCCATCAGATAGCAGGTGAACCCTCTTTCCTTGTTGCATTTGAGAAATTGGGAGACCCTGCTGGCCTTGTTGCACAAATCAATTAACCATTCATTAATGATATTGCACCTCATCATTTCTAACAGAGAATCATGGCTAGAGGGATCGTAACCGTGTACATATCTTCGAAAGAGGATATTCATGTTAAGTCCTCCTCTTAAGGCTGATAGCGCCTCCCAATCAGTGACTTGCATACAGTGTGTCATTTCATCACTACAATGGGCAACTCTTTTTTTATGACTCGGGTGTCCAAGTTTTGCTCGACTAATCCGGATGCGGTCACAGCTTATACACACTTGAGCCAAACATTCGATGATTTTCCTCCTGTTCCAACATAGATGTTGCCTTCCAGCTGCCGTGGGGATTTGAACATTCGATACTCTGTAGAGAACCCTCATACTTTACAACTGCGTCATGCCGGTGGGGGCGGCTAGAAAACTCTTTAACATCTCTCCAAGTTGGCCCTCATGTCCTAGAGGTGCTGGATAGGAGCCTCACCTTCTTTATTTGTTGCAAATCACTTCAAGAAGGAACTTTGACGTCCAGCCAATTCTAATACTCCTTGCCGATATTCTACTTGGTTAATTTTACAAAAGGTCACTGAACTTACCTAAAAATTTACAAAACGAGCACTAAAGTTTAAAACTTGTAGAAACAGTCACAGAAGTTTCATGTGCTTTCACAAACGGTCACTGAAGGACCGTTATGATTTTAATTCAAACTTAAAGAACCAAAACACGCGGACATATAGAAGCTTGACCACCTCAAGTGCAAATTTCTTTTAAACAAGAATACACAATATTTTGTTGTTTAACATGTTTTCATTTGCATGTACATCGTGACAATTTATGTAACAAAGAAATCTTTAAGATTGATAAACATGCATATGACTAAATGAATATGTGCAATCAATGAGCAAATCAGGTAACTGGTGCATAACTAAACCATGTAAGAATTTCCCATGCAATTTGACAGATACAATATCTATAAGAAAACAGTAAGGTTGCTTTATCAACAATTTAACTCTATTATAATCCAATTCATTTATGTCATAATCCATTTGCCTGCTGAGAAAGGTGAAGATTTTGGATTTGAACAACCGATATCTGGCAAACCCAATCGTGAACTGGAACAATGCGTGGCAAGTTAGGGATTCCCAAAACTGTTTTTAGGAAAACGAGACCTTGGGGTCAAAATTACTAGGGCTGAACCACATGAATTACCATCACCATGCCAAAATCAAGTCCTTGCCTCTGAACCACTAGATGAAGATTACGGACCAATATATGCTGGAAGGTGAGGGAGGGACTAACGGCAATAATAGATGTTGGAGACACTTAAAGGGCACAACACATGGGAAGACACTCAAATCCATTGAGTTTAGTCTACGACATGGTGCTCCCTCTACATGGCAGAGATAACTATCCATCAACTAAGGTGAAATCACAATCAAGGCAAGTCACATGAAACGACCAGATGTTGACTACTTTGGCTAAGCTATAGTGTTCATCTCAACTTCATATTAGTTTTTTTCTTATTATACTATCAATAGCATGGTCGATGTTAACAAAACTTTTGGTCAACACCAACATCACCTGTTGGAGGAGAGTCTTCAATCACCAAAGAACCGAGCTCAGTATCGTCGAATCAAAAGTGCGGGATTTAGGTTAAAAGGTAATAAGGCCCAATAGGTAGCATATAAATGGGCTGTCAACCAAAAAGTCATCCAAGAGTTATGGGTCGGGCCATGCGTAGTACTAATTAAATTAAGCTACTTCAAATCGCCCAAATAGGTTATAGGATTGGTTTAAACAATTGTGGTGTCGATATACTACTTCAGTCATCTGGTCGATGCCAACTAAATAAACAATGAATTTACATCATTGCTCGGGAGGTCTTTTGACAACGATTTGCCTAACAAACCTCCACCTTGGTGTCAAAGGACCTGTAAAGAAAACTATTACGCATTAGTAATAATCCAAAATGAGAACCAATAAAATTGTAAATTATTTACCTCCACCGATATTTAGAAGATCTTTGCAACTTTTAAACTTCACCAACGGTAGCACCTCAGTGCCCATGTCTGAGAGATTATATTATGTGTGTATTTTCTCAACTCTAACATCAAAAATAGAATTCTTGCATGGATGTATAGATGACTGACTATCAGAATATACTATCACATAATCATTTAAAACACAAAGTTCATGTAAAATGCCTCTTAGCCATAAAGCTTCTTTAATAGTTTCAGTAGTAGCGATGTATTCAGATTCTGTCGTGGACACTGTAACTATGTGTTGTAACTGTGATTTCCAACTAACACAAAAGTTAGATAAAGTAAACACATAAGAAGAATTAGATTTCCTATTATATCTATCCCCAGCATAGTCAACATCTACAAAATCCTTGAGTTTTACACCCTCGTTATTGACACCAAACCTTGGACCTACATTACTAGTTCCCTTTAAATACCTCAACATCCATTTCAAGGCTTTCCAGTGCTCAGGACCTGGAGCTTGATCTTTAGATAATAAAAAATGATTAGCTAAAGGTAATGCAACATGGTTTCAATCATGCATGCTGAATTTCTTCAACACCTTTGAAACACATGAGGACTGATGTAAAAATACAATAGAATTTGACCCATCTCTTTCAATTTCCATACCTAGGATTCTTTTAGCCTTTCATAGATCTTTCATGTCAAATTCACCATTCAAATTTGTTTTTATGTCACTTATCCATTTAGGTGCTGAACCAACTAAATACATATCATCGACAGATAGTCATTATTAGCATCATTATGTTCAGTAAAGGCAATGATCAAACTTACTACGATGAAACCCTATAGATCGTACAAAAGAATCAAAATTTTTATACCACTGTCTAGGTGATTGTTTTAGGCCATATAAAGATCATTTCTAGAAACACATGATCAGGTTTTAATTTGTTTTTAAAACCTCTTGTTTGATTCATAAAGATTTTGTTCATCAAGTACACCATGTAAAAACAGCAGTTTTACATCAAGTTGTTCGAGTTCGCAATCAAAATGTGCAATCAATGCAAGTATGACTCTAATAGTAGTGTACTAAACAACAAGTGAAAAAAATCTCGTTGTAATCAACCCCCTCTTTCTAAGTGTACCCATTGTCCGCTAACCCAGCCTTAAACCTTAAAGGTTCAAATGCTCTAGTACCCTTCTTAACCTTAAATACCCACTTACAGTCAACAATAGATTTATTCTAAAATTTAGGTACTAGCTCCCAAGTTTGATTCTTTTCTAAAGAAGACATCTCATCTTTCATTGCCTTAAACCACTCTTCAAATTGTTCACTTTCATCGCCTCCTCAAAGGTCTTTGGCTCTCTATTAACTAACTCTTCATAGTTTGCATGAGCAAAAGCTAGCTCAGATTCATAACCAAATCTTATAGGTACTCTAGACCGTCTCCTCTATCCCTAGCTAAGTTATAATCTGCTAAGGGATTCTCTTCTTCATAGTGTTCTTCTATTACTACTTCCTCCCTGTTCTCCATGTCAAGTTATTGTTCCTGAGTCTCCACCTCACTCTCTGTCTGGATGGATGTGCTAAGTTTTCCTAACTCCACATTCAATTATCTCTTCACCTTGTACAATCTTCACTCGCATGTTCAGATTCAGTTTTAAGACATGGCATTTCCTCTCATTGAATGTAACATCTCTCATCACAATAATCTTAACCCCCTTTTGGCTCGTATCCCACAACCTGTACCCCTTGACGCCCCACCTAGAAAAACACATTTTCTGGCTTTAGGTAAAGCTTTCCCTCACTCTGATGAGAAAATGCAATACAACCAAAATTTCTAACCATGGAATAATCACTTAGTTTACTCTACCATTTTTCATGTGGAGTATATCACCATTCAATACAGCAGATGGAGTCAAATTAATCATATAATAATCAGACATAACAGTTTCGCCCCAAAAAGACTTTGGGACTCTAGAACTTAACATCATGCAATGCACTTTATCAAGTATAATTCTATTTATCCTTTTCGCTTCTCTATTGAGTCAAATTAATCATATAATAAGCAGACATAACAGCTTTATGTCTTGTTATCCCATTTTCTTTACACATATTGTCAAATTCAGTGTTACAAAACTCTAACCCATTGTCAGTTCTCAACAACTTGATCTTCTTACCAGTTTGGTTTTCAACTTATCTTTTCCAATTATTAAAACTATGAAAAATGTCGATCCTTTAAAAGATAAACCCACACTTTCTAGTGTAGTCATCAATAATAGACAAGAAATACCTATTTCCACCTGAGGTGGGACTGCTAGATGGACCCCACAAGTCCGAATGCACATATTGAATCATGCCTTTAGTTTTATGAACACTCGTTGAAAAAGTAGTTCTATGATGTTTACCAAGCACACAATGGTCACACAAACATAAATCTGACACGCACTCATTTCCAAATGCACATTTTTCATTAAGAAGTTTAATCCTCTTAATACCCACATGTGCAAGTCTATTTTCCCATTTTTGTGTGTGATCAACTTTAGCATAAGAGATAGAAGAATTTAAACCTCTCTCATCACTTCTCCAGTAGTTATATAAATATCATTTTTCCCAATTCCCTTAATAGAGTGCACCCTTAATCAATTTCAAAACCCAATTTTCAATTTTTCTAGTGAAATCAGCTTTCTCAAGTATTTATACTAAAATTAAATTTTTAGACAATTCAGGGATATACCTAACATTTTAAAGTGTGCACAAAGCCAGTATCAAACTTTAAAGTAATATCATCAATGCCAACAACATTATAAGCAGAATTGTTACACAACACAACATGCCCATCATTTGATTTATGCAAATTTTCAAACCATTCTTTTTGTGGTGTCACGTGAAAAAAATGAACCAGAATCAAGTATCCATTCATGCAAATGAGAATTGGTAGGTAGTTAAATTCAATTTAGCAGAACAATAGGATTTGTAATCATATAAACCTCACCATCATCACCATCGAATATAGAAGACGGTGCATTTATCTCATCTCTATCTTTATTACCCTTTCGCTTATTTTTTTCTTTATAGCAATCCTTTATGAAATGCCCCGTGTTCACACAGTTATAGCATTTCTTAATCTTGGTCCTAGATTTAGATCTAGGCCTACCCTTGCTCTTCCTTCTACTTTCATTACTATTAGACTTGCCCCTACTTTGAAAACCATCACGATTGTTTTGCCTAAATCGAGTTCTACCCCTCATCATGTGAATCTCGACGCTTTTTCCAATCATGTTTTTCAGCTCTAATCTCAATCTCCTTACTTTTAAGGAAGTCAATGACAATTTCAGGCATTAAAGTGTCTCATCGTACTTAATAGCATTTTTCATTTCCTTATAAGTATTAGGTATGAAATTCAGTAAAATAATAGTCTTATATGTTTCAGACACTGACTCTTCATAGTTAACAATATCTTGAACAAATTTGTTAAACACATCTAAATTGTAATCAAGATTTTTTGAAGAATCCATTTTGAAACTGAAAAAACGCTCAATTAAGTAAAGTTTGTTTGGAGTAGATTTGAACAAATAATAGTCTTCCAACTTTTCCAAAGTTCTTTAGTGGTTTTCAGTTTACCCACTTTTCTCAAAACTACATCAGCCAAGTGTAAAATAATTGAAGTATAAGCCTTCATCAGCTTCTGTTTTTTGTTCTTTTGAAAAATCAGCAAGAAAGTTGCCATGAATGGCTTTTAAAACCTTTTGTTGAACTGAAATACCTCACATTTTTTTTTGCCAGATTGAAAAATCACATTTTTCGTTAAAAGTTCCCAAATCAAAATTGGCGTTGTCATTTCTAATAATCAATAAAAAATACAAGGTCACAATTAAGCCATTCAAAGTAGACCTAGAGTCGCAAATATACATTGTTTTAGACTTCCAAGGTTTCGTAAGATTACGATCTTAGATCAAGGGCATGTTCCAAACGAAGAAGGTGTATTGTAATAACTTAACAGTGCAATAAGAGATGTCAACTAAGCAATTTCACTCATTATATAACAAAATATAATATATTGTAATTTATCAAATAACAATTTTAATCACGTAGTAACTAAGAGCAAGTAATTCCTAATTTTTAGCACAGGCAATGGTACCACACGGTAATCTCAATCCTATTATCACCTCAAACGATGATGCGCTAGTGCTGAAATTAAACAGGATTAGCCAATTTACAAGATCAGACCTATCTGAGTTCGTAAATCTCGAGGAATATATTTTTTAACACTTTAGGGCCACCACTATTTGCCCTAAAGTCTGCAACAACCGATGGAATGCAAAACTAAATCCCAAACACTCAGGGGCCAAATCATCCCGATTTCACCGTATCACCCAAAACAGAAAATTAACACCACAAACGCATAAGAAATAGTGTTGGGATAAAACTACCCGAAGTTGGTGTCGCCGGAGGAGCCCACACGCGCCTCGCCGGAATCTCCATGCGCCGCTAGCAACGGCGGCCGTCAATTCCACACGTTGGACCACCAGAACCTCCTCCACCTGCACCTCTCAATTGTGGTCTCCGTTTCACCAATGGCCTACTGGATTGGCCGGAAAACCCAGTTGCAAGTCCGGTTATTTTGAAAAAATTTGGACAGGTTTTTTCAACAGTTTTTCTGTCGATTTTGGATATGTTTTCCACGAAAATCACCACCAACGAACACTCTGATACCAAATGTTGGAGGAGAGTCTTCAATCACCAAAGAACCAGGTTTAGTATCGTCGAATCAACACCACAATTATCAACCCAAACCATAAACCAAAGCACCAAAAATACCGATTGCCCACAAAGAGCAGAGTGTAGGGTTTTATCTTAGTCTCAAGGTCAGCAACAAAGGGTAAGAAAAGAGATTAAACAAGGAACTGAACCAGAATGCTTGAAGCCTAGAAGACATGAACGAAGCAGCCGTTTTCTCTCAACCAAAGGAGAGCAACAGTAACAGGCAGCATATATAAGGGAAAAGTGTGGGCTTTAAGTTAAAAGTTAAGCATATAAATTGGCTGTATCCAAGGGTTATGAGTCTAGCCATGAGTAGCACTAATTAAATTAGGCTACTTCGAATGACCCAAATAGTTTATAGGACTGGTTTACACAATTGTGGTGTCAATATACTACTTCGGTCATCTGGTCGATGCCGACTGAATAAATAATGAACTTTCATCATCGCCCGGGAGGTCCAATTTGCCTAACATCACCTTAAGTATATTGTACTCAAAGATGATGGAGGAAAAGGGAATACCTGAAATGTTCCATAAGCCATTTGACAGTGCATTGATAGGACTTAATGGTGTACCTATGACTAGCAAGGGTCAAATAAACCTCGCTTAGTGGTAGGAAAAGCCCCACAATAAAATCTGCTCGACGGCTAAGGTCATAGTGATATAGTTACTCCTTACAATGTCATCATAGACCAATATTGCTCTATGAATTAAGGGCCATAATTTCTATATCATTACTCCATAAAAGATCCAATGCCATACGACATGGGAGGGCTAAGAGGTTACAACTGCTACAATGCATTGTGATGAATACCAGGCTAGTACTGAACTCAACCCTGTGGCAGTACCATACTACCTACGAAATACTTCCGAATGAAACATAAAAGTTGCGGTTTGCTGGATTGTAGCGCATGACAGTTATTCATTCAATCATATCTGCACAAATCATTTGGAGGCCTTCCTAATTAAAGTTATTAAAACACAATTAACTACAAGTAAACTTATTTGATCCCCCGCATATAAAACAAATAACAAATTTGAATAAAATACAATCATTCAAAGAATCTTTATCAATATGAAAATGAAAATAAGAATTTCCATGTAAAACTTGCAAGTTTGCAAAAACAAGAAATTATCACCCATTAATATAAGTGGCATACCTCCTGAAAACTTTGTAAATAGGGCATTTCTTCCTTCTTTCTCTCTTGAATAATTTTTTCCGCTTACGAAATTTAGGAAAATACAAAGCCACGAATATATTTATACTCCATATCTATGATGGATACGAGCAAGTGTTTATATACTTTTGCCAAAAAATAATAAATTGATTGATTGATCACGAACAAGATATGAACGCTTGTTTAACATGTTTTCTTTCGCATGCGTAGTTAAATAAAATATAATATAAAAATTTAAATTCTGAGAATTATAAATATACACATAACTACGTGAATAAGTGTGATCAACATGGACTGAAAAGCAAGTGCAAGGTGCATAACTTCTTGATTAACTAACTCCAACGAAATTTGGCCAACATATGTATCGTGAAATATTAATATCTACAAGTCAAATTATTCAGGTTACTTTTTTGGGACTTTTTACTCAATGACAACCAATGCCTATATTACAAAAAAATTATGTAATACAAAATGATTTTAATGTACAATCTATATAATTGCACTATAACAGTACATCACTAACATATTACCTCATAAAATAGCTATTTACATTGCAAAGCAACAATATCGATAAGAGTTTTTTCTTTTCTTTTTGAAAACCATTTTACTTGATAATGTATCATGTTTGTTAGTATTACAGTTACAAAATCATGTATTTAATTTAATCGTGATCATTGTCGTGTATTTTGCACTCAACTAAAGAAAATGTGGTGTTTATGTGTAATATTCATTTTCCACCCGTGCACATTAAAACTTGGGTTTAAAATTAAAAGATATAATCCTCCTTGTTATTCCATTTTTAGTGTACCAATTAAAGCAACAATTTGAAATCATCCATGTTGATCAATATTTCTAATTTAATTGAAAGCCTCTCTCGATAGTTATCAAACATATTCCCCTCATTTAACTCTTCTCTCTCGATGAAAAATGTAAACATGATAAACGAATTAACAAGTACTAGAACACATATTCTAATAAAGCATATAGGTATGTCTCTGTCCTCTATCGATTCTTAAAATATTTATTATATTGTGCTTGAAACCTATTGTCTCTCTCGTTGACAATAAAATTTACTAACAATTCAATTGATGATCATACAATTGAAAAGAATGATAAAAAATAATAATGAACATCCATAAATTAAAACAAATTAAAAATATCATAACAATGGTTCATCTCATCCTATCAATGTATAAAATTAGCCTTACATATCGAAATTACAAGAAATCAAGGTTAAGTGAAAAGATATAACTTGAATTTTCGATAAATTGAGAAGATGAAGATGAATTTTGAAATCTTGAATCTCTTCAATGGTTTCTTGATGAATCTACACTTGGGCCTTCTCTTCTTTGCCCACAAAATAAGTTTGAATCTTTACTTGAATGAATTCTTGCAAGTCCCCTTCAATTATCTCACAAAAATTATGAGTTTTCCTCATTTGACGATAATAATTGATGAGTATTGAAGTATATAATATGTATATATGAAAAGTCTCTAATACATTCTACTGTTAGGTGTTTGTAAGAGTATAAAATTGGTTGAAAATCACGTTCAAATTGGTTTCTAAAAGAGCTCCAATCAAATAAGAAAAGTTGCCTTTGCACGAGGTTTTTTTGTCCAAATAATGGCCAGTAGGAGAACAAACCAAGTTTGGGAGAGATGTTTCATCAATATGTGCATAAAACAGACAAAATATTCAACAAATTGATATTAATTTTTAAAAGCAGCTAGTATTTATCAAGAAATTGGAGATACAAATTGGTCAAATAACTCAACAACTTATTGAACGTCCACATGAATCCTAAGAGCAAGTGATGGCAATAAGAGTAGTAGAAAACGATCCACTCAGGGTTCCTGTAAAAGTTAAAGCATATGTACCTCCTCTTCTATTCCCCAAAGACTTTGAAAGAAGTCAATTCAAAAAAAATATTCATGTTATAACTACAATGAGTGGAGTAGAATTACCAAAGATTAATGTGAAACGACCAGAAAGAAAAGATGACTAGGAAGATGTGATTAAGAATGGAGGAAGAATCTGCATCCGCCTCAATTGAGAATGAAGAAAGTATAGAAGCATCTATTGCCAAGGCACCAAGTCCAATTAAGGCTTACGTGCTCATTCCACTTCCTCAAAGGCTCAACAAGAACAAGCAAGACACACAATTTGAAAATTTTCTTGATATTCTCAAAAAGCTCCAGATTAATATTTCGTTGATTGATACGATATTACAAATTCCAAGCTATACAAAATTTTGGAAAGTGATGTTAACAAGTAAAAGAAAGCGTCCGGAGTTTGAAATTGTGGTATTAATGGAGAAAAGTAGTGCAAAACAAATTAGCTCCCAAGTTGAAAGATCCAAAGAGTTTTACTTTGCCTATTTCAATTGGAAATTCTTGTGCTTTTAATTCATTATGTGTCATATTCTGTTTACAAGAAATTGAGATTGGGTGAAGTCAAATCAACAACAATAAAGCTACAACTAGCTGATATAACAATTCAAAGCTATGTGGCAAAGTTGAAGATGTGCTCATAAAAGCAGAAAATTTAATATTTTCAGTTGACTTCATTGTGATGGACATACCAAAAGATCGAGACATTCCAATTATATTAGGTTGGCCATTCTTAGAAACGGGTCAAACTTTAATTAACATGGAGAAATGTGAGCTAATATTGAGGGTGTATGACAAGCAAGAGATACCATTTGAGAAACCTTCCAACAAAAATCATTGATTTAGAATTGATGAAGAAGAGCCACCTGATCAACGAAATTGTCAGAATAGAAGATCAAATTTTGGTGGAGTTCTTAGCAGAGATGAAAATGGAAATTATCAAAATATGAAGAGCAAAAAAAGGGGGCACATAAAAGAAAATTGCACCAAGTGCAATGATGACATAACTTGGTTCAAGCCACCATGATCAAATATAGCACAAACTCAAGCCAATGACGTTAAAGAATCGCTTTTTGATAGGCAACCCAAGCTTTCTTCCTTTTTATTTATTCTATTTTTGAGTTTAGGATAGTTTAGTTTATTTTAAATTTATTTGTAACTCATCATCCATACCTCGTTTCCCCTTAGGTTTTCGATATATTAGTTGGTTTATTAGATGTTAGAGTTAAGTAACACTTATTCCAATTATTTGATTTTAATACTTTATTTGGTTTTTCATGAACATAACGTCGCAGAATATTTAAACCAATATTGACCAAAGAGCCAATGGGAGCAATATGAAAGTTAGTCATTGAATTACCAGCCATATCCTTGTCTTTTCTTCACTTTCTTCCCCACCCCTTCATATGCGGATTTTGGATTAAAGACATTGAGTGGTCTAGTTTAAGTTTGGAGGTGGAAAACATAAATTTTCATTTTTGTATATATTTTTGTGTGCATTTATTGCTTTAGTAAAAAAAATTAAAGAAAGCATAAGAAAAATATAATCAAAATCTTTTGCGCGTTAGCCTGGTTGACAATGATGAATCTATTGAATTATTAATTAATCTATGAATGGTGAATACGTTGCATGCCTAGATTAATTTTTGCTTTTCGATATGAAATTTGATATATTTTGAGCACATGAATTAAGTTAAGCGTTGTGTAGGAATGAGTTGATTTCATAATTGGATAGGTTGAAATAGTGGACCATAGATGTTAAACCCAAAACCACTAAATTTAACATTCTTGGACCAAATTTAGAATTATTTAGGGGGATTTCACTATTGTAGGAAGATGTTGAGATAAATATGAATTCCATGTGTGAAATTAAAAAAATCTTGTGTGGATTTTCTAAGGTCAATAGGATGCAATTGGGTGAAAATCTCAAGTTAAAGGTCATTTTGCTTGAAATGGTATTAAATGAAAGACTCACTAATCAAGGCATAAAAAATATTTTATTTGAAAATCTCTATTCGTAAGTTTTATGACTCTTTTCCAGTCTGCAATGGTTTTTAAAATAAAGTTCCCTATGGTCATCTTATTTGTGCGTCATCGACCGAAAGCTTATTACATGTGTCATATAGAAAGTTAAAGGGAGAGAGGGTTTCAAATAAATAAAAAAATGTTGAAAAAATATCTGAAAAAGTAGGTGCATAAAACAGAAGATGCACCAAATGCCTTGATTAAGTTCTAGAGATTGAAGTAATCAAACTTAATGGAGAATTCTTGTTTATTGTCATGTTGAACTGCAATTTGTGATTTTTAGCTAAATTAGAGAGGTGAGGATAGTAAAAAAAAATCCAATCTTACTTCACACACTGGAAAAGAACGAAAAGAATAAGTTTGTGGATGTGTGAGTCGTACGAGTGATGAAAGAACATATTTGACCCTTGAGGGTCGGGAATTGAACAACTTATTCGTGCTATACTTAATTCTTTAGACACACACACATCAGTTTTGCATTGGAAGAATAGAAATTGATTTTGGTAATGTGATATTGAAGTTGTTTATCCATTTAATACAATTATTTCAATCATGAGACAAAATGGCAGGTTATCTAATCAAAGCCTTTTACATGTTTGTGTGTTTGTTAAACCGGTTATGATTTCGTTTAAGGACAAACAACTATTTAAGTTTTGGGGTGTTTGATACTTGTATTTTATACACATTTATTCGAGAATGTTAGGGGCAATTGGATACAATTAAAAGTCAAAAGGAGCGAAAATATTGCCAAAATATTTTCACAAATCAATTTTTAACCGCACAAGAATGTCTCGATTTTTAGTTGGATATTGAGACCCTTTTTGGCCCAGTAAACGTTCGAATTGAAAAATATCTATTTCTAGTAAAGTTGTAGCCCTTTGAGTTATCTTTCCAACGCATTTTGAGTCCCCTTAATCGAATATCAGGAGAAAAGGCTAAGATAAAAATACTGAAACAAATGCAGAGTTTAGAACGGCGATTCAGCGCCAGAGTGTTGAAATCCTGCTTACTTTTAGCAATGTACTAGCCAGGCGCTGCTTCAAAGGTCATTGCGGTACTTGGGCGCTGCACCCTAGTGCTTAGGTGTTGCCTAGCAAATTTTAAGGTTATGTTGTTTTGGGCCGCGAAAAGCCTAGAAAGACTCCAATTTTCAGAAAATCGTGTGGGACAGTATAAATAGAAGAAAGGAGAAAATTTTAAGGTTCCACACATTGAGAAAATAAAGATACAGCTAGAGATTAATAGCACAATTCAAAGGAGGAAAAAATCAAGGAATTCAAGCTTTGAAACATTGATTGGAAGAAGAAGATCTTGGTGCAAGCTTTCGGGATATTTTATCATTCATGTGTTGATTTTACTATGAGTTCAATACGTTAAATTATTTGATCGCTAATTCGATGACTTTGTGAATCTTTTACGAATTGAGAGGTGATTTTGAGATTTAGACCATATAGTAAAATCCGATAATTTAGTATAACTTGTAGAGATACTTATACTATATATTGCGATCACACAAGAATTCTTAGAAGTAAAATTTCATTTAACTAAGGTAGATTTGCATAGAAATATGAGATTGAAATAGTTAAATATGATTAATGAGAACTCGAAAGTGGTAAATTGAATACCATAGAAGAATTCGATCAAACCTACATTAGGCTCTTGAGTCTTGAATTAGGACTTAAAGGTAATCAATACGTGAATTGTTCATCCTTAATTGCCATCTATTATTTGAAATCTTAACAAATCTTTGTGTGCATTTTAATTACGTAAAATTGTTTAAATAAAAAATTCACATCAACGCATAAATCTTTGTTTACTTTCATCAAATAGAAGTTAGAAAATTTTAATTAAGGTCTAAAGTATAGTTCTCGTAGGAACGATAATTTGGACTCAAAGGTCTACTGTATTACTTGTTACGATATCATACACTTGCGATAGAAAAAACGCAACAATGATGCTTTGGAGGCTTCTATCATTGCTTTGGTGCCTCAGTCGGAATGATCCTTATACTCTTTGGATTATAGGCCCATTAGTTTTTGTTAGGTTTTTTAAAAATTGATATAAAAGTGGTTACTAACTGTTTGGTGTTGGTCACTAACTGTTTGGTGTTGATAGGGTCTGTTGGGACTACTTATTAGAAGAATGCTATTAATTTTCCATGATTTTCAGTTAAAATTAATGGTGTATTGGCTGGTTTTTTCACTCCCTCTCATGGACTTAGACAAGGCGATCCAATATCACCATTGCCATTTATTCTAAGTGAAGAACCTTTTTGTAGGGGTCTTGCGCACTTGCAGAGGGCAGAACTGCTCCTTACCTATTCTCCTATATCGCATTTTCTTTATCCACATGATTCTTGGTGTTTACTAACGGCACTCAACATAGCCGTAGTATTTTAATGGGATTTCTTCGATGTTATGAAGCTGTTTCTGGCAGTTAATTAATGTGGGCAAGAGTTCTTTTATCATTCGTAAATGAGTTGCAGCTTCTAAAAAATGCATTATTGCCTCTATAACCTCAAAGAATGTTCCCTCCCATTTACGTATCTTGGATCACCTCTACATTATGGCAAACTAGTTTCTTCGATATTCACCTCGTGCTTCCCACCCCCATTCTTAAGCTCCATTCCTATTTATTTATTTCCTGTGGTATCCCCCGTAAAAGTTGTTAAAGAGATTCATTCTCTTTTTGCCAACTTTTTTCTGGGGAGAATAAGAAGAGGGTGTTAAACGCCATTGGGTTTCTTGGAAAACATTTTTTTCACAGAAGGAAGGAGGTTTGGGAATTTGTAGTCTTTGTGATGTGATCTAGCCGCTTCAGTGCAAAATGACATTGCGAATAAATACATATCACTTACTCTAGGCAGATTTCATGCTACAAAAGTACCTCAATCATCCTCTGGACTTGTCAAACTTTTTTGCATGTCATAATGATTCGCCTTATAGGAAATGTATCTCTCATCTTTTTCCATTGATTTTAGAGCATAGTAGATGGCTAATCCGTGATGGTAGTACTCTGTTTTGGTATGACAATTGGGGAGGACTGCTTTAGCTTTACTTGGCTAGACAATCAACTCCCCGAATTTACGACTTTATGAGGTAGTTTTAAATGGAAAATGGGATATGGATAAGCTTTTTCCTTTGGGTGGCTCACCTTTAGTGGAAGAAATTCAACATTCCCTCTTCGCAGCGGCAATTAATTTGGTGTCCTTCACTACCAAAAAATAGCTTTTTCACCAACGGAATATTATCAATGGATTAATCAGAAACTGATTATATGTTAAAACAATCCACTTTTAACCACAGTAATCAACAATGGAATTTTCGTTGATAACGGCAATATCTCTTTACCAACGGATATTCTGTGCCTCATGTAGTCGTTTAAAATTCGGATGTTTTACCTACGAATATTTCTTAAGTGACGTACTGATGATCACCAATAGTCGTTGGTAATGAGAAATGGATTATTCGTTGGTAAAAGTAATCTACTTTTAACTACAGTAAATAGCTACGAAATTGTAGTTACTAAAGGTGATATCTCTTTATCGATGGATATTTTGTGTCTAATACTATTTAAGATTTTGATCTTTCATACCTACAATTTTTTTTTTTGCTAATATTAGGTAAATCAGTTATGAAAATAATAAAGTTGAATTGATCGGAGTTACTGGTCAATCGCTCAAGAATTTATGTAAATAATGATATTTCTTTAACGTTCGATTTTTTTTTTTTTACAACAATGTAATTTAATTACAAAATAAAAAAGATCAATAATCACGTGCAAGAAATACATAGACGGAGTAGACCGGCAATACAACATCCTCTCATTGTCAATTCCGTCTTTAAAATGAAAACATGTGATATTTAGCTTCATTTCGTGTATTTGTACAACTATTATATTATTTCTAATAAACATGATATTTTAATTGTAAGTTCTCATGTTTAAATATTTTAACACGAGAAAAAAATAATACTAAAACAAGGTTTTATTACTATTTTTTTATAACGAGAACTTTCATTGAATATTTTTGCGTATAGCATTTCAATATGATAATTAAATAATCAAGCACATGGTTAAATCAATTTCAGTATATTATATCTATCTAGTCTTGGACAATATATACAAATTTGATCATCATGGCTTTTGATTTAATAATTGTACCAACTAAAACATATTTAATTTGAATAATTTTTCCATAAATTACTATCTAATTTTTATATTACAACATACATATGACTAGAAATGACAATAGACCGAAATTTTATGAAAGTCAGGACGCGTATATAATACCTCCATTCATATCTTTTTGTTAATTAATTTTTCACATTTTTCTTTTATTTTTTAAACAATATTGACATTACAAATATTGAAATATACTAAAATAAAATGATTCGGGGTGGAATAGAGAAATTTTAGGTGGGGGCAATGTTTCTCATCCTTGTAGTAATTAATTAATATGTTGGGACTGATGAGGACGGATTATTTTGCTATCCCTCAATGAAATATTAAAATTTTAAAATAAACATTGTAAAATATAGTAAAACAACTTTTAATAATTTTCTAAATTAAAAAGATAAATAAAATTGAAGAAGTTAATAATATACATTAATAATAAAAAAATTTGTAAGTTAATTAAATTGAGTGCTCAATGAACTTATACCTAGGTACTACTTGCACGCTAAACTTTAAATGGTAACTCAATGCTCACTGAGCTATTCGTTTATACTTAGGTTATTTTACTCAATGTTCATCATAGCTAATTCCGTATGTACAACTGGACCAATATATACAAATAAGAAAATGACAAGGCACACGAATAATATCCACTCTTATAATTTTTTTGGTAAAATATTCCATGTATCTTTTCCAAATTTTTAAACAGCTCTATTCAAATCTTCATTCTCAAATCACCTTCCTCTCTTGTGCTCGTAATTTGCTTCTTTGATTCCCATGTAACATGGATTTTTTTTTTTTGGAACTGGAAGACTGCTTAGGAAATTCATCAAGACCGCAAAGAACCCAATCCTTTCCATGTTGTCATCCTTCCCACGTACTGATCCATTCCTTGGTTTATGTTGAGAGTAGGCTCCTCGACTTCTTTTTTGAGTTCCGCATTCAAATCCAACTTCTCAATGTTCTTTGCAACTCTCCTAGGTTGCTCCCATGCATTAGTTCTAGACCCTTTCTTACTCAATTTTTCCATTGATTATTAGGTGCATGGCTTCCTACCAGCCCCTTTTCTGTTAACACTATTCACTTTCTTCTTATTCTTCTTTTTATTTATTTATTATTTTTTAAATCTCCATATCATTCTTCCAATCAACACCAGAATTGCTCGAGTTTGAGAGTCCCACAATACCATCGTCATTATCAATGTTTACTTTAGGAGCAGAGCTCTTCCGCCCAACTATCTAAATTGGCATGCATGCCTTACAACTCAACAAAAATAATCAATAATAAATAAGAAAGATAATTTAGATTAAGAAGATTTTTTTTTTTAAATGGCAGTCAACCAAAATCGTGTAAGTCACTAATTTAGGAAACTAAACTTTAATTCACACAATTTTGAGTTGTTCTCCTAGAAGAACTTTATTGCCTGATTATTTCAAAGCTTGAATCATGGAAATCCACCCTTGTGGGGGCATGTGAAGTATCTTCCTTGGGCCTCCAAGAATGTACCTCACTGCAAATGTTTTCAATCAGCCCATTGAAAGTTTCCTTGAACCTTGTAGCTCAAGCTCTTGTAACCGGGCCAATTGGAACTTGAATAGGAGCATTCCATTGGTTAGCCCTCATCATTTCCCTCCTCTTGAAAAGAATTTGTCCTCAAATCATCACCTACATCAAAAGGACTTAAATCAATAACATTGTACTCACCTGGCAAATCCAACTTGTATGCATTGTCATTGACACGCTCAAGGACTTGAAAAGGTCCATCTCCTCTTAGAAGCAACTTAGAATGTGTTCGTATTGGAAATCTCTCTTTCCTCATGTGCACCAAACCCAATCGCCGGGTTCAAAAATCAGCTTTTGGTGCAATTTGTTAGCTTGTTTTGCATATTGATCCGATTTTCTCTCAACGTTGAGTCTTGCCACCATGTATCTGCCTAACAAATTCAGCCTTTTTCTTTCCATCCAAGTCAGTATGTTCAGACAAAGGTAATGGAGTTGAATCTAACAGAGTTGAAGGATTTAAACCATAAAAAATTTCAAATGGTGAAAACTTAGTAGTAGAATGAGCAATACGATTATAAGCAAACTCAACGGTAAACACTCTGCCCAACTTTTGAGGTTATTTTTAATAATAGCCCTCAACAAAGTAGACAAAGTCATATTCACTACTTTGGTTTGACCATCAGTTTGTGGGTGACAATTAGTAGAAAATAATAGCTTAGTCCCTAACTTACTCCACAAAGTTTTCCAAAAGTAACTCAAGAAATTGTCATCTCTATCCGAAACTATTTTTCTGGGCATACCATGTAATCTTACAATTTCTCTAAAGAACAAATCAGCAACATGGGACGCATTATCGGTTTTGTGACATGGAATAAAATGTGCCATCTTGGAAAATCTATCCACAACCACAAAAATTGAGTCTCGACCACATTTAGACCTAGGTAAACATAACACAAAGTCCATCGAAATATCAATCCAAGGCTCACTAGGAACGGGAAATGGCGTGTATAAACCATGGGGCTGCACCCGAGATTTTGCTTGCCTACATGTGACACATCTACCACAAATTCTCTTAACATCCCTTTTCATGTGTGGCCAATAAAAGTGTTGCAAAAATGGCTACGGTCTTAGCAACTCCAAAGTGTCTCATTAAACCTCCCCTATGGGATTCCCTTACTAACAAATCTAGCGAAAAGCAATTCAGCAAACATAACATGTTCTTCCGAAACTAGAAACCCTCGTGCCTCAAGAACGTACCTTTTGCATTTTTCTCACAAAAACTCTTCACAAAAACGTGGTCTAAAGAATACAATTCTGCAATGCTTTCAAAACCAAGTAATTTTGCATCAATAGTAGAAATTAATATGTACTTTCGAGAAAGTGCATCTACAATGGTATTTCCTTACCTTGCTTGTATCGGATGACATATGGAAATATCTCAATGAATTCCACCCATCGTGCATGTCTCCTATTCAACTTGTGTTGGCCTTTCAAATGTTTCAAGGATTCATGATCAGTGTGAATCACGAACTCCTTAGGCCAAAGGTAGTGTTGCCATGTTTCCAATGCTCGAACCAATGCATACAATTCCTTATCATAAGTAGGGTAGTTCAAGGCTGCCTCGCTTAATTTCCCACTGAAATATGCAATTGGTTCTTCCTCCTTGAGTAAGAACTGCACCTATACCCATATACCTGAAGCATCACATTCAATTTCAAACGTGTTAGTAAAATCAGGCAAAACAAGTAAATGGGCATGAGTTAATTTTTCCTTGATTAATTGGAACACCTTCTCTTGCTCGTCTCCCCATTTGAAATCAGTTCCTTCTTGATGGCTTCAATAAGTGGTGCAATGATGTTGTTAAAGTCTTTTCTCAACCTCCTGTAAAAACTAGTGAGTCCATGAAAACTACGAACATGACTTACACTCGTGGTACTCGACCATTCCATAATCAGGCAGATCTTCTCTTCATTAACTTGTATTCCTTGTGTGCACAACAAAACCAAGAAACACAAGCTTATCGGTGCAAAAGGTGCACTTCTTCAAGTTAGGAAATAAGTTCTCTTTTTCTAAGTACATCCAAAAATGACTTTAAATGCACAGCATGATCATCCAAGTTTTTGATATAAATGAGAATATCATCAAAATAAACAACAAATCTGCCTATGAAAGCACGCAAGACATGGTTCATTAATCGTGTGAAGGTACTCGGTGCATTAGTTATCCAAATAGCATAACTAACCACTCATACAAACCATGTTTTGTTTTCAAAGAAATTTTCCATTCATCGCTCTCTTTCAGCCTTATTTTCAACCCACTCTTTAAATCAATCTTAGAAAATACACAAGCACCATGAAGTTCATCTAACACATTCTCGGTAATCAATGTCGTTGATTGCTCGGCATTAAATGCACATTCTCCACGTCCCATCCTTTTTTAGAACCAAAATCACCAGAACAACACACAGACTCATGCTTTGTCTCACATATCCCTTTTCCATCAACTCACTAGTGCTTTTGTAGTTCCTTTGCCTCTTCAGGATTTCTTTTGGGAAGTTGGTCGGTTTGGAATGGAGGCACCGGGCACAAAATCGATTTGATGTTCAATTCCTCGAATA
This sequence comes from Fraxinus excelsior, assembly GCA_019097785.1. Classification (NCBI taxonomy): domain Eukaryota; kingdom Viridiplantae; phylum Streptophyta; class Magnoliopsida; order Lamiales; family Oleaceae; genus Fraxinus; species Fraxinus excelsior. Next base: position 10,524,716 of record CM032636.1, on the reverse strand, counting down.
GGGGGTAAACCATGTGGAATCTCCTTGGGAAAGACGTCATCAAACTCCTGCAAAAGAGAAACAACGGAACTAGGCAAAGATGTGTCAGGCACGTTAGTGTTTAATGCCTCTTTTGTACAAAAGTATAATCATTGGCTGATTTGAAAACATTTGTTTTATTTCACTTGCTTTTGCATAGAAATTTGTTTCTCTCAATGGCCAAATCTGTTCTCTTGATTTCTCTCTCGATTTTCTCAGCCTCACTTATTTTTTTTTTTTTGGTTTTCACTTGTTTTCTTTTTCTCACTCTCTTTACTTGGATTTTGTAACCTCATTTGATTTTCATAAACCTGCTTTGGTGTCAAAGGAACCAGAGTGATTGTCCTTTGATTAAGTACAAATAAGTATTTGTTGGTGAAACCATCATGCTTAACGTGCCGATCAAACTGCCATGGTTGGCCTAGTAACAAGTGCCCAGCTTGCATTGAAACTACATTGCACAAAATTCCATCTTCATATTTTCCAATTCGGAAGGAAACTAACACCTGTTTGTTTACCATTACCTCACCACTATCATTGAGCTATTGCAACTTGTAAGGCTGAGAATGTTTAATTGTTGGCAGCCCTAATTTCCCAGCCATTGTCATGCTAGCAACATTAGTACAACTCCCTCCATCAATAATACACTACATACCTTGTTTTACACATGGCATCTAGTATGAAAGATGTTTTCCCACTGCACTTCGTCATCTTCTTTGACTTGCACACTTAGAGCTCTCCTTGCAACCAACAATTCTCCTTGGGCAACGTATTCCTCATCACCTACATCCTCCAATGGTGGCTGATTCTTCTCACCCTCGGTTTCAACTTCTCCATTATCTCACAATACCATACATAACTCTTTTGTTCGGACGTTGGCTCCCTATGTGCCCCAGCCTTGGCATTTAAAATACTTAGTTCACGATTTTGAGTGGTGGGAGGATCAATTTTACCTTGATTTCCATGGCTGGACATTCCTTGCTTTTGCTCAGTTTTGAGCTTGACCGTGGCTTGTTTCTCATCTTTCTTCACAAAATTCGGCCTCCAAGATAAACCTGAGTTAGAGTCTTGTCGTGTATTGTTACCTCTCCTCTTGAGTTGGTTTTCAATTTTGATAGCCATGCGTACCGTACCATATCTTCCAACTCCACATAATATTGCAGTTCCACTGAAATAGCAATTTCACATTTCAAACCAATCAAGAACCTAGCCATGGTAGCTTCTCGGTCCTCCTCTACATTCGCTTGGATCATAGTGATTTCCATTTCCTTATAATAATCATCCACTCTCCAATTACCTTGTGTGAGACTTTGCAATTTTTTGTACAACTCTCGTTAGTAATGGCTTGGAACAAACTATCTCCTCATCACGGCTTTCATCTCCTCCCAAGTCTCTACTGGGTGCTCTCTATTTCTCTTCGTGTTTAACTCTAGTTGATCCCACCAAATAATCGGATAGTCTGAAAATTCAATAGCTGCAAGTTTAACATTTTTAAGCTTGGAATAATTATGACAATCAAATAGTAATTCTACCTTCTTCTCCCACCCAAGGCTTCAGGATCATTTTGCCTTGAAATGGTGGAATCTTCATCTTAATATTACCCCAAGTTATTATCTTCCCGATTCCTAACTTCTCTACCCGACTGCCATATCTCCTATTGCTAACAATCGAATCCTGATAATCTTCTTCACCAAAACTGTCCCCATAATACTCATCTTCACCAAAATCGAATCCCACACGTGCACTCACTACCCGATCTATCCGCTCATGAACTTGCTCTCTGCTCTCGATAATCTCATCTCACCTATTAAAGCTTCCATGAGGAACTTCGGATCAACCTCTCCAGATGGATCTCCGGAAGTACTTTTGTTCTTGTTGTTTGACATGTTTGCTGCAAAAAAAAAAAGTTAGAAATAAAAGAACCTCACACACTACCTTACGTGTTTCACTCAAAGAATGATTCACTCAATTTCACTCGGGTTTTCACACAAAATCGTTGGATTGGCTTTTAGCCTCTTATGTCCTCACTATTCTTGCCTTTTTCCACTCGTAGCATAGGTTCTTATCAATCTAACCAAACAAGTATCACAGTTTATTGCAACAATTCGTCAAGAACTCATAAAGAAAAATCCGTGTCAAAGATCCTAGGATTTTAGCATTTGACTCCTGGATTGTGGAATCGAGAAAAAAAAAATTTGAAACAAGAATTAGATATTTTTTTTTTGTACAAACCTGCAACTAGAATCAAGCTCTGATGATATGATCCGCCAAGAAATTGAGAAAGATAGATGGATCAAGAAAGACTCCAAGATCGTCTAGGAATTGATTTAGATGAAACCACGACCCGCTGCTTATATTGAAGCAAGAACCTTGGTATGATGGAAATGCTATCAATTATGGAGGGGATTGATTGATAAGTTGCTAGGTGAACGCCACGGAAAACTCAAATAAGTTCAGAAGTTCTAAAAGAACGAAAGAGAATTTACTCTCACAAATTTTTGAATGAAATCTGAATGGAATTCATCAAGCTAATAGCTATTTATATACAAAGAAGTCCACCCTGCTACAAAATCCCAAATATGCTACCATGAATTCGCAAATACCTATCCTACCTAATCAATGCTAGAAATTGAATCCTAATGGGTCTCCTTAAATTTCGCCTATTCCACCATCAAATAAGGAAAGTATCTAAATAGCATGATTGGCATGCAAGCCTTACAACTCAGCAAAAATAATCAATAATAAATAAGAAAGATAATTTAGCTATATTAGAAGATTGCTTTTTTTTTTTTTTTAATGGTAGCCAACCAAAATCATGGAAGTCACCATTTCAGGAAACTAAACTTTAATTCACACAATCTTGAGTAATCCTTGATGAACTTTATTGCCTGATTATTCCAAACCTTGAATCATGGAAATCCATCCTTGTGGAGCATCTTCCTTTGGCCTCCAAGAATTCACCTTAGTCCAAATGTTTTGAATCAGCCCATTGAGAGTTTCCTTGAACTTTTTAGCTAGAGCTCTTGTAACCCGGCCAATTGGAACTTGAATAGATCTGCATTCCATTGGTCAGCCGTACCCCTCATCAGGTATGCTAAAACGAAAGATAGTCTCTTTTTTTTCTTATGCACGGGTGCTACACATCGCTATATTGGTGCCAATACAAGTCAAATCTCCATTTCTTACAACATGGTTTCCACCACAGTATGGTTTTTATAAACTATATATTGATGGTGGTTTGATTTGGCATTTGGCAGGGGAAGGTAATTTTGGGTTCTATTATTATCTTAGGGGTTGGTACTAACACTTTAGTGGAGATATCAGCTCTTAAGATAGGCCTCCAAGTATGCTATGTCTTTGGCATAGAAATGGATTCTAGTGTGGTGGTTCATTGGTTTCATCATCATGTTACCATTCCTTAGCTTGTTCGGCTAATACGCGAAGATATTTTAGAGCTTACTCAGGTTATATCTCATGTTCATCGTGAAACAAACCAGGCTGTTGATTCTTTAGAGCGTCTTGGATCTCTAGGTCGTTTAGATTACTTAGAATCAATTTCTACCTTCTCTGTATCTACAATTGGTTGTATTTGTTTAGATAAATGTAATTCACTTACTTTTCACTTTTTGTAAGTGATTGTTGTAACCACCGTTTTCCTCCACCACAAGTGAGGAAACACCAGTAAAGCTCGATGGTTCCACCAAAAAAAAAGTCTAATTTCAAGAACATTGCAACTTTATTTATTTATTTATCTTGTTTTAAACATGGTACTATAAGATTATATTTTAGTGTTTATAGCTATTTATGAAATGGAAAATCAAATTCGGAATTTGAACCAAAATAGAAGCTGTTTAGAATCCTACATTACAATAATTTATTATAATCAATTTGTACTTGCATTGTCTAGTCAACTTTTTAAAAGAAATTATGTTTAATTTTATTAATATTTAGTTTGCCAATTCAACCAAATGAATTGAACTGGATCAATCTATTCTAATCTAATTAATTTAATGTATACTGATTGGCCAAGTTTAAATAAGTAGTTTTAAAATATAATAGCTACTTATGTTGAAAATAACTCATATTTTTATTAAGCAAATAAGTTCTTATCTCTAAGTAAGAAATATGTTAGTGTCAAGATACTCAGCGACCAAAATTCTTTACAAACACAATATGTATACTTGTTCTAGATACTCTCAGATGCATACTTTACTATTACTTCACTTTTGTTAAATTCATTCGGAAATATATTAACTTAAACAATAAAAAATTGGAATCGAGTTTTATATCTCCTTGTACAATAGTTGAGCGATCAACTTGATGTAATGTATTTATTATATTTCAAGTTCTAAATTATTCACTGATTTCAACTATGCATTTAAATCATCAAAATGTGCTTTATTTTATTTATTTTGTACAAGAGGATCTAGTATTGAGTTTCACATCGCTGTATTCTTATAGTTAAGAAATTCTTTAGTGCATCTACTTTCAAGTTAAGCATGATTAAGAAACGAATGTAAGGTACCATGGGACAAAGTTATCAAAAAATATCTAATCGTTTTATGGTATAATGTCAAAATATTGTAATTTAGTAAATATCAAAACATAACAACAACAATAATAATTGTAGCTTTATAATAACAAGGAAGAGTATAATATGTAACAGTCCTAATGGTTGACTTTTACGACCATATAGTGATAAGTGTTCATTTTTTAAGAATGTAACGTAACTATCGTGTTATTTATATAAACTAATGGAAAATTATAATGGATAGTATATTTATCTATACATTGTTTAATTCTTGTTATTTATACATTTATACAAATTGGATTCTGCTATAAGCCAAAAATAACAACTCATTCTTCTTGTGTTTTTCGACAAGAGTTTTTCATTATGAGGGAGACCTAGACAATTGAAATCTAGTTACCTCCACTGGCCCATTGAAGCTGAATCCCTGGGATGTTGAGGAGGTTAGTTTTTAATCACCTCAATTTCAAAAATATGTATTTCTAATGCCATTAGGCCAATTCAATAGATATAGAGAAAACAGTAAGGGTCCATTTGATTGCAAAGGTGGAAAATGGGTGGAAAAAAATGTTTTACAAGAATTGAATTGCCTAGAATTGTTTTACTGAGAATTTTAATTGTCTTTTATTGGTATAATTTTCCACCTGAAAAATGTTGAAAGTTTGGTTTCGTTTGGTTTCATTTTTTATGGAAATTGTCCATTGAAGTGATAGTTTTTTCTACCATTGAGTCTAGAATTTGTTCCAATTGCCAGAAAAAAAAAACAAATTGGAAAAAAATTCACCATACCGACTATCATTCGTTTGGCTTTGTTTTGCATGGAAAATTGTCAATAAAAGTGATAATTTTTTTTTATCATTGTGTCTAGAAATTTTTCTAATTGCCAAAAAAAAAAAAATTGAAAAATCAAAACCAACCAAAACAACAAGAATTTTTTTTTCCTCAAAAAGCTGGAAAATGTGGAAAGGTGGAAAAAATTTCGGGGAAAATTTGCTATCAAATTGGTGCAAAAGTCCATGGAAAAGCATTTCTTCTATCAAATGGGGCCTAATATATACCGGCAGGAAAAAAAGACCCATAAAACCTTAGCGGATAATAAAATCTCGATCAATGTTCTATACCTAAAGACTTCAGGCCGAGTGGAGATAGAAGAATGACATCTGAAGCTATTTACGAATCCTCTTATTATTCACTAGAGATACTGTTAAAGCAAATGCCACATCGCATTGATCATCGAATTAGGTGTCTCCACAACAAGTGCAAATGATCATTGGCTTTTGTGTAGGGTTAGATCACGCACCAATCATAGTTCAATCCTTGGAAAACTATTACTCCATGAACTGAGAGCTGCCAGCTCAATTTATCATTTGCAATGAAATTTCAGACAATGTATGGGTCGGAATTGTTATATACAACGACAAGAATAAAGGATAATTTCAATACCAATTTGTTGTGACAATAGGCAAGACAATATGAAGTAATTGATTACAAACTCTAGAATAAAATAATTGGCTAACGAATGAAGATTTCAATAACATATGGAGAGAATTGAAATGATTTTGTATTTTTGATTTGTCTAACATAACCTAAAATACAATGAAGAGCTAAATAAATATATATAGGAGATGTTTCAAACTCTAAAAGTAGAGTAATAGGTGGAAAGGAACGTTCAAAACATGTAAAATGCGAAAACGAGCCCGGATTGGATGAATATGGCGCTGGAACGCCAGGCGGGCGCCGCCCCTCCACTTGAGCATCTGTTTTGTGCCACGAAATTTGTTCTTGATGACGGTTTTCATCTTTGTTAGATGATGGTTATGCCAAGATATTTGTTCTTGATAACGTTTTGATTAAGCTTCTAGTCTTTACTAGGGAAGAATTGCTTTTGATGCTAACTTTGATTGGGAATTTGAACAATTTGATGTCAAGACTGCTTTCTTTCATGGTGATCTCGACGAAATGATTTTTATGAATCGGCCTAAACACTTTGAAGATAAAAACAAACCTGGTTGTGTGTGTTTCCATAAAAAAATCTCTTTATTGGTTAAAACAATCTCCATGGCACTGGTATACTAGGAGAATCTTTATGAAAATTAACAGAGACATGTCTAATTCTTGCAATCAAACACCTTCTGTGCTTAAGATTTTGAAGAAATTTGACATGAGTGATTGCAAAACTACTTTTATTTTTTCAAATGAACAATCACTTGCTAATGACAAGGAAAAAGAATTTTTTCAGTAAAATTCCTTACTGAAATGTTATTGGCTCCATTATGTACTTGATGGTTTACACTAGGCCATACTTGGCCTTTACTATTAATGTTTTAAGCAAATACATATCTAATTCTTGTCCCAAAACATGGGAGGCTTTAAAGTCATTGCTTAGATATTTAAAGGGCACGTTTGATGAGAATTTAGTTTATAAATCCGTTTCTAAGGGTGTTAAACTAAAGGATTTTACAAATGATAATTATAGTGGATATAGAGATAATGTGAAGTCCACTTCTTCTAATATTTTTACTTTGTGTGACTCTTGTGTTAGTTCGAAGTCACAACTCCAATATATTTTTGATCTCTACACTACCAAATATGAGTTGCCACTGAAATTATTAAGGAGGCTTTGTGGTTTACTTAATGAACAAGGTATTCTAAGTGATAATGTTTTGTATATTCCGATAGTCAATCTGCCGGATACTTATGCAAGAAACCTGTGTTTTATGATCGCACTAAACATATTGATGTTAGAATCTTATTATATATGGAGGCACTGAGTTTACAAATAACACTTTTCAAGATCACTTAATCAATTTCGGGATTCGTCATCAAATGTCAGGTCCTCTCACTCCTTCTCATAATGGTCGTGCCACGCGTAAACACTGCCATATAACTGAAACAGGTTTAGCAATGCTTTTTCACTCACATGTTCCTCTCAAGTTTTGGATTGATGCTTTCAGTACTGCCGCTTTCATGATTAACCGGTTACCGACGCCTACTCTTTATGGACTATCTCCATAATAGATTTTGTATGGTAAGAATCCAACTTACTCCAATTTTCATCCCTTTGGTTGTCTTGTAGTTCCCTATTTACGTGATTATACTCCTCACAAACTTGCCCCTCACAGTCGTCCATGTGTTTTTTTTTTTTGGGTTATAGTATGTCTCATCATTGATTTCGTTGTCTTGATCAATCCACTAATCATGGATTTTCTTATTACCTTCTCAGGAAGTACGAAGACTTGAGAGTATATAATTGCTTCCAACTTTCACGGTAGAATTGTTGTGTACACACTTAGCTTCAACAACTGAATGTATAGACCATTCATTTTTGGTGCATATTAGTCAATAGAACCAAAACAATCACAAGCATCCTTTGTTCTCTCTTTGGGTACAATTTTTTAATATTATAGACACAGGCTCTTCCTCAACTTGTTAAGTGGAGAGCATTTCCAGCAAACAAAGCACGTTCTCAAACCAACCAAATTCAATCATTGTTGTTGTCTTGTTAGAATAATTTTGCAAGTTTCCTACTAATGGCAATATAATTGTAAAAATTTCAGTACCATTCTCTTATTAGGATAATTTGGCAAGTTTCCCATTATTTGAAATATTTTTGTTGTAAAAAGGGGATGATTGCTCATCAAACAAAGTTATATATATTATTACTATTTCGATCAAATAAGAATTAAAAACAAATGAAGAAAACAAGTAATATAGACAAAGGTCAATACTTTCTTATTCATATTATACCCCCAAAATTAATTCCTTCTTGTTTGTTAGTCGAAATCTAAGGCATGAAAATTCAGGAATTCTAGTACTTCTAGACAAAAACCTTCAAGACGAAAAGGAGATGATCCACAAGTGTCATGACATGTAAGTTATTTCTAGAGACTAGTCCATGCTATTCCAATATCAATGAAACTCGACACTGATTCACCTGTCCTTGCATCATCATGGTGCTCCAAATGTTTGTATATTTCTAAAGGAGTAAAATAGTCATTAATCGAGGAAAATGTGCATGGGAAGTGCACAGAATGAGTCCAAGTACCAGAGGTCTCAAGCCTTTTGCTATATATGTAAACACAAAGAAAAAGTAAGTTCTAAGTGGCCGTGATCGTCAATCAACAAAACATTGCTATAGGAATTCAGAAGTTTACCACAACAGACAGAATAATCATTGGGATTATTATACTTACCCCGAAACAAGTCCGAAAAGCTCTCAATGACAGATTAAGTGACAACACGGATATATGGGATAGAGGAATCTGCAAAAGGACTAGAAAATAACAAGAATTATCACTTAATCTTTCGTTCTTATCCATTTCACAATCTCATGTTAAATCAGATTATACAAAAATATTGATTGCTAAAACCAAGACGACATGACTATTGATAGCAGGTACAAACTAGCAAGCAATACTGAATTCAAATATTATTTTTTAGAGTGAACTCCAAGCAATACTAGTAGGAACTAGCATAACAAATATCAAGTGCATCATCAAATGTTTGTACAGATAATGAGATTACAAAGAACTTTCAAGTGCATTTGAATACCCTTTCTGAACTCTTCCATGTAAAATCAAAATGATATAAATAGCATGTTAATCTATATGTTCCCAAATACTAATATTTTGTAAGAAAAATTGCAACAAGTATTATACACATGGACACTATAGAAACCATTTTGACACCTTAATTTTTTGTAAAACATCTAGGTTTCACATTGAATTCTCATCTATTCAACTCAAACCATCCATATGCATTATATGCTCCTTTTACAAGTTTGGTGCAAGGTAAATTACCATTCGAATATTAGTTTTGGCTCTTTTGTGGGCTTCACTTACTGCTCGATTAAGATTTGAGTTTGGTAGTTCAATGGTCTTTTAATTTTTGTGGGTACAGACGAGAACGTGCTAGCTTCTAGCTTTGTATTTTAAAAGGTGAAATCCTAGCATGGATATAATTGGAGTTTTATTGACTTCAATTTGAAAGCTCAAATTTTGAAAACTAAAAATCTTCACTTTAATTTTTGACCAGAACTTTATGAACTAGGCATGCGCCTAGAAGGGAGTGAGGTACGTGCCTCTAAGAGCCTTTTTGGCTTCTGTCGTCTATATTCGAGGGTCAGGCCCACGCTTTGTCTTCACTTGGGGGCCAATTTATTGCAAATTGGTCCATTAGTTTTATTCCTATGCAATATTTGTCCTTTTATCTTTTCTCATCTCGTTGTTTGCCATTCACATCTAATTGAGTCCTCGCACTCTCATTTGTTCATTCTTCGATTCGAGACAACTTTAAATTAATTACATTTTAGTCCCTGGACTTTAGTTTTCTTGCACTTTAGTCCTCTTTTCTTCAATTTTCCTCCAGTTTTCCCTTTCTTATCAATCGTTACCTAACAAACACAATTCAGTTCAAATTATAATTCATTAAAAAAAAAATCAACAAATACTCCAAATTCAATGCCTAAATAAATACATAAAATACACTTATCAATTAGCTTCAACTTGCTCTTGACTTGACTAAATTAACCTTTTTTTTTTTTTTTGGAAAACTAATTCGAAAAGTACCCACCAAGTAATTTACTTCACCCTTAATAGGAGCTTCGTAATGAGCCTTAAATCCTTCGAAAAGTGCACTTTTAATAAAAAAAAATATCGACGCCAAAATTTATTTTCAATACAATCCTACAGCATCTTAAAGTTACCAAAAAGTACCCAAATCAAAATCCTTAGCATCCAATATTCTTCTCATCAAAAAATAATCTTAACTTGTCAAATTCTCGTCAAGAAAACATATTTCTTACTATTTGCAATCTAGTCCTTGAACTAAGCACTATTTGCATTTAGGATAGAATATTGGGTTAAGCTTATAAAACCCACTATTGTCATCATGATACCACCACAACATTCTTAAGACATGATGTTAAACTTTCCAATAATTTAGACTTTAGTCCTTAGACTTATTATAAATTGCTAGATTAACCGAAAATTGAACAAGTAACAATCTCTTGATATCATAATTTACAATTTGATAGCATGTGATCAACGGGGTAATTTTCGAATTTGCACTTAGGTCCTTGAGCTTTCTTAAATTATACTAATAGACCCATAGCTTCTGAAGTTGCCATATGTAACTTTCTTAACGAGTTTTTCTTTAATACAATTTCTTCAATTTCTAACTTAACATCTTTAGTTATAGCCGAAGGAGTGGTAATAGCTAATGTGTTTTTTATGTTATCTATACTTTTTCTCCAAAAGTACTAGAATAAATGGATGTGTAGCTCTTGAATGTCCATACACATGGTTAAAAATAGAGAAACTACTATAAAAAGGAGTAGGATTCATGAGCCTCTAGGCATTACATAAGTAGCAAAGATGAGCATATGAGCGTTTTATTGTAGACCCCCGAATACAATGTAAGCCAACAAGTAGGGTATGTCCATGTATCCCATAATAGAACGTTGATGTAAGGTCAACAAGTTGATATAACAATATTGAGATACCTAAAGGAAATCCACTAACCAGAGGTTAAGTATGATATGGTTTTTGAGGTGCTTAGGGTTATTAGTAGATTATCCACATCTTTCAAAATTTGATGTTTTATATGAATATAATTACTTGAGCTCACAGCTCCTTCACGAGAAATCATGAAATACGTACATGCTTATCTTCGGGTTACAGTTCAGCCTTTACATAATTTGGGAGCATGAATTATCGTTTTTCATGGCGTGATAATTCTCGCTTTATGTTGTAAAAGAGTTTTTGTATAATTGCATGTTTGGATTGACTTTGGAATAGCAAGTACCCCCCTCATTTGTACTTTCAGGTGAAAATTGCCTACTAGATGGCTTTGGATGGATTGATTGTTACTGGACCATGAATTCTCATTACAAAGTACTTTAATTATCAATAACATTAGGATTTCTATAAGTAAACGCCAGTTGTCAATTATTTTATTTTCTAGATAATTAGACTCTTTCGAGTAATAATAAGGGCATTTTATGCGCTTATTCGGGCTTCTATTCTTATGTAATTAGAAATAAATTAAGCGACTATCTACTTAATTTGTGTAAATTATGCTAGTTGTAGGAAAACCCTAAATTGGATACAATTTATATGAAAAAAGGCTACTGGAGCCTAATTGGAGTTTATTTGAAGCAATTGAAGATTAACCAAATTGCAAGGAATCAACGAAAGTACCAATGGAGTTTTCAATAAAAAAATTCATAAGTTTCAGGAGGGAGATTCTATATATGAATTTGGGGACTAAATTGAAAACTCCCAAACTTGCTTCCGGTCAATTAGAAATTACTTTAGAATTAAGAGGAGTTAATTACAATATTAGAAGATGAACTACTAAAGTCACATGAGAAAAGGAATCCAATCGAAAAAGGGATTTGTTTCCTTTTATTTTTGAACTCTTTGGTACAAATCAAATTGGACTTTTTTGTGAAAATTAAATTGAACAAGGAAAAGTCTAAATCTTGTCCTAGACCAACAATTAAAAAAGGCTTGTAGAGTTTCATTATACACATACATTCAAGCTCAAGATTTTACGAGATGAATGATGAATCTTGGTGTAAGATCTTCATCTTTTTCTCGTGTTTCCTTAATACATGGTGATGTACTTCAATTCCTTCTTGATGTTTTTTTCTCTTATGATGTGTAATTAATTAATTATTTAGAATAATGATTGTAGCAAAGTTTAGAACATTAATTTTAACTAAATAGCTCTAAATCTTCAACTGACCACTAATTCATTGATTTTGTGAACAATTACGTAAAGATGTGTATTATTTATTCAGAGCATGTAGAAAAAAGTTGGGAGCTAGTATAAAACGTAGAGATACTTATAGTGTTAATGCGATCGTTACATGAATTCTTAGAGATTTAATACGTTTTTAACTAAGGTATATATTCACATAGAGATATGGAATTGACTTTTAATAAATAGACTCAATTTGAACTTGAGAGGGATAAATTGAATGTGTTTTAAGAATTCGATCGGATAAATATAATCAATTGTATAAAACTTGGTGATTGAGATTAAAGGGATAGTTAAATTATGAATCGACACCTAGGCAATCATATAAAAAGTCACTTTTATTGTTTTAGTGTATATAAAATTGAAAATCACAAAAAGAAAAATAACTATTTTATTTGTTTTCGATCAAATTGAAGTGAGAAATAATTGAATAATTGTTAGATAATAGCCATTGTGGGAACGATATCCATACTCATAGGTCTAGTTTATTACTTGATACGATCTGTACAATTGTGGGATATAAAAATCGAAAACAAGTTTTTGCACCATTAATGGGGACTATTTTTATTTAATATTGGTTTAAATTATTTCTTGCTTTTGTTTGAATCTTTTTCTTTTTCAATTGATCTACTTGCTTTTCTTTGTTTCATTGACAGGGAACAAAAAGAAACAAGAGAGCAATTATTAATCCCGACTTAGATAAAGGTGATATGCTTTTTAGAGATTTTCTTATCAAGCAAGAACTTAAAAGGTGGGGATACAATTAACATATCGTACTTAATAAAGATGGCTTGCCGGAGGGACAAAGTATCAAATCTATTGTTTATGGGGAGATCAGATCGACTTGTGAATATTGTGGTGCATTGCATTATTACTATAAATTGCTTGTTGTTGGCAACTCTGGAGGAAGTAAGGAAAGCTATCTTCGATAATCCATTTGAAGAATAAGATAATGAAAGTGAAATAATTACGGGAGACATCAAGCGAAAATATAAAAGGATTCAACATCAAATATTTTAGGATGAGTCGAATAACCTGCTTATGGATGATCTCTTCATTAGTAAACCCAAGGAACTAACAACTAAAGAAGAAAAACATGTAGAAATCAAGAAATTAATCATAAAGGTGCCAAACGAATTAATGGTATTCAAAGAAGATGGAATTAGCATGCAAACCTCCAACTTCGTTGATTTTGTGGTAAAAGAAGTGTATGAGATCTAAATATCCTTAGTTGAGTTCGAATTGGGTAATTTAGGCAAGTTATACTGTATTCAACATGGTAAAATAATATTTTGGAAGATGTGCAAAATATGATGCAAAGACAATCTACGCAAGCTAAACATGACCTCCAAAGCTCTATTCAAAATTTTATGAAAAATCATTGTCCAAAGTCGAGTTTGAAACTGTAAATCAAGAACGAATGGGAGACAACCCAATTTTCTAACCTTCAACTTTTAAATATTTTTTTTAATGTATTACATCTAGAAAAGTATAATTGCATTTTAAACAAAGGCATTTTTTTTCCAGTTTTTCCAAGGAAAAAAACATTTTTTTACAGAAACTAGTTGTTGCGGCGTAGAGTCCAGGCGTCGCGACACCACCCCAAAGAAAAAAATAGGTCAAAACTAGTTTATAATCATCATTCCTAATTAAATTAGCATAAATTCGCATGTGAATATATTGATAATTATTTTTCTTGTTTGTAAGCATAACAGAAATATTTAAAAATGAACAAAGAATAATATTGAAGGAAGATTAAAGATCAAGTACTAAACAGGAAACATCATATATATGTACGGCGATTATTGCTAACCCTTCTTTAAGTCTATTTGTGCACACATTGATGACAATGTGTATTTTATGTTTGGGTTGTAGGTTAATTAGTTAGTTTTATTTGCTTGTGTGTGTTATGATAAAAGGAAAAAAAAAAAAAAACTGTTTTGAAAAAAATTGAAAAAAAAAAAAAAAAAAAAGTTTAAAAGTTTTCTTATTTTATGTGTTTTTGTTGGATAGCCTTGCCAACTAATTGAAATTATTTGAAATTAAACATGTTTCATAAATTGTGAATAGTTGATGCGATTTTTTTGTTAATTCGATATTTGTTCATGTGAGATCGTATTATATTGAGCATTGTAGTTATGATAATTATTATGTATTTTTGGATTGGTTATATTTATAGAATAGGTTGAATGAACTTAGGTCTTTACAAACCAAGATCACAATATGTAGCACGACCTAGTACCTATTGAAAGTATAAGTTTGGGGTGGTTGATCCAATGTTCGGAGTTATTTAGATATGTGTTGATTCCGTGCATGTTGAATATTTGTGTGGAATGTTTTTGATTAACAAGTAGAAGAGACTAGGCACTAACAATCTACTAGGGATTTGATTGCAATTACATATTAAAAAAATAAAAGGTAATGTACTAGCCGTGGCACGTAGGAAAAAGTTACCTACATTGTTGTGTGAAGTTAGTCTTAAGTAATTTAGCTCTATTCATCACCAATGTTTAGGAGATGATCTACCGGAAAGAAGATTGCAAGCAACGTAGAGTGAAAACTACCTTAGAAAATCAACGAAAATATCCAAAAAATAGAAAAAAGGGACACACAAAAAAGAAAAACACCAATGTATGTTGAGACAGTGGCAAAACATTTATAAGCACTGTCTATTCTGGCTAAGCCTTGGATATTTGATTTGAAATTTAGACTTTTGGTTAGAGTTATTATTCTAATTGAAGCTTGGACAACAGACATTCAAAATTAAGGAGAATTATCACTTATTGAGATAGTGACTTTTATTGGTAAAACCCATTCAAAATTGAGTGTGACAAGGAAAGGGTGTTGTGTAATCAACCTTAGAATAAACACCTCGTGAATGTGATTGAAAAACAAGTTTCGGGGTGTGCATCCCACGAGAGAATAAGGAAATATTTGACTATTGAGGGTCAGAAATAACTAATTTTGAAATTCATGATAATTTGATTGACTATGCACATACACATCGATCGGGCATTGAGCAAGTAAAGAATTAGTTTTAGTTCCACTACTTCTAAGTTTTTTGTGAAGTTATGAAAGATTTCAATACTTTATGCGAGTTTGGCAACATTACCTAATGCAATTATATTTTTGTTTGTTTGCTTGCTTGCTTGTGTATTTAGTAGATAGTTTTGTTCTGGACGAACAAGAGTTCAAGTTTGGATGTATTTGATAAGTGATTTTATTCGCTTATTCGAGCTTCTAATATTATTTGATTATAAATAAATTGAGGAATTATCTACTTAGTATGTGTAAATTATGTTAATTGTAGGAAAATCCTAACTCTGATACTATTTATATGAAAAGAGGCTATTTGGAGTTTAATTTAGGTTAATTTAAAGTAATCGAGGATTAATTGAACTGCTATACATCAATTGGAAGTATTAATGGAACATTTGGTAAAAATTCATAAGTTTTGGGAGTTAAAGTTGACATGTGACAAGGTTGGGGACTAAATTGCAAAGTCCAAAAATGCTTTGGGTCAATAAGAAATTACTTTGGAATGAAGAT
Source organism: Fraxinus excelsior (assembly GCA_019097785.1). Classification (NCBI taxonomy): domain Eukaryota; kingdom Viridiplantae; phylum Streptophyta; class Magnoliopsida; order Lamiales; family Oleaceae; genus Fraxinus; species Fraxinus excelsior. The sequence goes on along the minus strand of CM032636.1, from coordinate 10,508,857 downwards.
GACTTAATTACAGTATTAGAAGACGAATGACAAAAGTCACATAAGAAGAGGAGTAAAAAAGGGATTTGTTTTCTTTTATTTTTTAAATTCTTTGGTGGAAACCAATTTGAACTCTTTTGTGGAAATTAAGTTGAACATGGATTTTACTTAAATCTTGTTCTATAAATACATACCTTGGTCCAACAATTAAAAACGGCTTGTAGAGTTTCATTATACACATACATTCAAGCTCAGACTTGGAGATTCATTTTATATATATTATTCAAGCAAAATGAGACAAAAATCAAGGAGGAGGAATCTAGGTACTTGAACTTCATCTTTTTCTTATTATTTGTTAATCCCCGATAATGTACTTTAATGTCTTCTTGTAAATTCTCCCATGATGTGCAATTAATTATTTAGAAGATAATGATTGTAACTTAGTTTTGAACCTTAATTTTAACTAAAAAGTTTTAGATCTTGAATTAATTTTGTGAATTGTTTTTACTTTTATTCTTAATGGTCACTAATTATGCCCAAAGAATAACGTGATAGTTATAACACAGCTTTGGGGTGTCGATTCCACAGGGAGATGGAAAAATACTCGAGGGTTCAACAAATTAGGGTTTTCGTGAATTGTTTGAAAATGATTTGCTTTACGTAATAACATTTAAATATCAACGGATCAAGTAATGAAATTAAAATCAATGAGTTAAAACAGAAAAAAAAAACATAGAAATTTCCTCAATTGAATCTAATCATTCAACATCAACTATTCATTTCCAATAAGAAGATTTATCGTTAAACTTCAATTTAATTCAACTGTAATCCTAAAATTTAGATTTTCTCTAACAATTTCCCACAATTATTTTTTGAAATCAAATTATAAATCAACTCTATACATCAAACAAAAGACAGTAGATAACCACACCAATAAAATAAATGAAATTGAAATTCAACAAGTATTTCGATCGTTCATGAATAAATAAAAGACGTGGAATCACCAAATCCAATGAGTTCCTCCATTGCTTCACCAAATTGTTTAGTTGTTCATGAAGTTCTTGGGCCAAAAGATTAGAGAAAGGTTTATGGAGGCATTCCCAATATACATTCTATGGTTAAGTATTTGTAGAAGTTGAGAATTGGATGAAAATCACGTCCAAATTGGTTTCCAAAAGAGTTTCAATCGAATAAGGAAAGTTGCATTCGCGCGCGAATTTTTTCCTGTGCACAACAATCAATATTTTGGTCATAACTTTCTCTCTTGATATCCAATTTAGGCTATTCAAACTGAGTTGAAAAGATAACTCAAAAATTTTAGGCTATTCAATATTTAGTATTTGCGATTTGGTCCTCAAACTTTGGATTTTGCCATTTTCACTTTTTATGTATTCTTTTCTCCAATTCTTCATCCAAAGCCTATTGTCTTCAACCAATTAGCTTCCAACTCTTTCAAATCCCCATTTACCCTTCCGAACCAACTTTTGGATATTTGCAATTTAGTCCATAAACTTTTACTTTCTTTCATTTTGGTCTCTTTGTCCTTATTTCTTCCCAATTCCGCTACATTCATCACGTTGTCTTGAAAAACATAAATTGCATAAAATTAAGTCATATTCCAACATATTAATCAACAATTTTCCATGTTTTGACAGTAAAATAAGTGTGTAAAAGTGCACTTATCAAACTCCCCCAAACTTGAACTATTGTTTATCCTGAAACAAAAATGTAGCTTAAGACACAAAACATGTTTTGACAACCTGCCGTGTCTTAGGATTGGAATTCAGTAATCAAACAAATGAACACTTACAACAGTGCAAAAATTAAATAAATCTCCACCCGTTACATGCTTATCTCAACGTGTGTGTATGAAAACTAATGTCAACATATTCAATACTTATGCTTTTCACTCAAATTTTTCGGGATGCATTCTAAGTTGAACTTTTCAATTCTATCCCTTAGCCTCTCTTAGCTTGGATAGATCTCACTATTACAAGCTCACATTGAAACAAGTCGAGATTCTCCTATATTTTTGATTGCTTCAACCAATAAGACTAAAATGAGTTACTTGCTTCTCATCAAATGTGTAGTTTCATCAAATAGCAAACTTTAGGCCGATGATTTCCAAATTAGATGACCATAGGGGATGAGAGTTTTAAATCACCCTTATAAAGCAATCACCCGAGTTATACAGGCTCGAAAAGATACTTTCATTCACTCAAATATTAGTGTAATGCCCATTTTCTTTTAGACATTCAGTTTTTAAAACTAGCGTCTAACTTAAAACTTTCACCTCGTCTTCCTCTCATTGGATTTTAGACAATCTATGCAAGATTTTCATGCACGAAATCCCTACTCATCTCAATGTTCCTTTGTAATAGCTCATACATCTCCAAACTACTCTATATTTGGATTATGGATCAATACTATAAAGGTTGTTCGATTTCATTTACTACATTCAACTATTTTCTAAACACTGAACCATATTGCTAACTCAATATGCCAAACATAAGTAGCGTGCATAGAAAATGTCAAGTTTCACACAAACAAGTTTGACTAATCTAACACTATACTATTTTCATTATTCACAGCCTATACATATTCCAATAATCACATCATAGCCACAATTATCTAACTCACACAAGCACACAAAACTAAAGTTGTAATCTAATGCTAAAAAATAAATAAATAAATAAATAAAAACTGCAAAATCTTTTTTTAAAACGCACACATTCACAAAAAAAAAAAAAAAAAATTGCAGATCAAATGATGAACGCAAGAACGCCCACCCCCGAACTTATTTGGAACATTGTCCTAAATGTTTAGATAACCACAAATAGCAAAATCGAAAAGCACGTCAATAAGGTAAAGAAAATGGGGCTCCAAGTACTCCCCTGATTAGTATGAAGGTGGGGGATGGAAACCGGTCACATAGACTACATGGATGACGTCAAAGGTGGTGACCATAAGGAGAATTTCTTCCACTGCAGGTACCTATTGCCCATATGCTATTTTCAAACATTGTCCATTCACTTTCAACACCCGACCATCGCTAGGATCTTCAATTATGACCGCCCCAATTTCAAAAACAAGTTGTACTACAAAGGGGCCAATCCACCTAGATTGGATTTTACCTGGGTACTTGTGGAGTCTAAAATTGTACAAGTACACTTTTTGATTTTGTTCAAAAGTTTTTCTCAAAATGTTTTTTATCATGAAAAGTTTTTTATTTTCGCTTTGTATATTCTAGAACTCTCATAAGCATCATTCCCCAATTCCTCTAACTCATTCAAGTTGAGATTCTCTAAGCTTACCGCCCTCGTCTAGATCAAAATCAAAATGTTTAATGCCCAATAGGCTTGGTGTTCAAGCTTTACAGGTAAATGGCAAGGCTTTCCAAAAATGAGACGATATAGTGACATGCCTAGGGAAGTCTTAAAAGTCTGCGGTAAGCCCAAATGCATCGTTCATTCTCCAAGACCAATCTTTACGATTAGGGTTCATCGTTTTCTCTAAAATTTGTTTAATTTCCATATTACCCAGTTCTACATTTCCACTAGTTCAGGGGTGATAAGTAGTAGAAATTTTATAAATGACCCCATACTTTTTCATGAAGGCTTTCGAATGAACGGTTGCAAAAGTATGTGCCTCAATCACTAATAACAACAAGTGGTGTGCCAAACAGAGACAAAAAGCTTTCTTTCAAAAACTTAACAACCGTTAATTGTCATTAGCCCTACAAACAGAAGCTTCTACCCGTTTAGACATGTGTAACCAACTGCAACATTGATGTATAAATAACCAAAAGATGGTGGAAAATGTCCCAAAAATCAATTCACCAACCATCAAATATTGCAAATACCAAAATGGGATTTAGGGGCATCATGTTACGTCGAGATATAGCACCTAATTTTTGGCATCTTTCACAAGATCTGCAGTATTCATCAGTGTAAATAAGGTAAGCCAGTAGAAATCACACTGAAATTTTTGCATCAGTTTTCTTTATAGAAAAGTGGCCTCCACATGGTTGGGTATGACAAAAACTTAGCACACTAGGTATCTCCTCATTCGGAACGCATAGTCTTAAAATTTGGTTGGAGTAGTATTTAAATATACATGGATCATCCCAATAAAAATTATGTACCTCAACCAAGAACTTCCTCTTGTCCTGTGTGCTCCACTCTCTAGGAATCACACATACAGCCAAATAACTCACAATGTGAGCAAACCATGGTAAAGAAGAGACAAAACAAATTCTCATCTGCTAATTCATCTCTATTTGGCAATGTGATTGTGTTGTCCTCTAACGTTAGCCTTGGTAGATGGTCGACTACCACATTCTTCACTCCCTTCTTGTCTTTAATGGTGATATCAAATTCCTGTGAAAGCTTAATCCACCATATTAATCACGTCTTAACATCCTTCTTTGTAAGGGCTACATGATCTGTGAAGATTGTGATGAGAGAGCCGATCAAATAAGACCTAAACTTATCAAGTGCAAAGACTACAGCTAGTAACTCTTTTTTGTTGTAGAATAGTTTATTTGAGCACGGTTAAGAACTCTACTAGCATAGTAAATCAAAAAAAGGCTTACCTTCTCTGCGTTGTCCTAGAACTGCACCTACGGCTTAATCACTAGCATCACACATGATTTCAAACGGTAGTGTCCAATCAGGTGGTTGCATGATGGGTGCTGAAGTGAGTTTGTCAATTAGTGTTTTAAATGCATCATGACATTCGGGAGTCCATTCAAAAGCAACATCCTTGTTTAGAGGTTACACAGTGGTCTAGAGATAGATGAAAAGTTTTGTATAAAAAGGATGGCCAGCTACATGCTCCAAAATTTGATCTAGGAAAGGCAGGGAAAACTGGTCCTTATGGGTGGCAGCATTTAGTTTCCTATAATCTATGCACATGCACCAACCAGTCATTGTTTGTGTGGTTGACTACTTCACCTAGTTCATTTTTCATTATGCTGACTCTTGACTTTTTAGGGACTACTTGTGTAGGACTAACCCATTTACTATCTGCGATAGGGTAAATGATACCTGCATCTAACAATTTAAGCACTTCATTTTCACTATCTCTTTCATTGTGAGGTTTAGCCTATGTTGTGGGTCTCTCTTAGGATTAGTTCATTCTTCTAGATGAATCATATGGGAGCAAATCAGAGGGCTAATTTATGTCAACTATGGTCCTACCTAATGCACAACGATGTTTATTCAAAATGTGCAAAAGTTTCTTACAATGCCATGCATTCAAGTCCGAAGAAATAATTACAGGAAACGTATCACTTGGTCCAAGAAATTCGTGTTTTAGTCCTTTAGGCAGTGGTTTCAACTTTGGTTTGGGACTCTCAATGCTTGACGACTTCTGTCATCTAGTTCTTTCTAGCAACTCTTCAAGTTTGGGCTGCCATGGTGATGCTCCATAATCCTGAAATTTTGTAAACACACCACAAATGTTAGTATGCTACTCATTATCAAAACTAGCTGGAATTTCAAAATTTAAAAGAAAAGAATTTAGAGGGTCGAAATCGGTGTTTGCAGGTATTTGCTCCCGAGTGAGTGCATCGATCATGAATGTTTGATGACACTCATCATCCTTCTGTGGCAGCATTGCTATGTGGAAAATATTGACTTCTAAAGTCATGTTCCCAAAAGAAAGTTTCATTAAACCATTTCTGCATTTTATAAGAATGTTAGCTGTAGCAAGAAAAGGGTCTACCAAGAATGATAGGGATTTTGGAATTAACATTTACATCAACCTTCACATCCAAAATCAAGAAGTAAACAGAATAGTAAAATTTTTCAATTGGACCAATAAATCATCGATTACCCCCTAGGCCTAATAGTAGACCTATTAGCTGTTTGTAAGATCACAGAAGTCATTTTTATCTCCCTAAACGTAACAAGTAAATTGCATAAGGCCTATTCACACTCGCCCTAGATCAAGAAGAGCTTGTACAAACTCATGGTTGCCAATGACACATGACACAGTAGGACAACTAGAGTCCTTATACTTCCGTGGATCCTTTCCTCAATTACCGCACTCACTTGCACAGTCAAGAAAGCAATTTTCTTGACATGGTGCTATCTCTTCACAATGTATAATTCCTTAAGGATTTTAGCATATGCAGGAACATGAGAAATCACATGCAAAAGAGACAGATTGATTTTCACTTGCCTGAGGTGTTCTAGGATTTCACTATGGTGATTGGCAGACTTCGGTATAGGCTTAAGAGCTTGAGGAAAAGGTATTCTAACCGGGTTTTCCACCATTTCCTCGCTAGGGTTGCTCTCCTTAGACTCATTAAACTCCTTTTTCAGGTTCCCTAGGTTTGGGGATTGGTTCTATGATTTTCCCTGATTTAGTGGTTATATCATTCACTTCCCTAAAGTTGTTTTCTTCCGATCTTGAGGTTTGTGCGTTGCCCTTTAGGATTTGTTTGAGCTGAGCTGGAAATTTCCCACGCTCCCCTACAGGTAAGGCATTAGTTAACTTAGACATATGATTTTTTATCTCTTTGTTTTCCTCAACTACCTGAGTGTCATAGTCTTAAACTTCTGATTTGTCTTACCTTGTGCCTTTATAAAAACATGTAAGGTGTCTTGTAAAGAGTTCCTAGAGGTTGCGAGTTGATATGAAGGTGTATTAAATCTCTAGATGGTTGGCCAGGTTGCTGGTTTCCATCTATAGTTGGGGTGATTTCGCCACCCAGGATCGCAGGTTTCAGAGATTGGAGCATAGGGTTTTTTGTATGTGCCTAAGGTGTTACAGTGTTCCTCTTAAACTCCCCTCATGTTAGCAAACGTACTTACACTTTTGCGCTAGATGATCAGTTCCACCACACACAAAGCAAGGTCCTAGAGGCTCAACACGGGATACATTTTATGTAGATTTCGAGTCCTTAGCATGTAGGGTCTCTAGTTCTCTAGTGAGGGCTTCTACTTTGGCTCTTCTAAGGTTGTCCTCCACCCTAAGATGATAGATACTCGTGCTAGAGGAATTCCCTATGGTTTGTGACCAATTGATACTCTCAGTAGCGCTAGGTCCGGTCCAAGTATGAGTTTTTTCCGCTAGTTCATCTAGGTATTCTATAACCTCATTAGGATCTTTTTGTAGAAATTCACAGTTACACATCATCTCTATGAATTAACGCTCCCTAGATGTTAATCCCTCTTAGAAATAACTCACGATACGCCAACTCTCATAACTGTGGTGGGAACAAAGGGCTTGTAGTTCTTTATATCTTTTCCAAGCTTGGTATTAGATCACACTATCCTTTTGAGTGAGTGATGAGATTTGCTTCTTAATGACACTAGTCTTATGGTGGGGAAAGTATTTATTAAAGAACACTTGAGTCATTTCGGCCCAAGTCTTAATCGAACGTGGTCTCAAGAAATACAACAAGCTTTTTGCTTTTTCTTTAAGTAAAAATGGGAAAAATTTAAGCATGACTGCATCTGTTGTACTATGTTGATTGTGGAAGGTTGCTACCTCCTCAAATTCCCTAATGTGTGCGTATGGATTTTCATTTTCTAGTCTGTGAAAATTGGGAAGAAGTTGAGTCATTCCTAGCTGAAGATCCATACGTGACATATTAGGTGGAAACATTATGCATCGCATGGATGTTATCGCCATGTTCACTATCAGTCATGATGTCGTGTGGTGTTCGTGGCAATAGATGCAATATCAAAGATGAAAGAGATTGAAACACTAGAAAAGGTCCTTTTGCAGAGCTTCCTTGCTTGTCTTGATCTCTACTTTTAAAACACGAGAAAAAAAGAACTATATGAGAATAAAATAAATATAAGAAATAAGAAAATTAAATTAACTAAAAACAACAACAAATGAATAATATCACCCTTTTCATTGATCCCTTAGTGTTTGTGGTGTCGATTCCACAGGGATATGAAAAAATACTCAAGGATTCAACAAATTAAGGTTTTTCGTGAATTTTTTGAAAATGATTTTTTTTTTGAAATAAAATTTAAATTTCAATGGATCAAGTAATGAAATTAGAATCAATGAGTTAAAACAGTGAAGCATCGAAATTTCCTCAAATGGGTCGGATCATTCAACATCAATCTAATCGGAAGATTTATTGTTAAAAACCAATTTAATTCAAATGTAACCGTAGAATCTAGATTTTCTTTAACAATTTCCCACATTTATTTATTGAAATCAGATTATAAATCGACCATATACATCAAAACATAAGGCAGTAAATAATCACACCAATGAAATAAATAAAATTGAAATTCAACATGTATTTCGATCATTCGACAGAAAAAGCATGATATTAGTCTATGAAAAATCTAATCAGAGTTAAACCACTTTCAAAATAAATTTATGAAGAAACAATCTAAACCTAGAATTGTTTAACAAGAAAAATAACAAATTACATAAATAAAAAACATAAAAAACCAGAGGAGGACGCCCTTGTGGTGCTGTAAAGTAAGATGGGAACATCCTCACGGCATGTCACCAGTTGTCATGATAAAGGATGTGTTCTTACTAGCCCGCGTCAGCATATCTGCACATAGCATTGACTGACATTTGATACAATGTGTCTACGTATGTGGTGGTGTTGTAGTGTCAATGGCTGATGAGCTCTCTAGGAAAGTCAGTGGGAGAGTTGCACCATAACTGTCAGCAGGGTTGTTTCGACATGTAGCCGATGAAATGCTCAGAGTTTACAGATAATTCTTACTGGTTATATTGATATGGTGGACTATGGAATCATTAAAGTGCGTGCTAAAGGCTTACCGTTTTTCCAAAGTATTTGATTAAAAGTTGTAGAGGAGATGACAAGATCTTGACTTGTTTTCGGCAAAGTGAAGATTGTTAGGTAATTGTCTCAAAAGTCAAAGTTGGAGGACTTCTATTGCAAATAATAAAAGGTAATTACTGATCCTATAAATAGTGAATGTATTTCATTATTTTTAGGGTGTGGCTTATGAGAGGAAAAACAAAGAAAAGTGGAGCTGCAATTGAGTCACACACACACACACACACACACACAAAAGGGTTGGTACAAAAAAAAGGGGCTGCAAGGTTGAATTATATACGCCCAGAAACTCACACACAGGAAACCGAGGCAGCAAGAAGAGAGAACATACAGAGTGGCAGTCAAAATGGATATATATATATATATATATATAAACGCTCAAAGCTCGAGTCAATTTTTATTTGTAATACTTTGGGATTGGATTGGTGAGTGAAATTCTTTCTATATGATTGTAACAATTATTCATATAGTGAAAAGTTTTGACAGTCCGTTTATGTTATTTATTTTAACCTGATGGCTGGAGCTTGCCCAAGTCTACAGCCTACAAATGCCCCTAGGAAAGCTTGCTTCAATTGTAGCAAGCTTTGGATTGATCCTAGCAGAAGTTTACTATTCCACCTCTTAGTAGGTCCATCTAATATTAAATGAAAACCTTGGCACTTGAGCCCCGGGCTCGCTTTCTTCAATCACATTTGGGTTATGTACAAACACAAGTGGTACATAGGATTTACCATAATTATCCATAATTGGACGAACAAACTTATTTGGAACTGGTTCATTCTGGATTTCCTTAGAAAATGGGAGATATTCCTCATCTTCATCTAACTCATATGAGATTGATGGTCGATCCTTCATATATTGGAGTATTATTCAAGGTGTTGATTATGTTATCCATCTTGTGACCCTCTTGATAGCTATACTTCCTATCACGTAAGGTAATTTTTTTCGGAAGCTTCTCCATAGCAAGCCTGCTTGTGCACTACCACTTTCGTTGCATCTCTGGCGTACTGTTGCAAGTTTTTGATACAGGCAGGCTGCTATTATAGTCACGGAAAGAGCTGTTAATAGGATCCATTTCATTTTCTGTAAATCCATCTTGCATGATAACTTTTTCATTCTCATTTTTTGCTCTTAGAGAGGCATTCTCTGATGTTAGAGCCTTGAGGTTCTCTGCCATCTCCTATATTGTTTTTGTCATAGACATTTTCTTCCGCAAGCAACGACACTGCCGAAGTTTCTTTTCGTTGCCATTTTGGATTAGCACCATTGTCACTTGATAGTCGCTATACTCTCTGGCTTCTACCCGTTGCTTTCATTTCTTCTATTTCTTCTTTGATTTGACTCACTTTCTCAGAGGTCATAGATTCAAAAGCTTTCTAAGTTGTATTAGAGATGTCATGGTTAAGTTGGTCAAAATTTTCCCACGGATAATGCTAATTTGTTGATTGTAAAAAAGAAAATCAACAAAACTCCCATGCAACTATGATTTTCTCCTCTTAAACTCACTGGTTTCGATGCTTCAACTTGGAGCAAGAGGAAAAACAGCTATTTGAGAGGAAATGTTTAAATTGCATGCTCCACTCTTCTAAAATGGGAGTATTTATAGATTTTCCTCCAAGCTTTGGGACAATTTGATCATTTAGGGAATGTGACAAATGGTGAATCCATACTTGCTGCCTTATAACCAATTGTATTATCAACATCACGTTTTATTCGTTAGTTAATGTAAATTAATAGCCTATAGCCAGCTGGATGAAGGAAATTTTTGCTAAGTTGGTGTGAACCATTTTAAGTTTCTATTACTTTGTGTGATCTCAAGCTTTGTGGAGCGTCCGCCGAGTTTGCAGGATGAATCATGAACTTAACAACAATGCATCGATATTAAAGTATTCAGGGTTCACTCTACAAAAGCAATCTTTAAAGTAGTCTACTTTTTATTAAAAAAAATTTTGTGGCAACTCAACCTTTGGTAAATACTGATTTTTTTTAATTTTTTTTTTGGGCTAATATTTCATTTTTAGGGGAAATTTGTAATGATAATTCTATCAACAATCATTTTAGGAAAAAAAAAAAACTTATTTGACATGCAAATACCATTAAAAGATTGTGGTTGGCATACTCTCAACAAACCAAGTCCACTTAAAATTATAACTTGGACTATATGATTATAAATTATGAGATGTATTGCTACAATCTTGAAATAAATAGGAGGCAAAGATTCTTATCATTACTCTGATATAAATTATTATATACTTTTTTACACACTCACAAACAATTGATTTCAAAAACCCTGTATTGAAAATTTACTTAACATGCACGGTGGAATTTAAAAAATATTTCAATTCCCACCAAGGATGTTCTGTGTTTAGAAAGAAAATGTAATAGGAATAACACCTCTATTGAGTTCTACAAACTCTTTTACTTATCTTGAACACGAACAATCATGATTTACAATCTACAACTATTCAATTATCCAGTCTTCAATGACAATTGACACAAAATTAATTAAGGCTTGTCAATTAATTAATTAGTATATTTCATTCTTCTAGTTCTCCTTTTGTGTGTGACCCATTAAGTTCCCCGTCATGATGTCTAATGATGTGAATTATTATTTTATCTACTCAAAATATAATAAATTAAAATGCCCTTTTAATTTATTATTCATTACCTAGATTAATTAATTCACATTCGTCGTCCTACATATGACAATGTGTCAGGCAACACATGTGACCGGAAAATCACGTGGTATGACAAAACCAAACATATTTATTTACCGTGAAACTAAATCTCTTTATCAATTATGAGATATGAAGTGTGTAAACCTCGATTATCATTCATATCTTTCATCCGACTATTTATTCAATGGAAGTGGAAAACTCTTTTAGACTTATGGGTACACCTTGGGGATTTTCGTTAATCAACTTAACTGAATTAAATATAGATCATAATCTCTTCTATCTAAATGCGATGAATCGTCTATTGATCATTCACAGTTTTCATATGATTCTTGACATACTCGGACGATGTCGTATTAGTAACTATGGGCAAAGCAACATTCAATATCACCAACACATAGTCGTCCCCATATAAGGCACTACGATGACCTCAAGTTAAATGACAAATTTCACTACTAAACTTTAGAGATTAAACATTTGACACTCATATAGCTATCCATATGATATCTCTCCAGTGGGTCTCCAATGTTTTGTTCTTTAGCAAACATACCCACGTGTTCATTTAAATGTCACTGTATTTTAGCTTGTGAGGTCAGATGCTGACTTAAAAATTGAGAAATGTCACACGTAATGATCTAAGTAGGAGTTATAACCAAAATAGAAGCCAAAATTCAAAAGCAAAGTACTTCAAAAATCTGACCAATCGAGAGTTTTTCATCGTGAGGGAGATCTCAATAAATCATAGTGCATGGAGGGTGTCGATTAACAATTGAAATATAATAAATCAGTACACTAGTCAGATGACTTACCAATTACAATACCAATGAGACCTAACCTTCATGAACTGAGAATAGTCACATCAAACCACCATAATGTAATTAAATTTATGACTCTGCATGGAGTAGAAATAATCCAAGCCTAAGCACATGAATGCAACGTCACATGCATAAACCAATGCCTTGCATCAGAACCATTTGGTGAATATTAGACACCCAAATAGCAAGTATGGATGGTGTAACAGCAAGGGCACAACACAAAGGAAGACACACAAATGCTTTGACTTCTATATGAGGTGTACAAGTTTCTCTAGCCTAGAAAAAGAACAAATAACAGCAGTAGGAGAAGTCGGAGACATCCCCTATCAATCAAATTAACCTTGATCACAATCACGACCAAACATAGGAAAAACTAAACAATGACTTCTTGGGCTTCGCTATATTCGAGTTCATAGTGATAGATTTTTCTATTTGTTACACTGTTATCATAGCCCAACGACTGTTGTATCTAGAGGCGTTAATTTCTCAATATCATTACTTGAATAAATTTCCAATGCTATATGGATTGGGTGAGATTAGTGGTTCTCAGACTCCTGTAATGGATTATGGAATTTTATAGGCATGGTGCTAATGTTGGAAAAAAATAGTAGCAATACATTCAAGAACAATAATTAAAATGCAGAAAGTGAGAAAACTTTTGGATCGATCGAGAGTCGTGATGACACAATGTCCTATAGTGAAATTGCCGACCATATATCAAAAGAGTACAATATTGATATAGTAATTTAGTCTAAATATATAACTAATAATATTAACTAAGTAGTTTTCGTAAGTGGCTCTAACCCGAGTTTATCTTATCCAAATTAAGTTTTTCTCGAGTCCATAATTCTTAATTTATTTCAAAGCTTCAAAATGGGCACAATATTGATAGGATAATTCTAATTCCTTCAATAGTTAGATTTTGGGATCTACAATCAGAGCTTGGAAACATTTGTTATTACTGCAAATTGATGGCTACACAAGGCAAAACTATAGATGCTAAAGTGGTAAGATTTCATGGTAATATTTATGCTTAAGCTATGCATGAAAACCATAATATGAAAGAAGTGGACAAGTCCACAAAGTTAGATATCTATTTATGCCTTAGGAAAAGTCCGAAGGGCACCGGCAAACCGGAATGTGTAAGTATGTGTTTGAATGTAGAGGTGTCATGTCTGGGCGGTCCGGGTCGGATCGGCCCGCCAACATATGGCCCCGTAACGGTCCGCGTGAAAAAAAAGCCCGTCGGCTACGGGTTTCGGGCCGATTCCGGATCGACCCACAATTTTGAACTACAACCCAAGCTCGCTCGCTGACCTATCCAGGTCGAGCCCATGCGGGTCACGAGTCGTGGTTTGTTCCGGTTTGGCCCGTATGCTTGTATAAATAAAATTCCAAAAAATATAGAATTTTTCATATTTATGGCAAAAAATATTTTTTTTGTTAAATGTAAACTAAGAATTGAACAAAATGATAAATTCATATTTATACCAAGAATTATTTAATGTTACAAGAATTATTTATAACTTTGCAAAGTTAAATTTAACTTAAACAAAAATAACAACTAAATGTATTTCTAATTGCTATTATCAAATATTTATAGCATAAGTACATCTCAACTAAGTTGGAACTTACTTTTACTATAATTTATAGTTTAAGTACATCCCAACTAAGTTAGCATCTATTTAACTATAATATTTAATTTTTTTTTCACTGGTTGCGGTTAATCCCGGCCCGTGAAGGTGCAACCCGCGAAGCCCGCGGGTCACACCTCCTTGACCCGTGAACCGCCCGCTCGGGTCACGGGTCGGCCCGTAGTCCCGGGTCGATCCGGGTCGGGTTTCACAGGTCTGGCCGACCCGTCCGTCTTGACACCTCTATTTAAACACTTTCTTTTATGCAATATTAACATGTTAAATCTAAGCATGGTATCTTATTGAGTATTCTTTATAATCATAGTATTTATACTAAATTTTCAGATCCATGATCGTTGAGTTGAGTTGGTGGAAGTCAGTCGGCATACTCGATGATGGGACAAAGTTATTTTGTATTGAAATTTCCTTTCCATATGTTTTGCTCCAATACTGTTTTTCTTATATTTTCTGGCGGTATTAAATATGTATAAGACATGATGTAATATGGTATCGGAAGTATATTTTGTAATCACATCTTTCATGTTGTGCTTAAAGATATTTATTTTTATAAACTTTTTTCCTGAAATGGTACAAGAGACAGAAACTGGACAGATTCTTAGGATCAATTGAAAATGCAATTACGAACTCTAAAGACAGCCATTTGAGACTCTAAATACTACCGTATCCCTCTTTGAATCTTCTTTACATGAGCACAAAAATCACCACTTTGAATATGTGTGGCACAAGATATAAATTTTTAAGTGTCGAAAGGTAAATCTGAAGTTTCTGTGTAGTACCTCATTGTTTTTGGTAAAACGTCTATATCATATGATCTTTGAAATTTCTCATATTTTAACATAGGAAACTACTTGAAAACATATTTCTAATGCCATAAATTTCGTAGAAAACGGAGTTGGGATGAATTTTATAAAAATGTTTAAACTGGCTGCCCCAACCAGCCATGACTACGTAGAGTTCGCATATGTAAAGAATAATTTCAAGTCAGCATGTACTTCTATTGGCCATTAAAGCTTACAGAGATATTCTACTATAAGTTGAAAATAAGTTTCCAATATATATATATTTCAAATTTCTTTAAAATTTTTCATGAAACAAGGGTAGAGGTTATTATGTTTAGTACGTGACACTCGAAGCTTAAGTACGGAGTGTCACAGCGTGGTATCAGAGCGGTTATACTTTTCTGTAGACTTTTTATAGATTTAATGAGTTCAATATGAACTTTATATGTTTTTAATTATGCATAAACTTTTTAAGAAAGTTACGGTCCATCATCAGCAAGCTAGCAAATGACTTTCAACAGGCGATCAACTGCTATATCTATTGTTGGATATAGGAATATTTTGAATTTAGTCATACATGAGATTATGAAGTCAGTACCGCTTATATATAATTATATTTATTAGAGCCTAGTAGAGTAATGTAATCAATTTTCTGTCCTAGTTATGGCAAGAATGATAAGAACCCCCCCCCCCCCCTCCTAGGACAGAAGCTTGTCGTTTTGCACATAGGCGGGATATGCTATTGGCATTCTATTATAATTATTGTATGCATCCGCTCCATAGCCTCGAGCAACATATTGATCTGCTAGACTGCATTATTGAGATGTTGTGGGATATCCACCATATCATAGGGGATAAGGTAAAGATACAGAGGTTATATGAAACTGTTCCAAAACCTTGGGTTTCAGTCATAGGTTTTGTGCAATGGTCGGATGATGACCTTTCATATGAGGACATTACATATTTACTTCGAGAAAGTTATGAAACTAGCCGCAATTTACAGCAAAACTTTAAGAAGACTATAACATTATCCATGAATACTAGTTTATGAACTACACATTCGTTCATCTCTTCTTTGTTTGTTGCAAAGTCTAAAGTAGAATGTGAATTCCTTCCGTATACCTTAGAAATCTTTCTTCCATATGGTAAGATACTTGTTGCTGACCAAATAGCTAGAGATCTTAAGATGGAAATTGATGGTAGAGGTATAGCTGTAGATTTAATTCTGTTAACGATAAAAAACTTTGATATTATCCTTGGTATGGACTGGTTGTCTAAAAACTATGCAACTATTCATTGTACCAAGAGAGTGGTGATTTTTCAAAGATCGGGCGAGAAAGAGTTTCGTTTTGTGGGAACTGAGAACTGAGACAAATACTTTGCCTCGTATAGTGTCAGCAACTTAGGTTGAAAGGACGTCGAGAAAGAAATTATGTCAAGGATTTCTAGTATCAATGTCCAATATTAAACAAGATAAGTTGTCAATTGAGGATGTTCGAATAGTTCAACATTATGAAGATGTTTTTCCAGAAGATCTTCTAGGTGTACCACCAGACAGGCAAGTAGAGTTTACCATTGACTTAGTACCAGGAGCAGCACCTATTTCAAAGGCTCCATATTGTATGGCACCGTTTGAACTACAAGAGTTGAAGGTACAATTGAAGGAGCTTCTTGATAAGGGTTTTATTAGATCAAGTGTATCACCTTGGGGTGCACCGGTGCTATTTGTAAAAAAGAAGGATGGAACAATGAGGCTATGCATTGACTATCAAGAATTGAATCGTCTCACTATCAAAAAAACAAATACCCACTTCCGAGAATAGAAGATTTGTTTAAACAACTCAAGGGGGCTACAATATTTTCAAAGATTGATCTGAGATTAGGATATCATCAATTGATAATTAAGTTAGATGATATCCCTAAAATGGCTTTTAGAACGCGTTATGGGCATTATGAATTTTTGATGATGCCTTTTGGATTAACTAATGCCCCGGTAGTATTTATAGATCTAATGAACAGAGTATTCCATGAATACTTATATTAGTTTGTCATAGTTTTTATTGATGACATCTTAATTTATTCGAAAAGTGATGAAGAACATGAGAAACATCTCACGATTGTCTTGGAAACTCTAAGAAAAGACTTTATGCCAAATTCAAGAAATGTGAATTTTGGTTGAATAAGATAGGTTTCCTGGGGCATGTAATCACAACACAAGGAATCGAAGTAGACCCAACTAAAGTTGAAGCAATGAATAATTGGACAAGACCAACCAATGTTGGAGAAATACGTAGCTTCTTGGGATTGGCTGGTTACTATAGAAGATTTATCGAGGGATTTTCCAAAATAGCAGGACCATTGACCCAGTTGACTCGTAAAGGGATAAAATTTCAATGGATAGAGATTTTGAACAGAGCATCCAGGAGCTGAAACGAAGATGAGTTATAGCTCCAGTGTTAACAATACCAGACGGACCAGAACGATTCGTTATATACAGCGATGCTTTGAAACAGGGCATATGGTGTGTTCTGATGTAGAAAGGAAATGTGATAGCTTACGCTTCCAGACAATTGAAACAATATGAACGAAACTATCCAACACATGATCTAGAATTGGCTGCGGTAGTTCATGTCCTTAAGATATGGCGTCATTACTTATATGGAAGTAGGTGTGATATTTATACCGATCATAAGAGTTTGAAGTACTTTTTCACCCAAAAGGAATTAAATATGAGGCAGAGGAGATGGCTAGAGCTAGTGAAGGATTATGATTGCACTATCCTTTACCATCCTAGTAAAGCTAATGTAGTAGTAGATGCTCTTAGCAGAAAGACGGTTGGACAATTAATAATATTAAATACTATGCAGGACCAGTTGTTAAAGGATTTCGAAAACTTACATCTAGAAGTAATTGCTCCACCAACCCAAACTATCACCAGGATAGCGATTCTAACGATTCGATCAAAACTTAGAGATCGAATAAGAGTAGCACATGATGGTGATTCTTTCCTACAAAAGATAAAATCAGAAGTTGGCACTAGGAAGCGAAATGATTTTGAATTAAGCCACGATAAAGCCTTACTCTTTAAGGGAATGTTATGTGTACCAAAAGATGAGGGATTAAGGAAGGAAATTCTTGGAGAAGCACACTTAACTCCATATACTGCTCATCCAGGAGGTACAAAAATGTATCGAGATCTAAGGAGTATATTTTGGTGGAGAATTATGAAATGGTGCATAGGTTTTTTCATCAGGAAGTGCATGACTTGTCAACAAGTGAAAGCTGAACATCAAAGGCCATCTGGATTGTTGAAACCATTAAAAATTTTGCTATGGAAATGGGAGCATATAACTATGGATTTTGTTATGGGTTTTCCAAAATCAGCCAAGGGAAATGATGTTATGTGGGTTATAGTGGATCGGTTATAACAAAGTCAGCTCATTTTCTACCAGTAAGAATGAATTTCAGTATGGATCAATAAGCACGATTATACATCAAAGAGGTCATCTGTTTACATGGTATCCCAGCCTCAACTGTATCTGATAAAGATCCAAGATTTACCTCAAAATTTTGGAAAAGTTTGCAAGAAGCTATAGGAACCAAGTTAAACTTCAGTACAGCTTTTCATCCTCAAACTAATGGACAATTGGAGAGGACTATACAGACTTTGGAGATATGCTACGTGCATGCGTCCTTGATTTAGGGGACAGTTGGGAAAATTATGTACCATTGGTAGAGTTTTCCTAGAATAATAACTATCAGGCTATGATAAAGATGGCACCTTACGAAGGATCTCCTCTTTATTGGGATGAATTAGGTGAGCGAAGAGTTTTAAGATCGAAAATAATTAAGGAAACTAGTCGAGCGGTTGGTAAAATAAGAGCTAGAATCAAGGTAGCCCAGGACCGACATAAAAAGTTTAATGTTGGTGATAAAATTTTCTTAAAGGTGTGCCGATGAAGGGAGTTCTTCGCTTTGCAATGAAGGGAAAACTTCGACCAAAATTCGTGGGTCCTTTTGAAATTTTGCAAAAAGTTGGAAATGCAGCTTATCGGATTGTTCTACCACCAGATTTGTCAGCAATTCATGATGTATTCCACGTCGGATCAAAGTCATGTGGTTAGTTATCAACCATTAGATATCAAACATAACATGACTTATGAAGAAAAACCAGTAGCAATCTTAGATCGCAGAGTCCAACAATTGAGGACAAACGAAATTCCATTAGTGAGAGCTCAATGGAGAAATCATAATGTTGAAGAATCAACTTGGGAAAGAGAAGAGGAAATCAAGACCAAGTATCCAGAACTTTTCAACTAAGTTCAAGGTAAACAAATTTCGAGGATGAAATTTTTTAAGGGAGGAGGGATGTAATCCTCCGAAATTTTATGCTCGTTTAAATTGCTCATTTAATTTTTAGTATGATAATTTAACTTTTCAAAATTTTATATGACCAAGATTATTAGTGATTGCCAAGTTTTCATTGTTGGTTGATTAAAAGTTTGCCAAATTTTACACCTAATAAGCATTTCTTTTCCACTTGGCCGAGAGTAGAATGTTATTTTGTAGTGAAGTAACAAGCAAGCATGAGGTGGCTAAGACAAGCATGAGGTGTTTAGTGTTTAATATTCAAGCATGAGGTGTTAAGCAAACATGAGGTGTTTATCTTTATAGTGGTAATATTTTTCCTAGTATGGCAAGCATGAAGTGTTGAACTTAAGCATGAGGTGTTTAGTTAAATTTATGAAGTGCATCCATGCAACTCACGTGTAGATGTAGTCACCAAACTTTAACTTGATAGATAGTAACCCTTTACAGCTTACTTAGTCCATAAGTTTTCCTTACCTATAAATAATTAAGAAAGGTTTCCTTCAAATATCTTTGCAACCAAAAATTTCTTTCAAAGAAAAATAAATAGCAAGAGTTAGTGAAGGAAGGTAAAGAGAAAAAGATAAAGTAAGAATAGAAGGAGAAGAGCAAAGGATAGCACTTTCAAGTACACTTTTCAACCCCAAGTTTTAAGGTAAGATACTTTCTATGCTCAAGTGGTAAGATTTCATGGTAATATTTATGCTTAAGCTATGTATGAAAACCATAATATGAAAGATGTGGATAAGTCCACAAAGTTAGATATCTATTTATGCCTGAGGACAAGTCCGAAGGGCACCGGCAAGCCGGAATGTGCACGTATGCGTTTGAATGCTTTCTTTTGTGTAGTATTAACATGTTAAATCCGAGCATGGTGTCTTACTGAGTATTCTTTATAATCATAGTATTTATACTAAATTTTCAGATCCATGATCGTTGAGTTGAGTTGGTGGAAGTCAGTCGGCATACTCGATGATGGGACAAAGTTATTTTGTATTGAAATTTCCTTTCCATATGTTTTGCTCCAATACTGTTTTTCTTATATTTTCTGGCGGTATTAAATATGTATAAGACATGATGTAATATGGTATCGGAAGTATATTTTGTAATCACATCTTTCATGTTGTGCTTAAAGATATTTATTTTTATAAACTTTTTTCCTGAAATGGTACAAGAGACAGAAACTGGACAGATTCTTAGGATCAATTGAAAATGCAATTACGAACTCTAAAGACAGCCATTTGAGACTCTAAATACTACCGTATCCCTCTTTGAATCTTCTTTACATGAGCACAAAAATCACCACTTTGAATATGTGTGGCACAAGATATAAATTTTTAAGTGTCGAAAGGTAAATCTGAAGTTTCTGTGCAGTACCTCATTGTTTTTGGTAAAACGTCTATAGCATATGATCTTTGAAATTTCTCATATTTTAACATAGGAAACTACTTGAAAACATATTTCTAATGCCATAAATTTCGTAGAAAACGGAGTTGGGATGAATTTTATAAAAAATGTTTAAACTGGCTGCCCCAACCAGCCGTGACTGCGTAGAGTTCGCATATGTAAAGAATAATTTCAAGTCAGCATGTACTTCTGTTGGCCATTAAACTTTACAGAGATATTCTACTATAAGTTGAAAATAAGTTTTCAATATATATATATATATATATATATTTCAAATTTCTTTAAAATTTTTCATGAATCAAGGGTAGAGGTTATTATGTTTAGTACGTGACACTTGAAGCTTAAGTATGGGATGTCACAAATTTTGTAGGGGGGTAATTCTTCAGTTGCAACAGTTTCCTATTTAACCTCTCCTGTTTGGATGAGGCTGAAGTTAGGCATGAATCAAGCCAAAGATTACTAGGAATCTTGGAGCTGCATAGATTTTCTTCAACATGATTGTTGGATGGACAATACTACCCTGACGTTCACATTCCCATACAGGCAGCACACATCTGTGAGAGTGCATGACTTTTATGATAGTACTTGCTGGGATATTAGAGGAATACTAAGGCTCTCCTGCCATTTATGGGGAAAGTGATTGGGAATGTTCCTTTATGTGTAGATACTCAAATCAGGCCGTATAGAAGGATATACCTAATGGTAGCTTTACTACCAAATCTGCATGACAGTTAGTCTGATCAGGTCAATAGATAAAGAACTCATATCAATTGATATGAAGTATTATCGTACCTATTAAAGCGTCATTCTTTTGCTGGAGATTATGACATGTTCTGTTTCCAATCTATGAGGTTATCCAAAGAAGGATTAGTTGTCACATATCTTACTCTCAGTATACTTCAAAGATCGAGACTATCACACATAACTTGATAGGCAGCACTATCTCTGACTAGGTATAGCAGCATTTTGGGAATACATTTCATGTACGTATACAATCTGCAAAGGAGGTCAAACATCAGTACCGGAGATCAGGGGCGGACCCAGCACCTAGCCCCCACGGTCACCCGTGCTGGGTTCGCCGGAAGTAAGAACCGCCGGGAAGGGAAGCAGAAAGGTAGCCGGTGAGGGAAAAATAATTATGTGCTATTGTTGTTATTTGGAATTTGGGGAAGTTAATTTGGGCATTGTTTACAAACAATTGGCCCAATTTGCAAACAAAACCAATAGAGAGGAGAGGACTGGTGGCGACGGCGACTGATGAGTGCTGGAGGGTGATCGCGACCTGGGGCTAGGTGCTGCAGCTGCGGCCTGCGACGGTGTTCGGGTGTTGGAGCAGGCTGTTGGTGTTGCTATCTTGGGCCGGCGACTGCCGATTGGTGAAGTGGTGAGGGACGGGGCCGACCGTCGACGGGCAATGAGTCTGCAGTGCACGCGTCCGGGCTCCGGCATCTCTCTCTCTCTCTCTCTTGGACTCGACCTCTTTTTTTTCTTGTGAGAAATGTGACCTCTCTGTCTCTCCTCTAATTTTCAGTTTTGCTTTCTGCTTCCTTTTTTTTTTTTTTTTTGGCTAGTTTCCTTTTTTACTTAATTTCCTTATGTTAATTGTTAGGCAGTTGTTAAATAATAAATTGTGTTGTGATTAATTGATTATTGTGATTTTTGAATTGTGAATATTGTGATTTGTGAACCAGTAAAGTTTATATTGGCAATTTGGTATATAATATAATTGATGTGAATTGTGATTTGTGAATATGACAATTTGATAATTTGTGAAATTTATATTGGCAATTTGAATTTTAATTGAAAAATAAATTGGGGCATTTTGCAGATTATGGATCAATTTTTTCAACCGAAGCGAAAGTCCATACCTAGTTTCTTCTTTGTCTAGTTGTGCATCTAGTCTCGTCACTGATTCTAGTCGAGCACAAGAGTTATCAAATAACACAAAGAAGTCCCGACCTTAATAAACAATCTCGCTCTTACGATCTCTGATGGTCGATGTTGACTAGTCAACATCCGTCCGGGCTGAGTTTACATCCTGGGTCTGCCACTCCCGAAGATCTTCTGGTCAGTACGTTTGTTATGGTGAATCTACACTATTGGTCAGTACGTTTGTTATGGTGAATCTACACTATCATTCCTCTTTTAATTTACTTCTATGTATTAAAAGGAATTATGCAAAGCACGGGAAGACCCCTATGGTACCTAGATGGATAATCTAGAGGGTTTTTACCATGCGATTTCCTTTCTCCATACGTGTTGATTGTTTCAGCCTATACATTTGCGGAGGATCTAGCACTTGCTCCTTTATTTGGTATAACTATGATCCTCTCTCCTCCATCATCCCCTATACTGGTTTTTTGGCATACTCCACCAGTTATGGATGCGTCAATGATAGATTTGCTAGACATTGTATCATGTCTATTTCTTCTGCTTGTGGTACTTGCCTGATTTTGGAAGTAGAGCTACGAGCCATTTTGGATGGGATTCTTCTTTTCAAATGATTAGAGATCTTAGATATTGGGGTTGGGGCTGACTCAATTACAGCTATCTAGTGCATCACCAGGGGTGGAGGATCATGGGCGGTTCAAAGTACTCTTAGATAGATTAGACACCTCATCTCTTTAGATCATGATACTATCTCCCACATCTACCATGAGGAAAATCAAGTTGCAGTCTTGCTTGCCTCAGAGAGTTGGGATCAGCGTCACTACCAAGAGTATGGACCACATGACTTACCACTACGGCTTATGACACTAGTATAGATTGATCTAATATGGACTGCTCAGCTTTTGAGGTTTGTAGTTTAGATTTTGTTTATTTTTGTTCTATAGAAAGTAGTACTCCTCATTTACTACTACTATACTACTTTTGTACATTTATTGCTTTGTTGCTTTCTGGAGGTTTACACCCACTCTCTCTCTCTCTATACTATCGAATTTTTATGATATATATACATGGTTGGAGAATCCTAACCCCCATCGATCATCCTTATTTGGAGTTTAAAAACTCACTAAGGATGTGTGGATGTTTTTGCTAAAACAATGAGTTATTTTTCTTCGTATTGGGGAGCAAGTCAACAATTAATAATAGAGAAATGTGGGTAATCCAGTTCAACTAATTCTACAACTTGATGATGGATCTTTTAGTGAAGAAAAAACGCCAAACTTTTGAAGGGCAACCGAGATTTATTCATAAACATGATCAAGATCAACGCATCAAATTAGATGTCCACGAATAGTACCTAAATTGATTAAATAAAGAGAATGATTTTTAAGTTCCTTGATTTCTAGAAATTAAGAAGGTGAAGTTGTTTATTATAAAGTTGATGGGCTATGCCTCTTCTTGGTCACAAGTTTTGATGAAAAGAGTCCCAACAAAGATAGTCTATCAACCGTTATAATCCTTTTGAGAAAGAACAAAGACAAGTTAATGCTGATTAGACTCAAGGTGGCAATGGATTGAAGTCATCAACAACCCCATATAATGTGCAAAATTTTGGGTCAGCCAAAGGTCGAAGTCAAGGATGAAGTAGAGGACGAGGAATGGGAGAAAATGCTATAGAAGAAGCAACAATTAATCCCATTTTGCAAGCAAAAAAAATAATTTTCGACAAATATAGAAAAAGCACAAATTATTAGAATTCAAAAAAATGAACAATAACTTGTAGACTAACGGGAAAATTGGTGATCCTAGAAATATTGAAGAAGTTCAAGAAGAAAATGTAGGGGAAACAAGTTTACTAGAATTATTTGACGATGAAGTCACTTATTGACAAAGAAAATCTCCTTAACCTAGTAGTTCGACGTGTCATGTTAACTCCTAAAGTATTGAAAGGATGCGCAACAACATTTTCAAAACCAGGTGTACATGGGGAGACTTAGCAATGCTATTATTGATAGAGGAAGATGTGAGATTTGGGAGAAACAGAGAAAAAGTTGAATCTTGAAGGTCAACCTCATTCAAAACCCTATCGCTTAGCATAGTTGAATAAAAGGAGGCGAGGTAAAGGTGACAAGCATTAATTTTGTTTCTTTTCTATTGGAAATATTGATAAACTTCTATGTGATGTGATTGAGATGGGGGCATGTCATTTATTATTAAGCAGACCGTGTCAATTTGAACGAGTATAAAAATCCGTCGCTAATTACCCACAAATTAGCAACGAATTTCTAGTCGATAATCACTACACATCATTAAAATTACCCAAAAAAAGGTTCGTCACTAATCGGCGACGAATTTCTATAGCTAATTTGAATTTAAAATTTTTTAAAAAATGATTATTATAATATTATTTATTTTCTTGGAACAAAGTTTATTACTGCATAAAAAAAACTCAAATTTTAATGTATAAACTAACAAACAATGTTACAAGAATTGTAAATATACCTACAATTCTTTAATTTTGAAGTTCCAAACTACATAAAAAAAATACATAATTGTGTGAAGTCTTTATGAGAGGACTTGAATCTGGAACATTATTACTATTTAAAACAAATCCTCCAACTACAGAAATACGTAACTAATGTATGTAATGAATAGAAATATAATTTAGTATTCCAATTGAAGAATAACGATAAAAGCAATGTAGGTGTAACAAATGTAACTTATTTAAGATATCATGCTTCCATTTGTGTAACGGTCATTTGGCTTAATTGAGCTTGGTGCATTTCCTGTCATGAAAAAAAATAAATAAGAGAGCAAACACAATCAGAAAGCAGACCCCATAAGTTAAATATAAAGCACAATCTTCAAAAAGGCTACATCAGACATTAGTTGAACAAGCAGAAGCTATATTAGACATCAATTAAATGAGTAACAAGCTGCATTAGACATCATTTTAGACCAAATTAATAATCATATCTTCCTCCTACTTCAAACACCCATGGGCAAAAGGGAAATGAATTCTAAATGGAGACCAAACTATAATTGGGCTACCAAATGGACACAATCATAGCAAAGCCTCCCCAACAGTATACTCCTCACCACCAACACAACCAAAGAAACCCGTTGCCACAAATCATACAAGTTTATGAACATTTACTATCCAATGAAATGCTTTGAGTGGAAAATAGTTCCCAAAATTACTTGCTGAACGAGCAATGGAAAAATTTATGAGTTATAGGCTAAATGGTGGTTGAGATCTAAAGCTACTGGAGTTTTCCTACATCTTCTTCTTCACCCTTACAATAGGCTGCTGTCGAAAGATGATTATGCTTGACAAATTATGTAAGAGCTCTACTAATCTGTGACAGCTTTTCCAACTTTTGTTCTTCAATTTAACTGACAAATTGGAATAAACATACATAAATAATAGCAATGCCAACAAAAGAGTGTCGGATTTCTTATTTTTCATTTTAAAGGAAGAGAGCAAACAACTTTAACTGCTTCATAAACTCGGAACAATAAGTATAATAAACAAACAACATGCCACTATGTTCTTTCATTACAGCTATGCATAAACGAGAGATCTAAGCCACAAATCCTTTAAGCAAAAATTGAAAAATAAGCAAGAAATTGAGATATGTTCTCGAAAGTATTATAGTTTAATGAGAATTGTTTGTCTCGGTCCAAATTTGATTACAAAAAAGCATGAACCAACAAGGACTTGCGGAATATTGATATATGAGGAAACCCACGAGCACGAAACTTAATTAGCTTCATTCTTCTATAGCTCACAGTATAACATTTTGTAAGACAACAGATTACAACTTTGTAGCCAGAGTTCATCATTTGTTTAAAAAAGAGGAAAATCTAGGAGAAATCCCTTCTCAAAGTAATGCAAAACTTGATATGCATTAAATTTAAACTGGAAGTAGAAATTATGAACTAGATTCATCCATTTCTGTAGATTATGCAAACATCAACAAATTAAGTTTCATTAACGCCAACTCTAGTGAAATAATCAATTTAACATATATACTTGCAATATTCATCTTAGAAAACAGGTTACAATTGTTTCCTACATAGTCCAACACTCACTTGATGATTTTGTAACAATTTATAATTCCTTACCACACAAATGCTACCCCTCTTCATTCTCTGAATCCCCTTTGTTGGACGACTCAAGAATCAAGACCAAGTCAACTCCTATTTTTTAGGATTTTTAGTTTTGTAACAATTCTGTAACAATTTTTAGTTTTCGATAACTATGTTTGTTAATTAGTTTCAATCTGTTTGTTAATTAGTTTCCTTAGTTTCAATCTGTTTGTTCATTAGTTTCCTACTTTTTTGTATATTTTAAATTTAAATCTTCCTTGTAATCTGCCTATATATTACTATGATCATTGAATGAAATTTACACAATTCAAAATCATTTCTTTCTCTCCTATTGTGCTTGCCATTTTCACATGGTAGCAGAGCAATAAATTTTTTTTAGGCTTTCTCTGTGTATTTCTTTACCATGTCTGATGCAAATCCTACCACCAATGGCACTTCGTGCAAAAAGCAAGCTAGGTTTTGTTGATGGGTCACTTCCAATTCCACAGGAGAAAGATGATATTTCCAACTGGGAACGATGTAATGATTTGGTTGGAAGTTGGATTCTTAATTCAGTCTCACCTGAGATCCGTCCAAGTATCTTTTATGCTGAAACTGCAGCACAAATTTGGACAGATCTTAAGGATCATTTTTCTCAATCAAATGCTCCTAAGATCTATCAATTGAAACAATCAATCTCTTCCCTTAAGCAGGAAGGTGTGTCCGTTTCATTATATTTCACACAGCTCAAATCCTTATGGGACGAACTCAATTCCATTGTCTGTGTCACTCCATGTATCTGTGGTAATGCTAAGAGCATTATTGATCAGCAAAATCAAGATCGTGCCATGGAGTTTCTTCAAGGACTCCATGATCATTTTTCAGCAATTCGCAGTCAAATTCTTTTGATGGAGCCGTTCCCTTCAATTCAGCGTATCCACAATTTGGTACGTCAAGAAGAAAAACAACAATAGATTAATATTAGAACAACTCCTACCATTGATTCGGTAGCGTTTCAGGCATTTAAACCACCTTCTCGGATATCGGGAAAGCGTCAACGTCCTTTTTGTGAACATTGTAGTCATACTCTTGCCACATGCTACCAGATTCATGGCTTTCCAGATAAGCAGGTGAAGAAATCAGGGCCACCTCCATCCACTTCCGCTACTAATCAATTAACACCAGAACAATACAACAAGCTTCTGGCCCTTTTATCCAAAGACGAATCTGGTGGATCATCAGTTCATTTGGCAGGTACAATTCTCACTTGTTTGTCCTCTTGTTGGATTATTGATTTAGGTGCTTCTAATCATATATGTACATCTCTTTCATTTTTTTCTTCATATTCTACTGTTCATAAAAGTATGGCTCAATTGCCTGATGGTTCTTATGCGCCTGTGACACACATAGACGCAGTTCATTGTTCACCATCACTTATTCTCACTAATGGTTTTCACATTCCATCTTTCAAATTCGATTTGTTATCTATCTCACAATTGACAAATTCAACAAATTGTAATGTATTCTTTTCATCTTCTGAATGTATATTTCAGGACCGAGCAACGAAGAAGAAGATTGGCCGGGATAGTGCTCGAAATGGTCTTTTTTACCTAGAAGCAGATTTAGTTTTTAATTCTGCTTTTTCATTCAAGCATTGTAATAAATTTGACCTATGGCATAACCTTGGTCATCCATCTAGGCCTCGTTTTGATTTCGTTGTTAAGAATTTTCCCATTATTAGTGCGAATAATGATTTTATTTGTGATGTATGTCCGCGTGCTAAACAGCCGCGTCTTTCTTTTCCTCAAAAATCATCTTGTTCTTCTCATTGCTTTGAATTAATTCATGTTGACATTTGGGGTCCTTTTTCTATTCCGTCCAAAAATGGATCACGTTTCTTTTTAACCATTGTTGATGATTATTCATGGTGTACTTGGATTTATTTAATGAAACATAAATATGAAACTTTCAAAATGTTAATTCATTTTTTTAATCAAATCAATCGTCAATTCAACACAAAAATTTCTCTTATCAACTCTGGTAATGGGAAGATTTTTCTTCCTCAACTTCAAATCATTCGTTCAGACAATGGTACTTAATTTCTTTCTAAACAAATTCAAACATGGTTTCATGAAAATGGTATTATTCACCAACGTAGTTGCACTGCGACCCCCCGAAAAAATGGCGTTGTAGAACGTAAGCATCGACATCTCCTTGAACAGCTAGAGCTCTACGATTTCAAGCAAACTTGCCTCTTTCTTTTTGGGGTGAATGTATTCTCACTGCCGCCTTTCTAATTAACAAACCTCCAACTCCGATCCTCAAATATAAATCACCTCATCAAGTTTTACTTGGAACTGTTCCTTCATACTCGTCTCTTCGAGTTTTCGGATGTTTATGTTTTGCTAAAAATATGAATATTCAACATAAGTTTGATGAGCGAGCCAAACCCGGTATTTTTGTTGGTTATCCATACGGTCAAAAAGGATATCGCATATATGATTGCAAAACTCATCAAATCTATGTTTCTCGTGACGTTATATTTCATGAGTCAATTTTTCCATATCGCGATATTCCATCTCCATCAATAAAAAATTCAATTACTATTACTCCAATTAATGATGATGGAACTTTTGACTACACTACACCACCGATTGTTCCCACTAATATTTCTTCTAGTGATTATCTCCCTCATAATCTAGTTGATTATTCGAATGATTCTCCACTTGATGACACAACCAATTCTCCACCTATTTCTATGGATACTCCCTCTAATAATTCTCCTTCAATGGCACCTAGTCCTCAGCTTGATAATTCACTCAACTCTCCACCTATTTCCGAGGACAATCATTATAATACTTCTCCTCCAATAGCACCTGGTTCCATAATTAATATTCATTCTCAACGAATTCATCGTCCATAATTATATTTGTAACCATATTTCACTTTCAACTGATTTCCCACTAGCCAATTATTTTTCTTTGTCCCATCTAAGCCATTCTCATCGTGCTTTTCTAACAAATATTATTGAACATCAAGAACCAGGCTCTTATTCTCAAGCCATGAAATCTGGCGAATGGCGCGATGCCATGGCCAAAGAAATTCAGGCCCTTGAATCAAATAATACTTGGTCTTTATGCTCACTTCCCAAGGGAAAATCACCAATTTGTTGTAAATGGGTCTATAAAATTAAATATCGATCCGATGGTTCAATTGAGAGATATAAAGCTCGTTTAGTTGCCAAAGGATATACTCAAGTTGAAGGAATCGACTATCATGATACCTTCGCACCTGTGGCCAAACTAGTTACTATTCGTCTCCTTCTCTCCATTGCTGCCATTAAGAATTGGTCTCTACATCAACTCGATGTCAACCATGCTTTCTCCAAGGAGATCTCAATGAAGAAGTTTATATGAAACTTCCTCCTGGTTTCTCGCGTAAAGGGGAGACTCGTGTATGCAAATTAAATAAATCCATCTATAGTCTCAAACAAGCTTCTCGTCAATGGTTCTCTAAGTTCTCAACCACACTTATTCATCGAGGTTTTCGACAATCTGTTGCAGACTATAGTCTTTTTATATATATTCATGATCAGACTTCTATTTTTGTTCTCGTCTATGTCGATGATAGTATTATCACTGGCAATAATGATGATGTCATCACTGAAATCAAACAATTTCTCGCTCAATCTTTTTCTGTAAAAGATCTTGGTAATCTTCGATACTTTTTAGGTATTGAAGTGTCCCGATCTAAACAAGGGATTTTTCTATGTCAAAGAAAATATACCTTTGACATCTTATCTGATTCTGGTATGACTGGTTCTCGAACATCTGATTTTCCTATGGAACAACATCTTCGTTTACGACCAGAGGATGGTACTCCTCTCCCTGATCCGACAATCTATCGTCGACTGGTGGGACGTCTTTTATATCTTACTGTCACACGACCAGATATACAATATGCTGTAAACACACTTAGTCAATTCATGCAATTTCCTCATTCGGCTCATCTTGATGCTGCCAACCGGGTTCTTCGTTATCTTAAAGGTACTGTTGGTAAAAAGGATTATTCCTTTCTGCATCTAGCTCTCTTACTTTTGTTGGATATGTTGACTCTGTCTAGGCCGGTTGTCCTACTACACGTCGATCCACCACTGGTTATTTTACCATGTTAGGTTCTAGTCCTATTTCATAGAAAACCAAGAAACAACCAACTATTTCTCGTTCTTCTGCAGAAGTAGAATATCGTTCTCTCGTTGCACTTACTTCTGAGTTGCAATGGTTAAAATATCTTTTTTCAGATCTTGGTTTCAACCATTCACAACCAATTGTAGTTCATTGTGATAGCAAAGCTGCTATTCACATTGCCGAAAATCCTGTTTTTCACGAATGCACCAAACATATTGAAATTGATTGTCATTTTGTTCGAGCAAAAATTCAAGGAGGTCTCATTGCTCCTTCCTACCTACGTTCTAACGATCAGTTGGCGGACATTTTTACCAAACCACTTGGAGGTGATGCCTATCGTCGACTACTTAGCAAGTCGGGTGTTCTTGACATTTCAATCCCAACTCCAACTTGAGGGGGCGTGTTGGATGACTCCAGAATCAAGACCAAGTCAGCTCCTGTTTTTTAGGCTTTTTAGTTTTGTAACAATTCTGTAACAATTTTTAGTTTCCGATAACTATGTTTGTTAATTAGTTTCCTTAGTTTCAATCTGTTTGTTCATTAGTTTCCTACTTTTTTTGTATATTTTAAATTTAAATGTTCCTTGTAATCTGCCTATATTAATGATCATTGAATGAAATTTACACAGTTCAAAATCATTTCTTTCTCTCCTATTGTGCTTGCCATTTTCACACCCTTCCTTCAGTTCCTCAATATACATTTTTCCAAACTTAAATTTACATCCTACCCCCTAATAATATTGCAGCAAAAATAAAAATACACCAAACCAACATACCAAAATCTTGAAGCTAATTATGAGTACAAAAAAATAAACCCTGAAAGAATATTGTGTCAAGACTGAATTTTGCCAGATAAAAACTAAAAACTCACACCAACCAACACACCAAAATCTTCAAATACCCTCAATATCAAGCTCTAAATAAAAAAAACGTGAAAAATTAACAAAATCCCAATGTCACTTTTCAGAAAAAGACTAGCAACCAAATTGATAAATTCCAAGTGCTCACGGACAAAGTTAATTATATCAAGATTACGTAAGTACTTATTGTAACTTAAATCATGAACCAAGAAATTTCAAAGTGAGAGAGGAAAGAGATTAAACGAGATCGTGACCTTGAACTGTGCTCAGATCTATCCCTTGAACGAGATTTGTGCATTTAATTTCAAAGAGCTACCGCTAAATTCTGGAACTCAAACCGAAGCAAACTAGTCACAATGGATGCAAGATCTTGCAGCATTGTTTGATTTTAGGGGAACAGCGACCATGGCAGATATCTCTTGTTTCGAGAAAGAAACGTGATGAGGAGAAGTCAAATAATTGGGCACGGCTTTCATCCGTTAGTTTTTATACTTTGGGCAATACGACGTAGTGTTTGGCTTTTTGAAAAAAATGATTTTTTTTTTTAAGCGAGCATTGAAAATTTAAGGGCAAGAAAAATGAAATTTTTACAAACAATTTTTTTTATCGTTGGTAATATTTTGTTTTTTTTATATTGTTTTCGAAGGAATCATCCGTTAAAAAATTCGTTAGCAAATTATTTAATTTATTTTTTATTTTTTATGTACCAAAAGATTACCGACATTCCGTAGGCAATTTAATATGTCATTTTTAAAAGTAATAAAATAAAAATTCGTTGTCAATTTGTTAGTAATTTGTCGACATTAGGAACAAAATGCATCCTTCTCTAAGATTTCGTCTTTGTTTCCTCCTTTATTAGTAGTGTTGCATCATGGAGCTACGGTATTCTAAAAAATTGATATCAAAAGTGGCTACTATCAATTCCAATTGAGTTACTTCGTAGCTTCACCAATTTTTATTAGTTCCTCATGAAGTTATTGAGCAAAAAGTGATGATAGAATACATATTCTAAAGAATGGTGAGGAATGAGGAGTTTTGAAATGTTTTTGGGGTCCTTTTTTAGGCTTCTCGTGGCCCAAACATAAAAAAAAAAAAAAAAAAAAAAAAAACCTAAGTTTTCGTAGCGCGGCGCCTACCAGTGCGCGCCAGGGCGTTGCGTTGCTGCATTCTCTTCAGTATTTTTATCATAACTTCATCTCTCAATGTCCGATTGAAGCAATTCAAGTGGCTTTGAAAATTTAACTCAAAGGGATACAACTTTTCTTTAGAGACTATCTTCAAATTCGATCGTTTTCCATGTCAAAAACTGGTGTCAATATGATGCAGAAAATCAGTGCGAAACTTTTCAGCTTGAATTCTGATTTGTGATGTTTTGGCCATATTTCATCCCCTAGACTTCTCTCTTCATCCAATTGACCTCTAACGCTTTCGAATTTTCAGCACAAGGTTGGAAACAAGTTTAATATTTTCTCTTCAGTCCCTGAACTTTCACTTTCTTCCGTTTTGATCATTTTTCACTTGTTTCTTCCATTTTCCATCGTTTTCACCTATTTTCAACCTAAACCAAGATATAGAAGTACTTAGTGCAAATAGTCATCAAATAATAATAGAAATGCAAATATTAATGGGTGAAAGATGTAATAAATGTGCTACTATCAATTCTCCTCAAGTTCTTCGTCGGGATCTTCCTCTACCACTTCCCCAATAATGTTACACAATGTTAGATGGGCTATAGAGGAGGTGACTATTAGGCTCATATCGCAAGGGCATATCAATACTCTAGTGTCATCGGTGTTAATTGTCCACTGCCCTCAAACATTTGTTGACAAAAAAATTTCATATCTATGGAAATCATGTCCATTGCTTTGCACACCCGAATGATTCGCTCCATAGAGTCTAAATGCTCCAATAGGTTGTGATTTGGATTCCTCGCATATGTCCTATACAACCTCAAAAGCATCTCACGTCTTCATGTATTGTCTCTACTCAATTGCCCACTCCTATTAACCATCTAAGAAAAATAATTTATAGTTCTTTGAACGTAATTTTGTTCACATTTATATACACATTTGCATAATCATGCATTGACATGTAATTTAAATATATATAAATTAGCATGCTCTAAACATAGGTATGCCTAAGTAAACGTGGTTGTAATATAATTGTCATCATATGATAATAACATTAAATATTGATGCACTTCATGTCCTTTCTACCTGATTCGAAGGTGTTGAAGCTTAAAAAGTGGCATTGCGTGGTGGTGATCTATAAACCTTAAACCTGTTAAAAAAATCCTCTCTATAGAAAACTCCTCGTGAATAGTGATGAGTCACTATTTACAGGAGTGAACAGTGTTTTTTTTAAAAAAATAATACACATTGATGAATATTACTGTTCACATCAATGAAAAATGATTTAAATACTTTTCATTACGTAAATAGTACTCAATCATCGCGAACAATATACATGATGTAAAAACTTTTTTTAAGTGAAGTTTACAAAAATGTAGACCCAATTTGATACCAAGTATAAGACAATAAAAAAAAAAGATTTGAAATCGATAGAACACATGTGTTTAATTTCTTCAACAAAGCGATAAATTATGACGTGTCTATGACGAAGAGAAACTTTTGTGCGTGTGTCGGAAATGTGTTTGTAGTGTGTGTTGCATGTATGATTGCATGTTAATTGTCATCAACATCATCTATATTTATTCTTTAACGTTGATACCTACACTAGGTAAGTTCGACGAAGAGAAAAAAAGGAAATCTTCCTAATTAGTATACCATATGAAGGATTTACTTAATTTCCTTCCAATCTTTCCATACATAGGAAATTGAAACTGTAGTCTCCCCCCAACTATTGGTCGATATGAGATTTGGTCCCCATAACTTTCATCATCTTACACTAAGGTCTATGTCATTATTGATGACTATTAAGGATTTTTGGGGTGTTATACGGGCCCCTTCCCTATTCGAGAGCAAAACAATAAAAGTAGCAGCAAAACCAGTGGCCACGAGCAAAGAAGTTCAACACGACCCCACACACATCATCTTGTGTAATGTCCCAACAATCTTGATAGAATAGGGATGAAAAGTCATTTAAAATGTTAGAAAATATGGGTCATAGGTCGCTCATGTGGAGTAACTCGACCTACAAGTTATTAAAGCGAATTGAGCGAGTGGTTTGAAAAGAATTCAAACTCATAACTTCTCTCAACAACCACAAACTTCAAAGTTTTTACATAACTCCCATAACTTTATCTTCCACTGAGAAGAGAGGGGAAAATCACATTAAAATGGTGAAAATTCATATGGAAAAATCACCAAAATTGAAAGGCACCTACAACCACTATTTTGGCATGAACACTCGCATTGTGATCGAGTTTGGCACAATTGGGGTGCAAAAAAATTATAGATTTAGAGTTTTGGAAAGCAAGGTGATTCAACCATCCAAAAGATGTTGGAGTTCATCATATCAAGTAAGCGTCTTGACCAGAAATTTATGTTAAAGTATGTTTTGAGTTTCTTCATTGGTATCTGAGACATAAGGTTGAATTCCTTACTGTAATACATGCTTAAATATGCTATTATATGATACAATTGGGTTATGAATTTTATGTGTCAAATTTTGAAACCTTATGTGGTTGTTAATGACATCTTTTGATAATTTACTGCTTTCTACAAATTAATAATTATGCAGTAAAATTAATATTGTTAGAAAGATATTTTAATAAGCTTTCCAAACATATAAAGAACTTAAATTTTGGACTTAAAACAAAGAAGTTATGAGGGTTTGAAGTTTGAATATAAATCTGAATTTTTACATGAAGATCGGTAAAATTCGAAACTTCATCACATTAACTTCTTCTACAATGTGTTTCATGCTTCCAATTTGGTATGGTTGGATAGATTTTCTCGAGACCTTTCTAAAGATATAAAGATCATTAATTTTGGCCTTAAAATGAAAAAGTTACGACCTCCCGAAATTTGGATGTAAATTTGATTTTTTGCAAGATCAGTAAAATCTGAAATTTCATCACATCATACCTTTTTCTACAAAGGGTTTTATACTTCCCATTTGATTGATTGGATAGATCTTCTCAAGTCCTTTCTAATTATATAAAATTTTGGCCCTAAAATGAAGTTATGATTTCTTGAAATTTAGTTGAAAATCTGAAAATTTTGCATGATTTTTTTTTTTTTTTTTTGTCATTTTCACTCTCGGGTAGATTTGTTGATGCCCCCAAACGTGCCCTTAAACATTGATTTTGTAAAGTCTAACTACATAGATGAACTCAGAACGTCGAAATTAATTAGGATGACCAATTGAGAAGTTTTTTTGAGAACGGCATGGTGGTGCTAACACGCCCCATTTTTCTTATTAATTTAAGAAAATTATTTTAGATTGGCCCCGCACGTGAGGGCGCATGAGGAACTCGATTTTAATTCTAAAAACTCTTAGATTGGTCCCTGAATTATTCGTGATTTTTCAGTATAAGTAAATTAATTTTTGAATAGTTAAAAATATATATATATTTTTTTTGTATTTAATGCTTGAATGAAATTTGCAAAAAGTATTAAAAATATCCAATCAGGGTTTTTTGTAAATTCTGAATTTTCTTAAAACCAAGAATATTTATTAAATGGTATTTGGCCGGTGGGAGCTATTTTTTGAAGTGCTCCCATTTTTTTTTGAAAAAATGAGAAATATTTAAAATACCACGTTTTATTTACATGCATGAGTCGTGTGGGTCTTTGATTCGATTTTTGTGACCTATTATAACTTGTTTCCAATTTTTGTGCTTGAACTAATATTACTGGATCTAAGCAAACTTATGGCATCCTTATAGAGAAGGCTAGAAAAGCAAATGCTATGGAACTTGTTAAAAATTTATATGCTTATTGAAATTAATAAATAGATCTAAAGCATGATCTAATGGAACACGTAAATATTTTTAGAACAATTTTTTTTTGTGATAAGAAGGATGTGAGAATTCTGATGTCACTTTCCATTTGTCGAGATTGTGTTGCAACAGATATTGAAGTAATGTTGAGAGTTTGTATAATAAAACTTAAATGATGTGAGTTTTATTCTTCGATTATAATTGAATATATTTAGTTTCGAATTACATTGGTCTATAGGAAAACAACATTATTTTAGATTACCTGAAATTGGATCTCACATATTTCAGATATTTTAAAAATTATTGACGGAGGTTATTACACTTATATGTGAATATTTTTGGGGGACTTCCTATAAAAGATTCCACCAAAATTATTCATAGGCCAAATAATAATCAATCCTCATTACATAGTGGCATGAGATGCCTAGCTCAATAAAATGAGTGGGAGGATCTCAACCTTGTTGTCAACTACATTGACCTCCTATAGAGATTATTGATCATTTTAATTAATACATGAATCAATAATTTTTTTAGAACAATGTCGCTTAATCCATTATCAGTGATACTTAACAAAAATCAACTTGTGGGAGAAAACTACGTTGTCTGGAAAAGAAATCTTAACATTGTTCTTACCGCCGAAAAACACAAATTTGTGCTGGCTGAAATTTGTGCCGAAGTCCCTAAAGATGATTTCACATAATCTCAAAAGGCTGCATATGAAAAGGTCATTCTGATGAGATGGCCCGTTGCTATATTTTGTCATCCATGTCAAATGTGTTGCAACATAAACATCAGAATATCGAAACTGCTTTTGACATAATGGAAAGTCTTCAAGAGATGTTTAGACACCAAAGCCGACAAGTTGGGCAAGCTTCCATTAGAGCAATTATAAACACGCGCATAAAACCGACAGATTTGTGCGGGACCATATGTTAACATGATTGGTCAATTCAATGCTGTGGAGGTTTTAGAAGCTAACATTGATTCTGAGACGTAGATTGACATGATCATTGAGACTCTCCCTTTTGATTATAATCTACACAAGATGGACATGTCTCTGACAGAATTAATGAAAGAGCTTCAAAATGCTGAAACTGTTCTCAAGGCCAGAACTGGAAATGCTTTGATTGTGACAGCCAAACCCTCTCATCATAAGCCTTCTGGTGCCAAAGGAGAAATCAAGAGGAAGAGGCCAAGCAAAAAGCAAGATAGCAATAAAAAGGGAAAGAAAACTACTGCCAATGGTAAACCAAAGGGAAAGTGTTTTTCTCGTGGACAGTAGGGACATTGAAAGAGGAAGTAAGGTAAAGGAAGCAAGGTAAAGGAAATGTCCTATTCATTGAGTCATGTTTAGTGGTTGATTCTACGAGTACCTAGATTGTAGATTCTGAAGCTACTGATCACATATGCAATTCTTTGCAAGGGTTCTAAGAAACAAAGCACCTCAGTGAAGTACACTCTCAGAGTCGGCACAGAGCAGCAGTGTTCGCTAAAGCTGTTGGCGCCTTTACTTTATGCTTTGAGAATCGTAGACACTTGATTTTAGATCACTGTTAATATGTTCCCGAACTTACACGAAACTTGGTTTCCGTTGCACTTTTATATCTTGTTGGTTATTTGGTACTTTTTAATCGTTCTATGGTGGTTATCAAGTTGAATAATTTTGTTATATGTTCGGGTCATATGGTTAATAGTCTCTATGTCTTGAGTTCTATGATTGGCTATATACATAACACTATTACTACTAAGAAAAGAAAGAGATCGTCTAGTACCAATGAAACTCCCTTATGGCATCTTAGGTCGGGTCATATTAATCTAAACAGGATCCAAAGATTGGTAAAGGAAGGACCATTAAAGGAGTTAGAGGTGAAATCTATACAAACATGTGAATCTTGTATAGAAGGCAATAACCAAGAGGCCTTTTAAGGCTAAAGGACTAAGAGCTAAAGAAGTTTTGGAATTGGTACATTCCGATGTTTGTGAACCCATCTATACTTGGGCTAGAGGAGGATTTGTGTACTTCATCACCTTTACTGATGATTACTCTAAATTTGGATACATATACCTTATGTCTAAAAAATCCCAAGCTGTGGAGAAATTCAAGGAGTTTCAGACGGAAGTTGAGAAACAATTGGGTAAGAGTATCAAGGCTCTTTGATCCCATCGAGGTGGAGAATATCTATCCCAAGAGTTTAAGGTCTACTTATCGAATAATGGAATATTATCCCAACTGAGTGCACCAAGAACTCCTTACTCCTCAATAGAATGGTGCCTCGAAAAGAAGAAATCAAACTCTTTTGGATATGGTAAGATAAATGATGAGTTATTCCTCATTGCCTATTTCCCTTTGGGGATATGCACTATAAACAACAATTTATATCTTGAATTTAGTACCGTCTAAATCGGTTCCCATGACGCCTCTTGAATTATGGAATGGGCGCAAGCCTAATTTGCATCGTACTCGGATATTGGGGTGTCCGATACATGTGCTAAAGGTAAAGACAAATAAGATGGAATCAAGATCGGAGGTTTGTCTCTTTGTAGGATATCCAAAAGGAACGAGAGGTTACTACTTCTATAGTCCTCTAGATGAGAAGGTATTTGTTAGTACAAATGTAACCTTCTTAGAAGACACATAGAAGAACACAAGTCTACTAGTAAAATTCTATGGGAAGATGTATTAGAATATGGTTCAAATAACTCGATTCCAAATTTCCGCATAGAATCAAATAGTTATGACTTGGAACCTCCTATGGAACCTATGAGGTAAGTGAGCATGTGATGTCTACAATACCTCATGAGATAGAACCAGAGGTAGTCGAGAACGAGGCACCCATTAACTTACCTCTACACACCCATCGCAATGGCGATTATGTGGAGGTTGGTCCTGAATAAGGACATGACCAAGCAGTGGGAGAAGATGAAGGATCTTATGTCAGACTGGACAATCAGGCACTTCAATTATTACTTATAGTGGGAGGGTTGTTAGACCACCTTCTATCTTGCTCTATGGAGAGTCCTATCAGGAGATCTCTACTGAAGAAGAAGAAGATCTCACTTCGTTTAAGGAGGCAATGGAGGGTGTATACTTTGAATCATGAAAATCTACCATGAACTTAGATATGGAATCTATGTATTCTAACAAGGTTTGGGATCTTGTAGATGCATTTAATGGGGTCAAACCTATAGGGTGCAAGTGGATCTATAAAAGGAAAATTGGTATAGATGGGAAGGTTGAAACCTTCAAAGCAAGGCTAGTGGCTAAGGGTTTTACCCAAAGAGAAGGTGTCGACTATGGAGAAACCTTCTCACTGGTTTTCATGCTCAAATCTATT
The DNA here is from genome assembly GCA_019097785.1 of Fraxinus excelsior. Classification (NCBI taxonomy): domain Eukaryota; kingdom Viridiplantae; phylum Streptophyta; class Magnoliopsida; order Lamiales; family Oleaceae; genus Fraxinus; species Fraxinus excelsior. The sequence goes on along the minus strand of CM032636.1, from coordinate 10,469,119 downwards.
CGAATCCTTTTATCCATTACCGCTCATTATGATTATGAGGTTTGGCAAATGGATGCTATAACAGCCTTTTTGAATGGGCGTCTTGACGAGACTATCTACATGATGCAACCCGAGGGGTTCATAAGAAAAGGCCATGAAAGGAAAGTCTGCAAATTGCAACGGTCACTTAAGCAAGCGTCCATGTGAATGTCAGATTTGATCAAACCATTAAGACCTATGGTTTTGACAAAAATCTGGATGAACCATGTATATACAACAAGCGTATGCAAGGGTTGAAAATAGTTTTTTTAATTCTATATGTGGATGACATTCTACTTATCGAAAATGATGTAGGGACATTATCATCCATAAAAACATGGTTGTCACAGCAATTTGATAAGAACGACTTGGGAGAGGCTAGTTATGTTTCGGGAATCTGTATCTTGTGAGATAGGAAAAACAAAAGGATAGCATTATCCTAAGTTTCATACATTGACAAAATATTGTCTAGATTCGCAATGCAAAATTCCAAAAGGGACAACTCCCTTTTAGACATGGAATTCGTCTATCTAAGGAGCATTCTCCTAAGACTTCGATAGAGATAGATTACATGAAGAAGGTTCCTTTTGCCTATGTTGTGGGAAGCCTCATGTATACTATGATTTGCACTAGACTAGACATTTGTTATGCTGTGGGTATTGTTAGTTGCTATTAGTCTAATCTAGGACTAGAACATTTGTTATGCTATGGGTATTGTTAGTTGTTATTAGTCTAATCTAAGACTAGAACATTAGATAGCGGTGAAGCATATACTCAAGTAGTTTCGGAGAATGAGAGACTATATGCTCGTCTATCCAGGACATGATTTGAATCCTATCGGATATACTAATTCCGATTTTCAATCCAATCGTGACTCTAGAAAGTCCACATCGGATTCAGTATTTACACTAAAGGTGGGGCCGTAGTATGGAGGAGTATTAAGCAATATTGTATTGCCGATTCCACCATAGAGGCAGAGTATGTAGCTGCTAAAGAGGTAGTATGGTTCAAAAAGTTTCTCTTGGACCTTGACGTGGTACCTTTGGCAATGGAACCTATAACACTTTATTGTGATAATAGTGGGGCAGTTGCCAATGCTAAAGAATCAAGGAGCCATCAGCGTGGCAAGCACATTGAGAGGAAATATCACCTTATTAGAGAGAATGTTCATCGAGGAGACGTATCGGTTAGCAAGATTGCATCAATAGATAATCTTGCAGATTCATTTACCAAGCTTGCCTACCAGCTAAGGTTTTTGATGAGCATCTTGGGAGGATGAGTATTATTGATATGTCACATATACTTTAAAAAGGGGCAAGTGGGAGATTGTTAGTCTAATAACCATTTTTATAGTAAGTATATTGTAAGGACATTATGAATTAACGTTCAATTATTCGTGTGTTAGAATTTGCGACAATGATCTAAGGTTCCATGATCATATGAAATATAACAAATTGTTTACTCGACAATTTGGGTATAGTGAGACACAATTCGTTATATGATAAAAATATGTTCACAATCGGTACATAAAGTTGGACGCTTTATGTTGATAAGATTGTATTGTTCTTATTAAGATTTGTCTAGATCTGGGAATAAGAACCATAACGAGTTTTTTGAAGCACATTGAATGAGACTGCGTGGATGACTCATTTGTGACCGCTTGAAATGAGACACCCACTCGATTATCAAACAAGTCACCTAATCTTGAGCAAGTAATGTACCTTTGAATCTACTAATGAGTAAAGTCTTAGTTAGAAGATCGATCTCGGTGATTTGGGATCTGGGCAAGTAGTTAGAGATCATATACATGCAATAGTGGAATCCGTTAATCATCATGATGAGACGATCGTCACTTTAAGATAATTTCTAAAGGAAATTGAACCTGAACTTAGTAGTCCGACGATGAGATCGTTGGACTTGGCATTGTGATGTGATTATATCGAAATAGCCTTATAAAATGGAACTTAGAGGACGTGTTGAAGGTCAAAATGATCATTTTGACGACCTTAACATATTGACGTTCTAATGGGGGTTGACTCGTGGAACGATGGTCGGAGAATATTGTTGCCGAATCATAATTGGCTTCCATAACTTTCACTCGACTCAAGAGTCAATCTCGATTTTTTGGTAGAGTAAGCCGGGATTAATAGATTATCTCAATTGGTCAAGAGTTGACCCAATTGATAACTTCTATTGGAGCTGAGTCTTGAGAGTTCGACCAGGTCCATCTTTTGGCTCCTTGTGTGTGACTTAATCGGTCTACAATAAAGTACAAGAAAATTTGTGCAAATATGAAACTCTTATTGTGTGGTATAAATATGCCAATTTAAGGCACATTTCACAAGAATTAGGTTTACCCATTTTTCATTTTCTCAAAGAGGAAAGAGGCACCTAAGGAGCACAAGGGAGAAGACCTTAGGGAGGAAGCATTTGGCTATGTCATTAAAAGCTCCTTCAAAGTTATCATCTCACCTTTATGTGTGGGGATTTAAATAAAACTTCCTATGATCTCAAGGTGATCTAAGTTCCACCATGAATTCGGGTTTAGTCTTCATAGGAAAATTGATTTTCTAGTAAAGATTAAATTTCCACATCACTGATGTGGGTCAGACTACTCTAGAAAATAAAGATCAAGAACTTTGTCAAGTACGAAAAAAGTAGATTCTAATACTTGAGCGTTTGGATGGTTAAGTTCTACTATAGATGATTTTTTATTTTTATTTTTCAAATGTGATTGAGCTGAGATGGTTAATTTAGTGTTAACAATTTTTTTTTTGTTGGTCACTGTTTTTTTTTCTTTTTGTGATTAATCAAACTAGTCTCATCTCAATGGATGAGAACTTTGAAAGTCAACGTGACTTGTGAATTAAAGTGTCAATTTTCTCTATTGACACTACCTACTGTGTGAGTTAAAAGACAGGTGACTTTATGTTACTTAATCTTGTTGACATGCTTGTGTAGCAATGTTCTAATTTGCAAAAGATTTTGGATCTTAAGCTTTAAATAAACTAAAACAAATTCAGATAATGAGAGATTGGAAAATGGACCAAGAAGACCATATTAGATAAAAATACATGAAAGTGGTTTTGGTAGAGGACCAATATTATAAAGGTTAAAGTGTTTCAACCACACGGTTTGAATCTCTTAACTCAAAAGTAGTTAGGCTAAAGGATGTGCAACACTTGATTATTGTTTACGTACCAACACTGTGCATGTTGGACCTTATTTGATTTAGATTTTATTGAAAGAGAGTATAAAATCAGATTGAAGAAGTGAAGACTTTGAGAACTATTTGAGAGCGTGAATCTCTATCATGAGAGATCTATGATATAGGTAATGAAAGAGAAATACTTTTTTGGATTGATTATTTATTAATAACCAATAATGCTTTATTGGGAAGAAAGAATAGAATATTATTGAATGTGATGAGACTTGAGATAATGCGGTCCAATTTATGTATTTTCTTTTTGGATGATTATTGGTTAACTGCAATGTGTTACTTAATGGAGCCTTCTCAATGTTAGTATCTTCAGAATATATAAACTTTGGACACGTAAATAACCGAATATGGGTTGTCTTTAGACTCATAATTGATTATGTATGTTCTTACTAATGAGTTTGGGAACATGAGTCTAATAAGAATGATATGTATATCTGAGATATACACAGCAGTCCAAAAAGGTTCTTGAGTCAAATTTTGAATGAATATTAGGTCACAAGTGTGACATTTGATATTTTTTTAGCAAGAGGGCAAATTCTGGATAATATTATTAAAAATTATATTATAAGTGTATAGAATTAGTTTTGAATACATAAGAGTTGGTTTAAACTTCACGAGAGAAAGGAAAAATACTATTTCGGATGATTTTATAGTATTTCTCCATGAACATGAGGAAAATAATGGATTAATGAAAGATGATCCAATCAACTTCCGTAAGGCCATGCAGGGTTCAAACTCTCAAAAGTGGATTGATGTCATGAATGATGAGTATAAGTTTATGTAAAACAATAAAGTTTGGGGACTGTCCCATTACCAGAAGGTGCAAAACCCATTGGTTGTAAATGGATATTTAAAACCAAAAGGAATTCGAATGGTAATATATAAGGCTCGTCTTGTAGCTAAAGGCTTTACCCAAAAGGAAGGTATTGACTACAAAGAAACTTTCTCTCCAGTTTCAATGAAAGACTCTTTCAGGACAATCATGGCACTTGTTGTACATTTTGATCTTGAGCTACATCAGATGGATGTTAAGACGACATTTCGTAATGGTGACATTGATGAAACAATTTATATGGTGCATCCAGAAAACTTTGTGTCAAGAGACCCAAAAAATATGGTTTGCAAATTAAAGAAATCCATTTATGGGCTCAAGCAAGCTTCCTGCCAATGGTACCACAAATTTCATCAAGTAATTATCTCATTTGGTTTTGAGATGAATGCTGTTGATAATTGTGTGTATCACAAGTTCAGTGGGAGTAAGCATATTTTCCTGGTTTTGTATGTTGATGACATACTGCTTGCCACTAATGATATAGGCATGTTGCACGAAACCAAGAGATTTCTATTAAGGAACTTTGAGATAAAAGATCTTGGTGACACCTCTTTTGTATTAGGGATTCAGATATATCGGGATCGCTCTCAAGGTATTCTTGGATTGTCACAAAAGGGCTATATCGATAAAGTAATTAAGAGGTTTGGCATGCTAAATCAGGTGACACCCCTGTCACTAAGGGAGACAAATTTAGTCTCAAACAATGCCCACAAAATGACCTTGAAGTTAAGGAAATGCAGAAGATTCCCTATGCATCAGTTGTTGGGAGTCTTATGTATGCTCAAGTTTGTACACGTCTAGACATAGCATTCATTGTTGGAATGCTGGACAGATATTTGAGTAACCCTGGAATGGATTATTGGATAGCAGTCAAAATGGTTATGAGGTATTTGAAGAGAATAAATGATTACATGCTCACTTATATCAGATAGGTTCAGTTAGAGATCATAGGGTACTCCGATTTTGATTTTGCTGGATGCCGAGAGTAATCTATTTACGAGTGTGAGCTATCTATCTGAATTGGAGCTATGTAATTTCAATTATTCTTGGTTTCGAGTGAGAGTTAAGAGCTATTTAATTTTTATGATTATTGGTTTAGAAATCTAGTGGAGAGATTTTAACAAAGTGACAGATAGAAGAATTATAAACTGTATTTTCATTCTCAATTGAAAATTGATTAAAGAGATCAAGATGAATCGAATTTGTAGATTTCATGTTAAAGGATTCTATAGTATTATGTTATTAACTTCTTAGTTACACTTGTAGCCTAATACAGTCATCTTAACACTGGTACTTGAGTTTTAACAGGGTTTAAATTTCATACAAATTTTCATCATGTATCCAAGATTACTGTATTTATTAAAAAGTTTGATTGTAGGTTGTAATTCTAATTTTGATGTTGGTGATACTATAGTGCGATTAAGAATTAGAAGTATGCTATGATGTGTGCTTACCCTAATATTTATCATGTCATGGATCTAGTCAGTAGGTATCGATGTTGTCCTTCGAAAGGATATTGTAATAAATGAAGAGTGCTGCTGTCAGTTATTCTATTTGTTGTCGAAGTAATAATTTGTGATTTGAATAGATATACAAATATCGACTAAAGATGAGAGTTAGTTGAGCATAAATAGTTATTAAACTTGTACAAGCTTGCTATATATAGTAACAAGAAGCATATTTTTTTTTGTGTATATATCTTGACAGTTGAAGAAATTGTTTGGTATAGATGTACATGGCATCTAATGATATTACTTGAGAATATGATATCAATGATAATTATGCAATTATCTCTCATGTGTTGAAGATCTCAAATATCATGATGGAACCAAACAATTGATAGTATTTCTGTGAGAGACATTAACAAAGAAAGTCAATATATCTACGTAAATGATGGTATGCGATTCATCATACTGTTAAGATGTTTAAAGATATACTTGTTGGTAATGTCAAATCTCTAAAATTACGTAGAATATGATTCTTAGTGTATCGAAAAACTCTTGATTGAGTTTTATGTTCATATAGATGAACAATTTTGAGTTCATGTGTAAATCTATTATTGGGATTACGAGATAATATTTTGCATACACATATAAAGTATGTCAAACAGGTCTGAGATTGGCTCACTCACACGAGCAATCGCCTCAGACATTTTGGAATGTGCTGAGATGTGACATAGTGATCATGTTGTGTATATGATCAAGTCACTTGCCCTGATGAAATATCAAGATGAGATTGCAACAAGTAATCGAAATCGATTTTTCTAATCCATTAAACATGTTTAGTAGCCATATCGAGTTCTCGATTTGAGATTGCTTGGAGGAAAGAACATAAGGAGAACTCAAGTTAACTAATCAGAGAATACCTGAACTAGGATATGTACGGTGTTATATGCTTAGGATATATGACATACGCCCTAAGAATGAGAGAAAACATCATAGCGCGTATTTTATACCACATGTGCTTTTATGACCAATATTGGGTAAAATGAGTGAATGGATCCCTGCTTCCTCATTAGGTGAGACCTTGAGATTTATATAACCTCATATAATTTTTGACTACTTCTTGAGATTTTATTTCGGTGTTGCTACTTTAGCATGTAGCCAATAACAATGATTGATTCAGTTTAATGGAACATCTCTAGGAAAGCAGCTTGAAGGATTCAGGTAGGAAAGGAAAACTATTTTGACCAGCATTTATATTTGTATTCACCGACCGAACAATTGTGTTTAACCATTTAGGGTATATGACATAATTGTGAATACGATATCAGATGTGGAGTTCAAGTTTGTTCCTAAATACTTGAGGGATATGACATACTTGAATTGATGTTGGAAAATAAGTTTGGGGTATAGCGAAATGTATTGTTCCTCTAGTAGAGCTATTTATATCCCTAACATGTTTACAGTACCGTGAGCTCTAATATTGTCATTGGTTGCGTGATCTATTTCTCATATGAATTTTTGTGAGATAGATTTTGAGAAGGATCTCTAACATGTGACATTTGTTATCCCTTGTGGTTCGGATCAAGCTCATCATGTGCGAGTGAGAGATGTTAGAAAATATGGGTCATGAGTCGCCTATCTGGGATGACCCGACCCACAAGTTATTAAAGTGAATTGGAGGTAGTGGTTTGAAAAGAATTCAAACTCATATAACTTTTCTCAACTCCCACCAACTTCCAAACTTTTACATAACTCCCATAACTTTATCTTCCACTTAGAAGAGAGGGAAAATATGACAATAAAATGGTGAAAATTCGTATGGAAAATATCACCAAAATTGAAAGGCACCTAGAACCACTATTTTGGCATGAACACTCACAAAAATGGCACTTAGATTGTTACTAATAATCCCCTTCCATTGAAATCGGGATTGAGACCATTGGAGTGCAAGAAAATTGTAGATTTGGAGTTTTGGAAAGTAAGGTGATTAAACAATTCAAAAGATATTGGAATTCATCGTTTCAAATAAGCATCTTGACCCTAAATACATGTTAAAGTATGCTTCAAATTACTTCATAGACCTATGACATTGTCAACATTAATGTTGAATACTGCCTCTTGTATCTCATGAACCAAATGAGGGGATTAAGTGCCAAACTATCTGCTTTAGTAGATAATTATCAAAAAGACATGTGCCTAAGTCATCATCGGACCATTGTATAAGTGAAGGTGAATAGATGAAGTTTCATTCGGAAGTCAAGTAAATCCGTCCAATCTCTTCCATAGTCATTGGTCCAAGTATACTGGCCCTTGAGAATCCAACATCCTCTGGACCACAATCCAACATCATTTGAACTCAGTAGAACTCTACCTCTATCACATATGTTGTGTCTCATGTGTTCGTCATCATGTAGAATAACGTTAAAGTCCTCCCCAACCATCCACATGCCATCAACAATGAGGAAAATTTGGTGAAGAGCTGCCCAGGAGTCCCTCCTGTAAGTAGGAAAACATAAACATTACACTGGACAAAGAAAAATTGGCTATGCAATTCTAGTCGAGTTATATAATCCATGAATGCGCGAACAATATTTCCCCCTAGAGATTATAATACAGTGTGTTTTTTTCCCACACTGTACATCGCAAACTCACATGTACAATTTTCTTCTATTTTTTTTCACTCACCCTACAAATTTGTACTTGTTAAAGTACGTGCCCTTTGCGTGTTGTGACTAGTCCATTTGCATGAACATCATATTTATAACAACAAATGCTAGTTATTATTGTATGTTTCATTTTTCTACTTGTCCTTTTTTATACTGATTGTGTTAAAAAGTGATTATTTCAAAATCACTTTTCAGTAACACTCACTTCTGTTATACACTGAAATTATTTTTCAATTTTTCTCATCTTTTTTTTACTTTTAAATTGCATTGATTTAAAAAAAAAACTTTCACACAGGTACATAATATTACATGAAAAATCTTTTTTTAACCAAAATAAGTTGATGATTTAGGATTTTAACTAATTTGGCTTCTGATTTAATTTTACTAATTTGAGTTAACCCAATAAGTAATAAATGAATTTGACATAAAATCTTGTACTACAGATATTCTTTAGGTAAAAAAGCAAGAGTATCTGATTAAGATGAGTGTTTTAAATTACTCGGACATTAGTAAGACTAAAGATAAGATAATGTATTGGATAGATAAGGAGAGATGCAATCAATGAAAGGGCGAGAAGTCCTCTATTATTTAATACGTCTAGATAAATTTATACTATAGAAACTACAATAGAAATCAATTAAGCTGATAATTAATAGTCAAACTACACCTTTAGGCTAAATTTCGTTGCCACGGTTTTATTTTGACCCAACTCAAAATTCATTTAGATTTGATGGCTTGATTAATGTTCTATGATATTATTATTATTATTATTATTATTATTATTATAAAAGCATTTATTTTAAGTGTAGGATATCTATTCTACTAAACTTGCATGTAGATCAACATAATTATTTAGTATCGTATAATGTTATTATTATAGGTTTTTGTCAAATCATCGGACCACCAACCCACCTTTGCTTTTCTAAAAGGAGTAAATACATCTCAAAGAACGTGTAAAAAAAGCACTGGATTCCACACCTTTAATACACGTTTTGCTATGGTTTTCACTTTGATAGTACTAAACTACAAGTATATGATTTTAGCTCTATATTAATTAACAAGTAAAAAATTTAATTTATTCTATCCTTAAATAATTAAAAAATTAAACAAGTAACTTGATGAGAAAAAAGATAATAGAAACAAAACCCAAAAAAAAAAGAAAAAAGATTAGGTAATCAATGTTCAAAAGGAAAATGAAAGACTTTCAGAAAGAAAATGAAAATGAAAATGAAAGCAAACTATAGAAGGGGAATATTTACGAACAATCGGGTGCTAAAAAATTGGATTCTCACGACCAAGCACGGTTTACACTGAAAGAGAAATCAGATCTCCAATTCTATTTTCATAAAAATTGCCCAACAATTTTTTATTCTCAAGAGGGTCTGCAAGTTAATGATTTGAAAGGGAAGATTTTGCTTCAACACAACAGATCTGGTGCTGCTCTTGCGAGCTGTAATGAAAAGTGGAAGAGCAAAAAAATGACGGCGGAACAATCGCTGCTGTTGGAATGGTATAGGAAATGTACTTTCGATCGGCTATTTCTTCTAAGTACACTTTCACGTGGTTTCCAAGATGCAAATTATAGGGAAAAATCAGTAAAAATAAATAAATAAAATAAACAAAAATAGATTTTCAATTGTGAATTGTGTTTTTGGCAAGATTAATTTTGAAGGTATGGATAAAGATGTGAAAGACTTTGTTTCAACAAATCCATATGCATTTCTCCTATCTTCGCATGTGAAATGGTAAAAATAAAGTGTCAAAGCAAATATACAATGGATTGCAAGTTTCATCACTAGCTAACTTGAGAAAGGATAAAAGAATAACTCATTAGGCACCTAATGATTATGTTGGTACATAGTAGTGGCAATATTCTACATAAGCAAACGCACTTCATTATACACCAAATAAATTACGTTTATAAAGCTTGACTACCTTGATGTCGAAAAATACGTGGCAGTTAAATTTGTCCAAAAAATTACAAATGCCACATCATATTAAAGTGCAACTCCCACCTCATACAACCCAAAATGAAAGCGTGAAATCAACTTATGTTCCAAAATTATGAAATGAGTCAGTAGCGGTTCACGTGAAATGCTTTTATTTGTATGGAGCTGATACTTTAAACTCAATGAAAAAGCATTTTCATTTTAGATATAAGTTTCAAATTCATTAGTGAATAGAATATGTTGATGATATCAGAACTAATTTAGCCTTTTGACCTAGGAAAAAATTGGCCAAAAGAATATAACAATGCGTCAATTTTATTTGAAAATTCAGGTAGGGAGCGTCATGTATGGACTAAGGTAGCTTCTTATTATTAAGAAAAAAATTAAACGAATTTGACTAAGCGAGTGTACGAATGACAAGCATATCATGATTTCCCTTGACAAACTTATAAATGAAAATAGTAGTGGTTACAGTGAAATGCGTGAATAATAATGAGTAGGACTGGGCAAAATGTCCGAACCGAACCGAATGGGTTTTCTTAAATTAAAAACCCGAACGGGTATCCAAATCGAGAACCGACGGGTTTGGTTCGGTTCTCGGTTCTAGACCAAGAACCGAAGAACCAAATAAGAACCGATTTTTTTTTTGACAATTGGGCATTTGGGCTTCAAGTATATATATATATATATATATTTTATTTTTAGTTATATGTTAGATCAGCCCAAGAAGATAGCCCAAAATCAACCAAATAATTATTAATTACCCAACGTCCTAGCCCAATCCTGAAAAATTAAACCCACTTCCCACACACCCAAGTCCCAACCCGTCCACAATTGAGTTTTTTTTTTTTCAACGCTTAGCCCAATATGTCCAGCCCGATTTATAAAAAAAATAAAAATTGAAGAGCCCATTTTGGTTTTGGCCCAAACAAAATAACACAATCAAATTATCAAAGTATCAAACCCAATTACCCACAGAATCCCCATTTCCATTGGCTATTTGGCTTCTTTCTTCCTGACTTCCTCCCAATTGTTGCCACTCGTCCGACTCATTCACGACTCACTAGTCCAGTCCATACTCTCCATAGCTAGCAGCCCAGCACTCTTCACGACTCACGTGGTATGTTATGTATTTTGTGGCTTGAAACTAGGGCTTTTTAGGGTTTTCGATTTATTAGCCATTTAGTGTTTGAAATTGGGGCTTTTTAGGGGATTGTGCTTCTAAATGTTTAATTGGCTTGAAATTTGTTGTTTGATTTTTTATGTGATCTCGTTGATGAACAAATTATGATAACGAGTCTGATTTTCCATTCTTTCTAAAATCATGACGACGAATCGATGCATTTGTTTGAGAGGAACACGAAATCAAATTCAACTTTTTATTATGATTTTTTATTAATTAATAGGAGGTTGGGGGCATAATGATTATGAATATTAATTGTTCTGAATTTTCGTTGATTGATTGAGTTATAATAACGTCCTACTCATTCTGAAATCTAGATGTCCCCTTCCATTACCGAATTTGCAGATTCGGGTTACGAACCTTTTAGATTTTGATTTGTTAGTTGAATAATGCCAAGGATCTGTTTCTGATTTCAAATCAATTGCTTGATGAATTTTCTTTTGATATTCATTTGAGAAGAGTACCTCGGTAGAAATATAATTGTTGAGAATTAATTACTAGATGAAATTTGAGACTTGATTAATAAGAGATGAGATCATACCAATTGTTCTGTTTTTTAATATCTATGATTCTATATGGTTTTGTTTTTAATATCCAGTGCTTTTGTTAATGAGAGATGATACCAATTGTTCTGTTTTTTTTTTTTCATATGCAAGTGATACCAATAATGGATGCTAAAATGGGAGACAAAAAAGGGCCTAAAGAGAGGTCAGAAATATGGAATCATTTCACCAAGATACTTGGTGGAGAAAGAGCTAAATGCAATTATTGTGGGAGTACATTTAAGGCTGTTTCTAGTACTGGACCTTCTACCATGTGGAAGCATTTAAAAGCTTGTTTTACATATAAGAACAATAAGGTTGATGTAAACCAAGCAATATTGACTCGAGAAAACAATGATGGTGGTATTATGGCTACGATGTCGATGTTTGATAAAGAAAAGTGTAGAAAAGCATTGGTTAAGATGATTATTATGAATTGGCTTTTTCCTTTGTGGAAGGGGTAGGTTTTAAGGAATTTGTGCAACAACTTTGCCCTAAATTTGAGGTTCCTTCTCGAAGAACGATTACTAGAGATGTGCTACATCTCTACCATGAAACAAAGGAATCATTGAGGATGAAATTTATTAATGATAGGCAAAGGATTTCTTTAACCACCGATTGTTGGACATCAATTCAGAACATCAATTATATGGTAGTCACTGCAGACTTCATTGATAGAAGTTGGAAACTGTATAAGAGGATATTGAGTTTTTCTGTTGTTCCAAATCATAAAGGGGAGACAATTGGGAAGCTTTATTGAAAAGTGTTTGCTTGATTGGGGAATAGAGTGTGTGGGTACCATTACTGTAGATAATGCAAGCACGAATGATGCAGCAATCATTTATGTGAAAAACAAGTTGAAGAATTGGAAACCCGATGATACTATGATTTTAGGTGGCTCTTATATGCATGTACGTTGTTCAGCCCACATAGTCAATTTGATTGTTAAAGAAGGGTTGAAAGAGTTTAGTCCATCTTTAGAAAGCATTCGTAATGCGGTCAAATATTTTGATCATCTCCTTTGCGGTTGATGAAATTTAAATGTTGTATTGAAAGGGAAAAGATTGCTTGCACAAAACTTGTTGTCTTAGACGTTCCTACTAGATGGAATTCAACTTTCTTAATGTTGGATAGTGCATTGAATTTTGAAAAAGCTTTTGAAAGAATGGAGGAAGATGATGGATTTTATTATAAATATTTTGATGAGAATGAAGGTGGAAAAGAAAAAGAGGGGCCACCTACAATGATTGGGAGAAAGCCAGAAAATTTGCCAAGTTTCTAAGAACCTTTTTGATGTCACATTGAAGTTTAGTGCTTCGTTAAGTGTTACTTCCAATATTTACTTCAATGAAGTTTGTAAAATTGAGCAAATTTTGAAGAAAATGGGTGACAAGGAAGATTATTTGCTACGTAGTACAGCAAATAGTATGAAGATTAAGTTTGATAAGTATTGGGGTAAAGTTGATAAAATGAACAAGATTTTGATTGTAGCAGTTGTACTTGATCCTAGGTATAAGTTGGAGTTTGTTGTACATTGTATTGGTATCTTGTATGACTGTGTTAAGGTTGAAGCCACAAAAAATGAGATCATGAAATTATTGTGTGCTTTGTATAACCAATACAAGGGATGGCATTGTTCAAAAAAGGGAGCTAGTGGAAGTGGAAGTGGGGGCAATGAATCTAATGATTGAGTCACTTTATTGGAGGGTTCAAATGATGATGATGATTGGGATGATTGTAATTTTGATTTTGGTACAAGAAATTGAAAACTACAAAAATGGATTTTTCTAGAAAAGACGAGGTACAACGATATTTGCACGAACCCACTGAAGATGTTAGTGATGGAAATTTTGACATTTTAAACTGGTGGAAGGTCAATAAATCAAGGTTTGAATATTTATCTGAGGTTGCAAGGGATGTTCTTGCTATTCCTGTATCTACAGTTTCTTCTAATTCAGCATTTAATACTGGAGGGCGCATTCTAGATCCATTTAGGAGTTCTTTAACTCCTCAAACAGTTGAGGCCTTGATTTGTACACAAAACTGGTTAAGGGAAGAATCTAGACTTTTGAGAGTTTACCAAGATAAAATTTGCATTGAAGAGACAGAATTCTATGAGGGCATTGAGATATGTAATAAAATATATATTATATTTTTTCTTATTAAATTTTATTAGAACAATTTATAGTTTATTTATATTTGTTAATTGTGTTTTATTTTTCATTTTTTTTCTTGTAGAGTTTCCTAGTAACTAGTATGGCAAGTCAAGCAACCGATGATTATGTAGTTGGTAAGTATTTTTAATACTTTAAAATATTACGTTCATTTGTAAAAGTTAAGATTGAACCTGGTCCATATTCACACACAAATTCACTCGGTGAAAGTACTGAGCACGCTGGGATTGCCTCACTTCTCACAATGTTTTCAGAAAACATGAATGATTTTGGTACCACGTCTTAGAATGGAGAACATTGTTAGATGCTTTTATATGTTACCTTTTGGTGGGTAAGCAGTGGAGTAGTAACTGTTTGAGGGAAGCAGCAAAAAAAAAAATTGTGATCTATATTATCTAGTACTAAAGTGTTAGTATTTTGTGAAAATTTTTTTAACATGTTATGGATTAATTATTCAAGACGCACTGACAAAGTTTTCTAAATGTTATTATAAATGTTAGAAAAATTAATTATAGTAGGAATCGAACAGAACCGAACCGAACCGAACCCGAACGGTTTCAGAATTATATCTGGAACCGACGGTTCCATTTACTAAATACCCAAAAATTTCTGGAACCGAAAAAACCGAACCGAACCGACCCGCGTCCACCCCTAATAATGAGTATTAGTTATAAATGTGTGGTTGAAATTAGTGTTTCATTTTGACTTAATTCACCAATCATGAACTTTACTAGTACTTGTTCACAAAATAACATGTCCAATAATAATAATATAAATCTCTTTTATTTATTTATTTATTTTTTACTTTATAATAAAGCAAACATGCAAAAAGGAAACTCCTACCATACAATGAAAAAATGTGCATGCATGAATATATACATACCATAAAAATGTAGATGCATACACATAATATGCCTAATCAATGAGGTGCACAAGTGCTATTACCATGAAGAACATCACACAGATTTATGACTTCTCTTCTTGACCTAAGTATTCCTAGAAGAAGATGTAATTTGAGTCAATTGAAACATCAATTTAGTCAAGTGACTCACTTGGTCAATCAAAAAACTAACATGAGTAGTTAGATCTTGATTTTTGTGCCAAGGACTTGCGACAATTAAGTCTAAAGTGATATAGGAAACATGACAATTATGACATGTGGGACCAAATTTAGGAACAGTCCTAGGTTTCATATTTTGAACCTTAGGTGGAGGAAATCTATGTTGTACAGATGATTTTGGTCATCAGACACCTACATTCTTGGTCATGTTCTTATTCAAAAGATCACGGCGCTTGGGTCTTATGTGTCTTACCTTACCACAATGATGACACGTGAGGACGAACCTAGGAGTAACTCTAGGTTTTAAGTTTTGAACACAAATCCACATAGAAGTTCTTCAAAAAAATAAGTTTGTAGGTACCTTGAAGCCTATACCTCTTCTATCCTTAATTGTTTATTCAAACCTATCAATTTATCAATATTTTTAGATCCGCCAAAGAAGGATTGAAGTTGGGCATTCGATTTTTCAAGATTAGATGTAATAGATTCAACCTAAATTCCTAAGGACTTTCAGCTCTTAATTCATTCAATCCACTAGTAGACTCCTTAAGTTTGATCTCTAAACTCTATTTTTCTAATTTGAGCTCATGAAATTTCTTAAAGATAGAGCTATTCACCTTTACCAACTTAAGGCACTCCTCAAACAATTTGTCAAACTCCTTATAGATATCCCCACCATCCTCAAATCCTACATCATAATGTGTTGACCCATCTAGACAAAATAGGGTCAAGGAACGCGACTAAGGCTTTGATACCACTTGAGATTTCTAATTGGACGAATTAGACCCTAAAGCATAGCGGAATAAAAGCAATTAAAAGCAACAAATTACTTATTAATTGGTTACTAGACGATTGTGTCAAACAATCCAATTAATCCTATGATTGAATTCCACAGTATATATCAAAAGCAACAACGTAATGACCACCAAGAATGATGACAGAGAAAACTTTTTCGAAGGATCCAAAACTCCTGACAATTTGCCAGTCTGTCAATCCATTATAAATGATGAGATTTACAGTATGGTCTAGACCCGACTAATAGTTACTCTCCTCTGACCCTCTTCCTATAATCACCTCGAACTTCCTGAACTGCTTGCTCCTCACACAAGCTCCCCGACCCCTGGTATCATTTATCTCCTATGGACCTCAAAGAATGAACCTTGTTCTTCATTCCAAACGTCTCTCCCCAAAATTCTAGCAACTCTGAAGGTTAATTTACTAAGGTAGGTTTTGTGTTTGATTAATGTTCTTCCGTGTTTTGATATGTGGTTTGATGTGGAAGTATATAACTCGATCAACAAAAAAAGGTTTGGTTGAATTTATGGATCAAATAATCAATGGTGATTGAATCTAGAAATTAATGAATGTTTTGGATCTTAAAAGGAATGATCTTTATGGAATAATTATGAATCAACACCCTTTTGGACGTTCATCGGGTCAGATATTTATATTGAGTGGTGTTTGGAATGAAAGGGATAAGAAATAGTGTTAAAATTGAATCAGGTCATTGGCCGGGTAAATATATTGCTTGAGCATCAAGCTAGTGCCAAGTGAGCACCAGTTGAGTAGTCGTCAGTGTTTTCATCATAACTTTCTCTCGCGATGTTGGATTGAAATGATTTAAAGTGCGCTGAGAGGTAACTCAAGGGATACATTTCTTTCGAATGTAACCTCGTCTAAATTCCAATGTTTTCTATGTGAAAAATGCATCACAACTTGTGGCTAAGAGTTTGGAACATGATTTTCTTGTACTTCTACACTTCTTTGATTTCCAATTGCATTCCAATATCATATGTGATATTGGATACATACAACTAAAGATTTTGGATACGGATACAATGAATTACAATTAGGACTCTAATAAGATGAAATCGTTAAGTGTAGAAATATTTCTCCTTGGGTTTATATTTTCTGGAGAACTTCATCAAAGTTAACAAATTCCTTGAAATTGAAGGTAAGGGTGCCATAATGTCAGTTTATTGCACAAGTTTTAACATATTCTCAAGACCATTGTACATGATCTGTAATACTCTGAAATTTTATGTTCGTTTAACTTGCTCATTTAATTTTTAGTATGATAATTTAACTTTTAAAAATTTTATATGGCCAAGATTATTAGTGATTGCCAAGTTTTCATTGTTGGTTGATTAAAAGCTTGCCAAGATTAGTTAAGGAGGTGTTTAGTGTTTAATATTCAGCATAAGGTGTTAAGCAAACCATGATGTGTTTATCTTTGTAGTGAAGTAACAACCAACCATGAGGTGTTTAGTGTTTAATATTCAAGCATGAGGTGTTAAGCAAACATGAAGTGTTTATCTTTGTAGTGAAGTAATAAGCAAGCATGAGGTGTTTAGTGTTTAATATTCAAACATGAGGTGTTTATCTTTGCAGTAACAAGCAAGCATGTGGTGTCAACTAGTTGCAAGCTATCTTTATAGTGGATTAATTTTTCCTAGTATGGCAAGCATGAAGTGTTTAACTTTAAGCACAGATGGAGGCACCAAACTTTAACTTGATATCTAGTAACCCTTTACACCATACTTAGTCCGTAGGTTTTCCTTACCTATAAATAATTTAGAAAGGTTTCCTTCAAATATCTTTGCAACCAAAAATTTCTTTCAAAGAAAAATAAATAGCAAGAGTTAGTGAAGGAAGGTAAAGAGAAAAAGATAAAGTAAGAATAGAAGGAGAAGAGCAAAGGCTAGTACTTTCAAGTACACTTTTCAACCCCAAGTTTTAAGGTAAGATACTTTCTATGCTCAAGTGGTAAGATTTCATGGTAATATTTATGCTTAAGCTATGCATGAAAATCATAATATTAAAGGTGTGGACAAGTCCACAAAGTTAGATATCTATTTATGCCTCAGGACAAGTCCGAAGGGCACCGGCAAGCCGAAATGTGCAAGTATGTGTTTGAATGCTTTCTTTTGTATAGTATTAACATGTTAAATCCGAGCATGGTATCTTATTGAGTATTCTTTATACTCATAGTATTTATACTAAATTTTCAGATCCATGATCGTTGAGTTGAGTTGGTGGAAGTCAGTCGGCATACTCGATGATGGGACAAAGTTATTTTGTATCGAAATCTCCTTTCCGTATGTTTTGTTCGAATACTATTTTCCTTATGTTTTCTGGCGGTATTAAATATAAGCATATATAAGGCATGATGTAATATGGTACTGAAAGTATATTTTGTAATCACATCTTTCATGTTGTGTTTAAAGACATTTTTATAGACTTTTTTTTTCCTGAAATGGTAAAAGAGACCGAAACTGGACAGATTCTTAGGATCCATTGAAAGTACAATTACGAACTCTAAAGACAGCCATTTATGACTCAAAAATACTGCAGTATCCATCTTTGAGTCTTCTTTACATGAGCACAAAAATCACTAAACTTTAATATTTGGGGCACAATATATAAATTTTTAAGTGTCGAAAGGTAAATCTAAAGTTCTGTCGAGTACCTCATTGTTTTTGGTAAAACGTCTATATCATATGATCTTTGAAATTTTTCATATTTTAACATAGGAAACTAATTGAAAACATCTTTCTAATGCCATAGATTTCATAGAAAATGGAGTTGGGATGAATTTTATAAAAATGTTTAAACTGGCTACCCTAAAACCAGCCGTAACTGCGTAGAGTTTGCATATGTAAAGAATAATTTCAGGTCAGCGTGTACGTCTGTTGGCCATTAAACTTTATAGAGATATTCTACTATAAGTTGAAAATAAGTTTGTAATATATATATATTTCAAATGTCTTTAAAAAATTTCATGTAACAAGGGTTAGAGGTTATTATGTTTAGTACGTGACACTCGAAGCTTAAGTATGGGGTGTCACATGATCAGAATCTTAAAAGATAAAAACTAGAAAAGAATGAACGAAAAAGATATTTTCTGGAATATAGGTTTATGAGCTAGTGTTTATATGTCTTAGCATATCAAAAGAATGTTACCACGATGTAGTTTTCCTAAAAATGAACAAAGTTTCCAGAGAACCTGATTTGATTGGGATTGAACATGAAGAAGATCATTGTTATTTTTATTTTAGTTTTCGGTAAGAGTCTTCGATGGTAAGCTCAACCAAATGAGAGAATTAAAAGCTCGCCTAAACGTGACAAGGTAATGTGTCCAATTTCCCTAGAATTTGAAAGTGTAAATGATGTGAGCACGGATTCAAACGCGTCAAAGTCAAGCCCGAGAAAGAATCTGTTGATTATCGAAGGAGGTCCGATGACACGGTGTTTGTGAGATTCCGTAAGTGTACGGATCGTTACAAGCAATAAAATGGATTTATTAAGTCCAAATATCGTCTCACATAGATTACTATCTACTGTAATTTTTTAATTAACCCAACTTCAATTTAAATTTAAATTGTAACTAACGATCAAATCAAATTTTGTTTTCTAAGTGAAATTCTAATAAATAAAATAACAAACTTCAATTAAAACTGTAGATAAAGTTACGTGGTTGGATAGTTAGGATTTTCGATTTCACTTAAGTTATTTATCATACATTTAATTTCAATTTATCCAACCATTTTTCATACATGTCAACGATCGAATTAACTTGATGTAATTAGTGATCTCTTTTGAGCAACACTAATCCTATTCATATGAACGATATTTTTATGTAAAGTCACACACATATTAATGCATTTATTTGTAGGAATTCAACATGGATCGCGTAGCCTATAATTATCTCTCGATCTCTTATAATGTCTATGTGAATAACGCATGAGCTAGAAATACACATCACATCTCGGTCTCAGTATTATCACTAAATCAATTAATTATTGCGTAAACAATTAAACCAATAAATACACAATAATTAATTAACAAGTTCAAAATAGCATGAAAATTTTGAAATTAAACATATAATAAAAACCTTAACTACATCATCCATCCTAAGAAATAAAAGTATTTAGCCACTCATTACGTTGAATTTAAAGAAGTAAAAGTAGAACGACATCACCAAAATTGACAAAACGTGAAGCTTCTCATGCGTGTCATCCCCTTTATAATTAATTTTAGCCCTATTTTCTCCCAAATAGGAGCCTTGGGTTGCGTGCGTGCCTGCGCGCGCACGCGTGTGTGTGTTTCAACCTTTTTTTATGCACAGAAGTTACCGCTGTTTTTGCCAAAATTCAGCCTCCTGTGTCGTGTGTATATATAATAAATATCAACCAAATTCTCCCCAACTTTCTCTGCTTCGGTCATTGTGTATGTATAACATTTGAACCTCATATTTGTGTACGTACATCAATCAATGCTCTTCCAGTAGCCAAGAAAGGTTTGCCTAAAATGATTGAAATATCCCGGTCTTCTTCCATATCTAATACAATAAAATCTGTGGGGTAAATGAACTTGTCCACCACCAAGACATCTTTAATAATCCCCCTTGGATGCTTTATGGAGCGGTCAGCTAGAGGCAATGATATTGTGGTTGTTTTAACCTCTCCAATTCTTAGTTTTTTGTACAAAGACAATGACATTAAATTTGTACTTGCGCGCAAGATCGCATAAAGCATATTCAAAATATATATCTCCTATGGTACAAGGGATAGTAAAACTCCCTGAATCCTTGAGCTTAGGGGGCAATTTATTTTGTAGACGTGCACTGCATTCCTCAGTTAGCATTACAGTCTCATTGTCCTCCAACTTCCTCTTGTTAGTGATAATTTTCTTCATAAATTTTGCGTAGCCGGGCATTTGTGCTAGAGCATATGCGAATGGAATGTTGATGTGCAGCTTTTTAAACACTTTAATAAACTTAGAGAAATGTTTGTCCAGTTTGTGTTTATGCAGTTGCTGAGGAAATAGAATGGGGGTATTCTCTGATAGGAACAATCGCCTTAGCATGTGGTGTGTTTGAAATCTCTTTCAATTTTTTCTCAATTGACTTTTCAAATCCCTCCACTTGCTCCCCATTTAGTAGGCACTTTATTTGTCTCTCCTACTAGTCTTTTTATTGTAATTTTAGGCAATTTCATCTCATTCTTATTGTAATTTCTTGCACCTATAGTAATTTGTATTAGTTTCTATATTGCTTGGTAGGGTTCTTTGTGGTCTTTATGAGATAGTGCGGGTCAACTGACCTATTTGAGTTTTCAACCCCTTTATGGTTGCTGAATGGTTTTGCAAGGTTGTTTCGATCTTTGCCATATACTGGTGGTCTTCTATATAAATTTACCTAATATATCTTCCAAAGAAATTTTTTTCGCTTGCTGTTGAAAACCAGGGGGAGGCTGCTGCTGATTATTTTGGTTGTTGCTCTAGGAGAAGTTAGGGTGATTACACTAACCTGGGTTGTATGTATTGGTGTTGTTGTGTTGGAGTTGATAATTTTGTACATAGTTAACTTCCTTTGTCTCTCGAGATATCATAGGGCATTCCCCACTATTGTGAACTCCACCACATATACTACAAACCAAAAATTTCGTTTGCACTGCTTTTGCTGAATTTCTCGTAGTTAAATGATCTATCACCTTCTTCTCCGAAGCTGGCATCTTTGCGGATAATGCCGCGAAAACATCCACCTCATGTAAAACATGTGTGCTTCTTAGGTGTGGATCTTTCGGAAGCCCATAAGGCATTGTTGGCTGCCATTGTCTTTTATAATTCCTCAACTTCATTGGGTTACTTTAATGTGATAGATCCATTTGAAGTTGGGTCCACCAATATACGACATGCATCCATTTAAGCCAGTGTAGAAGTATTGAACCTGCAAATTTTTCTTAGGGTGATGCTATGAGTACAGGATTTTAAAATCCTGTACTCACTGAGACCAGACAATAGGGGGGAGGGGAGGGGGAATTTTTGCAACTTTTTAATCACATGGGGTCCGCCCCCATGTGAGACAATTTTGAAATCCTAGCCAATTTCAAAAAACTTACAGCCTGTACTTGAGGCTTTTCTCATTTTCTTAATACCGTAATTAGAACACTTCCTAATCAGGTCCTTAAACATTTCCCATGCTTCGTGTAAACCCTCTAATTCATCGTGCTGAAAAGTGGATATCTCGTATCTTATTTTAATTACTTTTGACAGTGGAAAGTATTTTGTGACAAATTTTTGAACGAGATCATTTCAGGTCCTAATGCTTCCAGTGGGTAGGGCATTTAACCATTCTCTTACTCCGTCTCTGATTGTATGTGGGAAGAATCTAAACTTGATTGCTTCATCAGATACTCCGTGGAAATTGTAATTTTGGTAGATGTTCAAAAGGCTCACGATGTGATTGTGTGGATTCTCATGAGGTTTCTCATAAAATGATACTCAATTCTAGAACAATAATATGATGTATGTCCTCAGTTGAAAGTTTGGTTGTCCAGATGGAGGATAAACGATGTTTGATTGATTTGGTGCAACAAGTGGTATGATAAATTGTCCAGTGACAAATTATCTTCATCAATCTCAATTGGTTATTCAACTTGTGCCTGTTGCACACCTCTGTTCTATTCCACCATGATGTTCTCTCGTTGTTGCCTAATTCTAAGGTTAAAAGTACGTTCAATTTCTATATCAAATTATAGATTCTCGAACTTCGCATACGTCGCTTGCAACAAAAATAAAAACAAAAACAAAAAAAATCAAAATCCAACCTAGAATTAATAAAAAAAATTAAATCAAATAAATTAGTTCCTGGCAGCGGCACCAAAAACTTGTTCGTGAGATTCTGCAAGTGTACGGATCGTGATAAGTAATAAATTGAATTTATCAAGTTCAAATATCGCCACATAGACTACTAGCTACTATGAATTTCTAACTAACCCAACTTCAATTAAAATTAAAATAGTAGCTCATGATCAAATCAAATTTCGATTTCTAAGCGAAATTCTAATAAATAAAATAACAAACTCAAATTAAAACTATAGATAAAGTTACGTGATTGGATAGTTAGGATTTTTCATTTCACTTAAATTAGTTATCATACATTTAATTCCAATTTATTCAATCATTTTTTCATATGTCAACGATCGAATTAACTTGAAGTAATTAGTGACCTCTTTCGAGCAATACTAATCCTATTCATATGAACAATATCTCTATATAAATTCGCACACATGTGAATGCATTTATCTGTAGAAATTCAACATGGATCGGATAGCCCATAATTATCTCTCGATCTCTTATAATGTTTATGTTAATTATTGCACGAGCTAGAATTACACACCACCTCTCGGTCTCAGTATTATTCCTAAATCAATTAATCGTTGCGCAAATAATTAAAGCATTAAGCACACAATAATTAATTAAGAAGTATCAAAATAGCATGAAAATTTTGAAATTAAACATATAATAAAAACATTATGCTACATCATCCATCCTAACAAATAAAAGTATTTAGAAACTCATAACGTTGAATTTAAATAAGTAAAAGTGGAACGACATCACCAAAAATTGACGAAATGTGAAGCTTCTCGTGTGTGTTGTCTCCTTTATAATTATTTTTAGCCCTATTTTCTCCCAATTAGCAGCCTCGAGTTGCTTGTGTGTGTGTATAATATATATCAACCAAAATTTCAGCCTTTTTTATGCCCAGAAGCTGCCTCTGTTTGTGCCAAAATTCAGCTGCCTGTGTTGTGTCTATATATATAATATATATCAACCAAATTCTCCCCAACTTTCTCTGCTTCAATCAGCGTGTATGTATAATATATATTGCAACCTCTTTTTTGTTTCAACAAAGCTGTCCCATTTTATTCCAAATGGCTGTCGGCATGTTGGACTTTTCTTCTTCTTCTCCTCTTCTTTTCTATTTCTCTTTCTCTTTTCCTAGCCCCTGTTTTTTCCTCTCTACTGCCGCTTGTTTTTTCCTCTTTTCTAAATTTCAGTCCAATGTTCTCTTTGTAGATATTTAATCCCAAGTCGCCAAATTTTGTATCTAATTAGTAGTCCAAATTGAGGACCAATTAATTACTTGCTTCCAAGTCCTCGTACTATGAATTTTTCCATTTTCCGCTATTTTGCATTCTTTTCTTCAATTCTTCATTAAACATAAAGTTTTACCTACAAAATACAATATAACATAAATTAGGTAGAATTTTATTCAAAAGAAAATAAAATATCGTAATTTAAAGCCTCGAATGTGATTGCTGGCTCAAGCTATGATGGATGAAACGCTGATCACGACACGCAAATGAACAAGTTTCGTGTTGGGCTCGGGAGGAGAAACCAGATGGATCAACATAATTCAAGCAACGGACGAGGAAACATAGTTTATTCTAGTCGCGAATTTTTCCAAATTTCGCGTAATCTTCTATTTAAGTTAAAACTCTATTTTGAAATATCTTTGGCTATTTTTTTCGGCTTAATTTCATTTTTAACTAGGTTTTATGGTTCCCTATAAATATGACTCATTCTTTTTTATTGTAAAACACAACTTTATTAATGAGATTATTGAGAGGAAAATTTGCTTTCGAGTTCTTGTTCTTCGTTGAACAAATCACGAACTTATCAAAATTCTTCTTGCGGCGTTCAAATCAACAGGGTGAGAATCTGAAACATTCAATCAAAATGGTCAACATATCGTTTGCGTATTGTTGGTTATTTTGATTCGTTATTTTCGAATCAAATCCAAAACTTTGATTACTTTGGCTTTCTTGTGTTCGATTTCAATCTAATCGTGGGTTTCATAGTTCTTCGCTACATGGGTTCACATCAGTTGGTTTCAGAGCTTAGGCTCCAAAATCAAGATTATATTCATTTAAGTCTTTATTTCATTTTCCTTGCATTCTTCGAGTTCTTCAAGTCTTTTGATTTGTAATTTTTTCATCAAAAATTCAAAATTTGTTTATGTGCTCATTTTGTGTCCAAATCAACTTCCGTTTTCTTTACCCGTGTTATAGTTGAATTTCGAATAAAAAAATTTTAAAAAAAAAATTCCGAAAATTCCGTGAAAAGGTAAATTAATTTTTTTTTATATTATTTATATTAGAAATTGCCGGCCAATCACGTTATCTATTGTGTAAAATCCAAGAACTTGTTTATGGGATTCAAATTTCATTAGAATCATCCAATTCAATTCATTTTCTTTCTTGAGTCTTCAAAATTTTCAAAATCTCACTTAAGTCCCTAGTTTGGGTTCTACGAGAATAATTCCCGATTTAGTTAGAATTTGTCCTTTGAAGCACTTGGGCGAAAAGCATTGAGTGGAAAAAAGACAGAGTGGTGAGATCAATAGTGTGAAAAAGCCGAATTGACTATACACGAGCGCACATTTGTGAGATAGAAATAAATTTTAGAATTTAGGGTGTTTGAGAGGGACGTATGTTGACTAGGCCGAAACAACAACCAAACCAACATGTCGGATGAGATGATATGTAGGTTTGAACGATTATTTGAAGATGTGCAGGATAGATTGGTAGACAAAACACGGAGCTTGCCAACTTGCATAGGGGACTTCCAAATATACGGCGATAGGATAGGTGGGAGCCTAAGATGGAGGTGCGTGAAGAATATTATTATGGGAGTGATGTGGATGAGAAGGTAGTAATTGAGGTTGAAATGGGTAGGATGAAAAATACAGAAGTTAGGCTTGAACTAATGGGTAGAAACTTGGTTGGAGACAAGGTAGATGGGAATATGGGCAACATAAAAATGTCCATTCCACCATTCAAAAGGAGTGATCCGGAGACTTACTTGGAGTGAGAGAAAAATGTTGAATTGATCTTTGACTGTCACAACTATTCGAATGAGAAGAAGGTCAAGATGGTGGTCTTTTCCTTATCTTCAGAAGCTTAGCAGTGTGAATGTCTAGGTAACCTCCTTAATATTTGTTTTCATTTTTCACAACTCATATCCCTCCTTTCTTAGGCACTACATGAACTAGACTCACATCATTCATTCATGGATTCAACCTACGCCAATTCTCTATTGATGGATTATCTCATTCTCCATTAGTATCTTATGCATGCATACCGAAGGGCTGATCTATCTGATGTCGACTATTAACTAACCAATGGCTATTTTATTATTCCATAGAGCCTCAATAGTTTCTGCTCCTCCAACTCATTTATTTCATTTGTACAGATCACTGGCAGAGAAATGACGGTCACCAAGTACGCCAAAGGGAGAGAAGGCATGCTTCAATCACAGATCGGCAAAGGGAACAATCAGAAAACATGTTTCGAGAAGCTTTTCAACCTCTAAAACGGAAGTGCGGAAGCGCAAATCTATCACAAGGCAAAAATCATGATTTTGAACAGCCTATGGTGTACTTACTACAAGAAGTCATGGAACGCTCAGGGAAGTTACTGGAAACAAATTGAAAAACCTCAAACCTCTAGCAAGAAATGAGGCTACATGGGGGTAATGAGGCTACATGAGAGGCCATTAGGTAATTTCTTCTTGGCGCATTCAGGTGAGTTACCTGGCTATTTACATTGGATTAAATGTCTTGGATGAATCTTTTGTCAACTCTTGGATAATGGGTTCGGGCATCAGTGATCATATAACCGAATCATCTAAAAAATTTAGCACGTGTAACCAGTGTCCAAGTAATATGAAAATTTCAATAGCTGATGGGTCTTCATTAACCAATGTTGTAGTTTTCAGGGATGTCCAAATTAATTCTTCACTCATACTTAAAAAATGCCCTTCATTTGCCTCCACCAATCTGACTTCTATATAAAAAAAAAAACCTTCATCTTGATTTGAGTTGTAATGTGATCTTTTAACCTATTTAATGTGTATTCCAGGACAAAGTTTCAAGGACAATGATTGGACGCGGTAAGAAAATGGATGAAATATAGTACCTTAAGACATCAAGCCATTCGATTGTCACCAAGAGAACATTACCCGTATCATTTCTTTCTAATGAGCAATTCTTTCTTGGTGATCCACACATAGGGAAAAGTAACCTATAGGTGCGGGTAGTGTGGGTGTTCAGAGTTTTACGATGATTTACAAGTTGGGTGGTCAGAGTTAGATGAGTTTTAGCCGCATGTGGATCAATTGTAAGTTAACTTTTCTAGTGGATATTTTTTACAAGGTTTGCCCAGAGGTTTTTTATCCTCGTTAATAGTTCTTCAAGTTTTTTTTTCTTCATCGTCAATTTATGGCGTTATTTACTTTTTATGCGATTGAATAGCCGTTTGTGATTATTTAACTTAGAGTTTAAATTGTTTTTTTATTCTCCCATGATGTGCAATTAATTATTTAGTTAGGATAATGATTGTTAGTTTTTAACCTTAATTTTAACTAAAATGTTTTGGATCTTCAATTAATTTTGTGAATTGTTTTTACTTTTATTCTTAGTGATTGGATTAATTGGTCAATAATTCATTGATTTTGTGAGCAATAATTACGTAGAGATGCTGATTATTTGTTTAGATCACGTAGTAAAAATCGAGAACTAGTAGTATTAAACGTATCTATTTTTATGCTAGTTAAGGTATGAATTCTTAGAGATTTAATGCGTTTACTTTAGTATATCTGGATTCATATAAAGATACGAATTGATTTAGTTAAATAGAATCAATGAGAACTCGATAGGGATAAATTATTTTGGAAGAATTCGATCGGGTAAACATAATCAATTGCATAAAACTTGGTGATTGAGATTAAGGGAATAAATATGGTAAAATCAGGAATCCTAGCACTTAAACCATCATACAAAAAAGTCACTTTTATTGTTTAATATATTTAAAATAGAAAAAAAAATAATAACTACTTGATTTGTTTTCGATCAAATTGAAGTTGAAAACAATTGAATCAGTTGTAAGATAGTAGTCCTCGTGGGAAATATATCCAGACTCATAGGTCCACTTTACGCTTGTGGGATATAAAAACCAACAAGTAACTTTACGCTTTTAATTACTCAAGCTTTATTTTCACGTTAAATCTAAATTTTTAGTAATATTTGATGAATTTAATGATGCCACAACATTTTCAAATGATTTTAAGAAATTAAATCTATTTGATTAAAACTACTCAGGTTTTCTAGAATCTGCCCATGATTTTGAAATTCAGTTGCGATTTCTGTATATCATGTTTCTGAGTAATTCTAGTTCGAAAATGTTTCCTTATGAGTTATCTATTATCCAAACTTGGAATTTTGTGATCTCGTGAAGTGTAGATTATGACATTGTCATTTTTGTAAACTGCCGCCGTTTGAATTTGGGAAACTTATAGGCTATGTTTGGAAAACTATTTGGCCATCTAGTTATGGTATTTGGACTTGATTTTTCGTATATTCCTTACATGTATCTTTTCTCATTAAATGCTTCATTTGCATCTAATTTGTACATTGTTTCTAAAATGATCCTTGAGATGGAGTAAATTGAAGCAAGGCTCTTAATGTCAAAATCTTTATGTTTACCAAAATCATAAATTATACTATTGTTCGGATAAATTTATGATTGCTTGTTTTTTAACTAAGATTGCATGAAAAATTGTAAGTAAGTGAACTCTGATAATGATAACATTGCAAAGAACATATTTGCTATTAATGTACCAATATAGGTTGTAAACTTTATATATTGATTACAGATTCTTTTGACTTTTGAAATACTAAACTACTTGTGATCCAATTCATATAAGAAACGATAATATAACTTGATTGTGTGTCTTGTTTAGTAACTATTAAAACTAATTAAAAACATTGTATTTAATTTAATTTTTGTTGTGTATTGAGCACTCTACAAAAGAAAATGTCATATTTTTGTATAATTTTGGACTTTCCATCTATGCACTTAATATGGGTTTAAGATTAAAATATGGGTTTTCATATTTTCCACATGGCCATGTATTTAAGATCATTGGAATTATAAACTAAAAGGAGAAGCAAACTGAATGGTGGAAAATGGTGAAAGTAGAGTTCAACGAGTGTTTTGGGGGTACTAATTATATTCTACATAATTCCAATTGTTAATGGTAAAAATCGAATAAACAAATAAACTCACATAACTATTATTTTCTCCTAAACTTACTAGTTTCGATGCTCAAACTTGGAGCAACAAGGCAAATAGCCATTTGAGAGGGAAATATTTAAATTGCGTGCTTTACACAAAGCTGGGGTGTCTATAGATTTCTCTCAAAGATTTAGAGTAATTCGGTCATTTAGGAAATGTGACAAATGACGGATCCATATTGGTTGCCTAATAATTGATTCTTTTATCAATATCAAATTTTATTCGTTATCCCATGTGTATTAACAATCTGTAGCCAACCTAGATGAAGGAAAGGAACTAAGCTGGTGCGAACCATTTTAGGTTTCTGTCACTTTGGGTGGTCAAAAGCTTCACAGAACATTCGCCAAGATTGTGGGTTGAATCATGATCTTAACAAATAGTCCCCGAGTCTGATTTTTTACTTTAAGATTTCAATTATTTATTGCTATAGGCTTGTTTGCATCTTTTCATATTAGTAGCCCAATAGTCTCGGAATTCGATCAATCGCTCGTTCATCTTCAATCGTTGCGATGGCTTAATAACATAATTTCGATGGTTTACCTCTTCTGTCACAACCTATAAATATGTCATTATTCCTATTGATATTCTTTACTTTCTAGTTTTCTTTCGAATTTCATACATGATCTCTTCTCATTTGTCCCTTCAAGTTTTCTCGCAATGTCTTCCCAAATTAATTCTCAGGATGTTTCATATGAAGAGAGAACTCTATCACTTCCAACTTTAAGAGTGATAATCCAAGCTATTATATCTCTTCTGTAGAAGTATTGCATAACGACATGCTTCCTTATCGAGCAGTTACTCATTCGGGTATGCATATTAACCTAGCACTTTTTGGCCAATCGAGGAGTTTTCTACCCAATGTTGGGATGCATAATGAAGTAGGCGAGCCTTCTCACATGCCCGTTAACCTTTGCCAGAGTAATAGGGAGACTGTTGAAGCTTTAAGAGCTTCTGTCAATCTCCTTGAACAAGATTTATCTGGAATCAAGGCTCGATTTAACGTTCCTGATGAAATAGAGTTGTTACATCTTGATTAATTTCAAAAAATGTACCATCCACCTCCACGTTCCATAGCTATCCCAAAACATTCTATGGATATAGGACTTAGGACTCCTTTTTCACCATTTTTCAGATACGTTCTTTCTTTTTTAAATATTGCTCCTACCCATCTTTTTCCAAATGAACTGGCTCAATTGGTTGGGTCTTTTCTGCTATGGAATATTTGGATTTAGAGGAAGAGTCCCACCAACATATTTTTCGCTCTATTTACTGCTCCATGTCAATGGAGAGTTCTGCAAATCTTCGAGAAATGTGTTATTCTTTTTTTCCTCATTTTCCCAAGATGTGCCAAATACTTGTAATTACTCATAACCAAGCGCATGACTGTAGCGAAAGTTTTTTTTTTCTCATTCATTCATGGCATTAGGGAGTTTCAACCTAATGACCCCTATCCATTGGTTATAATTCTTTGAACTTATGATAAGTATTTTTTATTGCTTGCCTTTTTATTTAGAACCTTTATATACTTATTGTGGAAAGTGGAAGTATGGTGTAGGTGGTCCATCTCTTTCACTTTGGAATCGATATCTTGTATTACTTTTTGCATTGATGGCTCATATCCTTAATTTGTCTCTTAAGATTCGCAATGTTGAAAGATTGCTCCAAACTTTTAATTCAAATTTTTGTAGCAATGATGTTTACACAGTAACAAGTACTCCACATATCAAATTATTTATATCTAAATTTACTTTCTGTTAGTGTTTTAACTTTTTTTTTTCGCATTTTCTTTTTGTTTTCTTTATTAAATATATTGTATGTTGTTGTCGTTTTGCGAGTTGTTTGTTTGTGCTAATCGTCAATCATATTCCACATAATTGTAGTGTAAATGATTTCATAAGCTAACTCGTAAAACTTAATGACATACAATGAAAGTTACTAATTGAAACAATTGTTTATGATTTTCCCTATACATTGCTTTCTGGGAAATGGATTTCAATTCAACTCTCCCTTGACGGAATTGATCTACCTTGGTGGGATAAACCTCGTCTTCAACTATATCTTTGTTGGCGGAAAGAGTCTTGCCATTACTCAGAGAATCATTGATAGGATTGACCTCTCGCCATTCGTTAGAACCTTAGAATATGGGGAAAGAGGCCTTTCAATTTCTTGTTAGTAGAACTGTTGCAACCTTGTTTAGGATCTATTTGGGAAATGAATTTCAATTCAACTCTCCCTCAACGGAACTGATCTAAAATTTTGGCGGGATAAATGTCACATCAACTATATCTTCATTGATAGAACTCTCGTCATTACTTAGAAAATCATTGGCATGATTGACCTAACCATTAGTTAGAACCTTACAGTAAGCAAAAAAGGCTCACCATTCAATTTCTTGTTCATAGAGCTGTTGCGATTGTTTAAGATCCAATTTTGGCTTAACCGCTTTTTCACTAATTCTTTCCCTATTCACAGCATCAAATATTCTACCTTTTTTCGGTTCACCAGTATTCTCCATCTAGATCTCATTTTGTATCACTCCCATTAGCAGACGGTAGGAGGTTGGATTTTTATTGCAGACATCCAACCACAAGGGAGTTCCCATAAGCAGATTGGAAATAAGGCATCCTGAGCCTTCTTATCGGATATAGTTTGACTAATCAATATGATCTCTAATCAATTAATATGGATTAGTGTGAATCTCGATTATTGACCATATATCTGTCATCACACTCTTAAGTCTTAAGTCAATATTGGTCGAAAACTCTTTCGACTTATAAACACACTTGGGTCAAGGATTTCATTATCAACTTAGCTGAATGAAACATAGATGATAATTATTACTATCAAGAGTGGCGAATCCTCGATTGGTCATTCACAACCTTTGTACGATTCTTAATATGCTCGAATGATGATAGTAGCAACTCTTGATAGAGCAACATTCAATATCATCAAAATATGACCGTCCTCGTATAAGGTACTATGACGACCTCAAGTCGAAGGACCATTTAAACTACTGAACATTAGAGATCAAATACGCACTTCATAAGTGAGAAATGCCACATGTGCGTGCCTAACCATAATAACGACATCTGTACCTCATTATTACATACGACTATGCATAATTTAAAATTCAGTCGTATATAATTTGTTTCGCACTGTCACAACTTCTTGTGATTAACAAGTTAGTAAGACTTGAATCTACGGACTCTATCTAGAATAGTAATTTAATTAAATAATAGACACGCCATAAACAATAATGCATTAATCGTATTGGTATGGTGTTTAAACTTTACTCGGGGCTGTACCATGCTACCCTGATGTCAACAAATATGGTGCCGAACAAAACGCATAAAAAATTGTTCTAAAGCCAATTCAAAAAGATGCAGTTTGGAGGATCATAGAATTTAGGTGGACATAACTGTTATTCATCATATCATATATGAACGCGTCATTTGGTGGCCTTAAGAAATAAAGTTAATAGACCTAAATTAAATTCCTATAAACACATTCTGATGTCCTAGTAAATAAAATATCATTGAAAACAAATAATACTCGATTTAAGATGAATATAATTTTTCAAGAAATCATAACTAATATCCCTAAGTGAATAGGAATTTTAAAATAAGCGAACATGAAACTTTCCCAAAAAAATAAAAATAAAATAAAATTATCGACTGTGAATGAATGATATGTATGCTACCGAGTTGGAGTGAAGATTTATAAAAGAAAAGTGAACAAGGAAGTAAATGCCTAAGGGATACAGAAAATCACCACCTGAAGGAATTTAAATGATATATATGGCTAGGAAAACTCACCACTCTTGGAATACACCAAGAGAATGATAGACACCTCTCAAATAACTTAGTTCATATATTAAAGCTCAATTGATTCAAGGCTTACAATGAGATAGTTGTGACTTGGAACAACCCTCCAAGCATGGGCAGTTACCAAAGCAATTTTCAAATGTTTTAAAGACCAAATTAAATGAACATACACGGATTCTAAATGAAAAATTAGTTCATTCGTCATTCACATTTATTAAAGTCTTCTAGGAACCTTGAAAGGATGAAAACTTCTTGTATTCTCAGGTGGAAAATAAAAATAACATCTCATAAAAATGTCCAATTCAAATCCGTAAAATGTTCTAGAATCCTTACCTTTCTAACAGTACATATGATGGAAAATATGATTTCAACATTCTCATAATCCTGTTATTGAAAGAGTTTTAACTTCTCTTTGTTCAAGTGTTGTAATTATGACACTCCTATGTCAGTTGCCCCTGGTTGAGAAAGAACTACCCTCGATTCCAAGTTGTCATTTTCACCATGGTAAAGAGAAAGATCTACAACATTAAATGTGTTGGAAATGTTGTAACTAGAATATGCAATATTACCAATTCGTTGAAGAACTTTGAAAGGTATAGGCAGCCCTAGGATGGAGTTATCATACTTGAGGAATCCATTCCTTCTTAAGATGAACCCAACCTAAATGACCTTCCTTGAATTCAACATGTCGGCGACACTTGTTTTCAATCTTCATGTCTTGTCTTTCAATCTTTTTAATAAATTTAGCTCTTTCTTCTAATATCTACTGAACTAATGAGTAACAGAATGTGGATTTTAAGTCCAAAGGAATTAATGGATTTTGACGAAATATAATTTTAAACTGGCTTTTTCTAGTAGTTTGGCTAGTGGACTGATTATAGGCATATTCAATTTGAGACAAAATCCATTCCCATTGTTGTATATTCTTTCGTACATAACTCCTCAAAAGATATTCCAAACTTCAATTGAAAACTTTTGTTTCACCATTAGTTTGCATACCATAAGATGAACTAAAACAAAGATTAGTACCTATCTTTCCCCAAAGATTGCGACAAAAATGACTTAGAAATCTTGAATCACGATCTTAAATAATGGACTTAGGAATTCCATGGAGTTTGAGACTCTCAAGAAAATATAGATAGCAATATGAGTCCATGGTTTTGTTGCATGGAAATGAGCCATTTTTTGAGAGAATCAATCAACCACCACCATGATAGAATCTTTGTTACTTTGAGTTCATGGTAATCCTTACAAAATCCAAATAACTTCTTCCTACAAAGTTAGCAGTAGGTAATGGTGTGTATAAACCAGTATTTTGAAAAAATTTGGCCATATCACCAACTTTTCAACGTTTCACATAGTTTCTCACATCTTGCTCCATTTTAGGCGAATTGAAATTTTCTTGAACTAAAGCAAGAGTTTTGTCTCCTCCAAAGTGTTCTCCTAGTCCTCCCGAATGAACTTTAACGATAATAGCCTCCCTTAGTAAACACTGGAGAATAGCAAACGACTTTCCATGAAAAGAAAACTATCGTGTAAGAGGAATTGTTGACGAGACACATGCTTACATATTTTCAAAAAACTTTCAAAGAAAGGATCTTTTTCATAAATCTCATTTATAATTTTAGCAAAGAGTACGTAAATCTTAATCTTGGGTCTATTTGCACATACTAGGGATCTGGATATATTGGGTTCAAAATTAAATAAATCTTTACTAGGTACAGTTGCATAATCTAATTAGCTTTTGGATTGCTACTATTGGATCCTTGGAGATTGTTTTGATAGAAGTTTTAGATTAAATGGCTTAGGTCCAATTAGTAATTAATTTAACTCTTAAGTCATTTTTTGGGCAAAAGAAAATTTTTAATTTTATTTATTTTTTCGAAATATTATCCTTCTAGATAACATTACATATAGATTTATTTGCGACATTGCTCATGATGCTATGAATAGGATGTATATCATTGGACACTAATTTTCTCTTGATTATTTTAATTTAGATTCCATTTTTCTTGATGGGAGATCAGTAATAATTGAAATGTACGTTAATTTGATTAATGTGAATAGTTGGTAATTATTTTAAGTTTAAATCATTACTTTAAAATAGTGAGTGAGAGAGGGTGTTTATTAAAATAAAAACTCATGGTCTCGTTTGGTCGATCATTTTGGTAGAATATGATTTGTGATCATCCTATAGTTGAAAATTTATTTTCAAGTATTCAAAGATATAATCAAAGGTTGTGCACTCAAACCCACATCATTTACCAACTTCCAAAACATTTGTTGTCATATAAATGACTTCATTAGTGGACATGTAGTCATTGCATCATTTACCTTTTCCTATAGAGTTATGTTGGACCACATAGAACATGTAGTCATTGCATTATTGTAGTTAGATGAATATCTATATGTGCCTTCATCATCATATGCTGAATTGTTTATTCGTTGCTCAATTTCAAGCAGTGGATTTTTTTTTTTTTTTAATGCAGAATATCACTTAGCCCATTTTTCCATTATTCTAAAACAAAATCAGCTAATCAAAAAAATTATGTGGATCGAAAACATAACTTGATGTTTGTTCTTAATGTGGAAAAACTCAATATGACAAGTCCAAATGTATACGTATATGCTAAGTGGGTCGTAGACTAGATGGCTAACATTTTGGCTTCAATATAAAATATATTAAAGTAAAAGTTTGAAAGTCTGAGTACCTCCTATGAAATACCATAGACCTTTCGGAGCATATTTGGTGATCGAAGTTGGAAGGCCATTTTGAAGCCATTCGTACATTCTAGAACATTCTCATGAAATCTAGAGTGCTTGTGAAGTGTTATTGTTTAACCATGATTTCAAACATGGCTTAAAGTCTGGGTGCAACCATCAATCAAGGAGACTCAGTTTGACATGGTATTGAATTTTTTATTCGAAACGTTTTCATAGTTCACCACGAACTATCACTTACACGAAATGAAGATACAATTAACTAAGATAATGATTGGGTTGTAATGTGGAAAAAGTTCTTAAGGGTGCAATGGCAATGCTCATATATCATTTGTGGCTTCTCGGTTCAAGGCCAAATGGAAGTTTTGGAAAGAAATTGAAAAAAGCTGACAATAAACATGAGAGCAACAAAAGGTCCAAAGTATCTGGAAAGCTCTCAAAGGCATTCCAATTTCGGCCAAAGAGGACACTAAATAAAGACTGCAGGTGAGGTTTTTTGTGCTTAGTAATGTTTAGTGGTTGATACTACGATTCTTGAGTTGTAGATTTTGGAACCACTAATCCTATCTACATGTCAATGCGGGTTCTTCATGAAAAAAAAATAAGTGAAGGCCAGTTTAAAGTCACCATTGGCAAAAAAGCAAAAGACGTGTTTTATATTTTTAGAAGCTATAATGTCCTACAAATAAATCTACAATTTGATTTCTATTTCCAATTTAATAGGGCAATGTTATTCTACAAATTTGATGCCTGGTAACATTTTAATGAGCCATTTCCTTTTACACTGAACGCTTGATCTTTATATTTTAAACTATTCCACATATGACTAAAAGTTACTTCTGCAAGCCTTAAACAAAAATTCTACCCTACTGGCGATACATATCTTCGGCGCCTTGGACAAATCAACCTTAACAGATTCATAAAGACTAATTAAGATTGAAATATTGTTAATTTGTGATTCTTGTTAGAAAGCAAAATGACTGGTAAATTATTTTTGGTAAAAGGATATAGAGTTAAATAAGTATTGGAACTAGTTATTCTGATGTGTATGGAGCCATCAATACACATGTGGGGCAACATTTACCTAATAACTTGAAATTCATTGCTTTTGAGAAATCAAAAGTGTATCGAACTAAATCGAGCAACATTTTTGTAAGAGTATCAAGACACTTCGATCTGATTGAGGTGACGAACATCTTTCAAGAAAATTTGTAGACTATGACGGTCCCCTAAGACCCCTAAAGAGTTTGAGCACATGAGTACAATACCTTATGCGTCAATAGGTACTTTCACGAGTGCTATGTTGTGCAATAGACTTGACATATGTTATATTGTTGGTATGATGAGTATCTATCTAATCCAATACTTCGAATAGCAATAAAACATATCCTTTAGTACCTATGGAGAACAAAGAATATGCTTATCACTAGATTAGTATCATTTTCCACACTTGATGGTGGGGCCATTTTTTGGAGATTAACAAATAATTATGACATAAAAATTCACTTATTTGTAAAAAGAATTATTTAAAAGTATAAAATTCATTTCTAGTTGTAAAATTTAGCCATAAGGAAAAAATTCTTGTAACTGGAACACTTATTATAAGAAGTTATAAACTAAAATTAGCTTATATATTAAAATTCCTTCTAATTTAAATACTGCATATGTGTGAAAATCTCATACAAGAAAACAAAAACTGAAAATTACATTAAAGGGAATATATTAATTTTATTTCTTAAAAGCATTCAAAATTGTTCGATAATAAACTCCCAAGTATGAGTTGTACTGTTTCCAAAATAGCGTTGTAAACTTCCAAAGCAGATACTTTAAAAAATCCCAATAAATTTTACTCCAAAACTCAAGCAGATTCTTAGTTTTAATCTACTCTTCCCTCTTATTATTTATTTATTCCATAGAAGTTGCGTCATTTGAACTTCTTGAATAACTAAAATAAATTTAGAGTAACACTCTGTAACATCGGTCAACGTGTGATAACCCACTGTATACAGTCATTTAAAAAAATTAAAATTAAACTCAAAATTTGGACAGTAGATCTACCACGTAAACATGGGCTAGATAATATTGTTTAAAAATTTAATCCACTAGAATAAATTATGATGGATATGAAAATATAAGAATACGACACCTTTCTTAGATAACTAACGATGTCCAATTGGAAGTCCATGAGAAAATTCATCTTCATATTCAGACAAAATTTAGTTATTTACTTAAGAGGAATATGTAGTCTCATGAGCCTTGTTTTCCGATCGTTGCAAAATCCACAAGTGTACGGCATATCGAACAAGTAAGAAAGTGATAATTAGGATATCGTTTCTATGAGAAATACGTACTTAATCAAGAATGAAGTAATTGTGTTACCTTAATGGAATAGCCAAATATTGTATTAAATTTATTTAATATAGTATTTAATAAACTAATTATTCTATTGAGCAAATTATAAAGGTTTTCATAAATTTAAGTGAGATGTAATCCAAGACCTCAAATCCCCCTTATTAATTTTTTTTAATGAAATTCAACAGCAAAACAATATGTATACATTTTTGTTGATATTGTTCCTAAGTTAATTAAGAGTATCTCTCAATAAAACTTAAATCAATCCTCTCGTGTGACATTCATATATCTTTATTAAAGAAGTGAACAAGAAAGCATGGATTAAAAAGGCTGGAACATCTACAGAAATCATTCAAAGCATAACGACATATCTATATCCCTATTGGAGTTTAAAATAGTAGTTATAACACGTGTTCCTATTTTCTCTCTAGTTAATAATAAAATCCACACAGCAATTCAATTAGTTGCTAATTAATTGAAAAGTATTGAGTCATAAAAACAATCATCAATGAATGAATGTCACACGAGAGCAATGAATATAATAAATTATGGAATTTTGGTTTATGAGAAGTGTCTAAAAGGGCTTCTCATGTTCTTGATTTATAAAAGGAGAAGTTAGGTCAATAAACACATCCAAATTGGGTTCCACTCAAATAACAAAAGATTCCTTTGCAACGCATGGTTATATTTTCGCACAGTGCGTTGGGAGGCTAACTTAAAGGGATAAAAATCAATGTTTGTGGTCCAAGTCAACTAATGGATATTTGCAATTAGGTCCTTGAACATTAGATTTTATCATTTTTGCCCATTTTCGTTCATTTCTTCCAATTTCACTTCCAATCATCAAATTTCACCTAACAAACAAAATATACAAGAAATTAATTAGGCCATAATTATACATAAGAGATCCTAAATATCTCTATTTCAATGCCTACTTAGATAAGTGTATTTTACACATGTATCAAACACCCCCATACTTGAACATTTGTTTGTCCTCAAATAAAATCATAACCTAACTCAACAAACAAGCATGCTATTAAGTTTGGATAGATAACCTGACGTTAGTCTCAGGATTGGAATCAATGTATTAAATCAATTCAAATTCTACAATGCAAAATCGATGTATGTGTATGAAGAATTAAGCAAAACATCATGATTTCACAAGTTGCTTATAGACCCTTAATGGATCATTTCTTCACTCGTAAGATACTCACACCCCAAAACTTACTATTTTTGCTTATCTCCCATTGTTTGGTCTAAGGTGATAACCCGAGAATAACTTAAGGTTATCGAATTGGTTTTTGAAACTTTTTCGACACTTAGTCTCAAAACAATTCAATACACAAGAAATAAATGCATATTATAATACTAGAATTAAATATGCAAGTTCGATAACTTAATTCAAGTATGGATATAGCACAATATAAATGACAATGTTAAAGTAAAGTACAAAAATGTAAGGATAACAAACCAATTTAATGAGGTTCGATACACAATGTGTTCTACGTGCCCATTACTAAGCTCTCCGTCACGAGAAATGCCAAATGCACTATAATGGTAACTTACAAACAAGGTGCACTTATTTTTAGGTGACTGTAACAAGGAGCACCTATCCTTAACAACAATCGAGTTTTCACAAGGCTCTTGAAACCACTAAAGTAAAAATGATAGTTTTACAATTGAAAGAACTCTCTTAACAAATGATATAATCAAGTCAAATATTTAGAGAGCTAGGATAACACTTCAATAGATAGCAAATAATAAAGGTCTTGTTTATGATGAAAACTTTGATGAATAATTGATAATGAATAGTTTGTATTTTTTAAGTTTACAAACCAATGATCTCTCTTAACAAATAAAGCAAGTTAAATAAGAAGAGAGATTTACACTTTAATCAAAGTGTTGGTAAAGAAAACTTCTACCAAGGATGAGGAATAGATGAGATTGTGAAAAGTTCTTTGCAAAATAGAGTTCTTGATAAATTATACGAAATATGTTTAATCGATCAAGAAACTCTTTGTAATAAATGAAGTAGAATGTAGAATCAAGTAAATTCAATGATTTTCAATATATAAGCTCTCTAAATATCTCTTGTAAGTTATTTTAAATATTGAATTCAAGAAGAGATGGATATTTATAGAGCAAAGGGGGCCCAA
Source organism: Fraxinus excelsior (assembly GCA_019097785.1). Classification (NCBI taxonomy): domain Eukaryota; kingdom Viridiplantae; phylum Streptophyta; class Magnoliopsida; order Lamiales; family Oleaceae; genus Fraxinus; species Fraxinus excelsior. The sequence continues at coordinate 10,429,055 of CM032636.1, read as the reverse complement.
CCGTCACTTTTGGTTGACCAATTTCGGTTGACTTCGTGTTAATAAGCCGTTGGGAAATCAAACCATTGAAATTTCGGTTGATCATTTCTGCAATTTTGGTTGATCGAAAGTTTGACGTTTTTTTTAATTGCTTTTTCAAAATCTATTTCATATTATGAATGAAAAGCATTTAAAAAGTTATGAAATATGAAAATAATTTGAGCTTTATGCACTTGCTAAGAATCGATAAGTTAATTACCTTTACATTTAAGTTCCCCTTTAATTAAGGTATAGGTGCAAGTTAGGAAAAACAAGTGAAAGTAATGTTTTAAACAGCCGGTGGAGAAGGCCATCGAGGATAAATGGAATACATGAGTGCAAAGAAGGCCTTTTGAGATAAACTCATTTGCTCCATTTGTTGATCAAGCACATGAAGGTAGGTAGTTGTAAGATAATCAATTCGGCCTTCTAGGATGTTGAGTTGATCTTCGGACACATATCGGTCGGTGCTCGATGCTACTTATGGAGTAGGAGCCCTATGTTGTGTCAAGGAGAATCATCACCGTCACCACCATCATCACCATTACCACCCATTTCGTCTTCCGCCTCCTCTAAAGTGAATGGCCAAGTAGAAGGCCCCGAGTTATTGTTGAAGCCTTGAGTATGACACACCTTTAACGATTTTCACGCGTTTAAGGGTGTTGAAGTTAATGACATCGGTGTTTGAGCTTAAGAAAAGGCTCATCGTCTAATGACACATTGAAATGTTGAAAAGTTCTTGTAAGAAGCATGCCATAAGGTAATCCTAGGGCTCAAGGAGGCTTGCGGATCTGTCGAATGTGCTTCAAGAAAAGGTAGGGGAAGTCCAATTGACGACCAACAAGAAAGGAGTCAAGAATGAACAAGTCGAGGTGATGAACCTCTTCAAAATGTCCACTCCGAGAAACTATAATATGAGCAATAGCACGATGAAGAAATTTTGCATGGTATAGTAAGGTGATTTAGGTTTAGGGTCATTGTGGCGGTTAGTGGTCGATCGATGACTCGACAACAAGCTTCGAGTTCGTTATAGCCCTCAAACCTAACGAGATAATGACGGATGTAAGCAAAGTTTTCACATTCCTCTAACCCAAGTATTTCTCGAATGGTATCCCTATCGAGAGTAATTCGTTTCTCTTTAATAGTGCAAGTGACATGGAGTGAATAAAAAGAGAGATTTGGTAAAATTCACAAATTAAATTAGGAAAAACATTTTCCAAGATAATGACCATATTTGTCCATCCAATATTCTCAAAATATTCCTCTACCCTAAATGAAGGAGCTTTGGTAGAGAATTCAAAGAAATCAAATGACTTACCGATTAGAATGGGACAATCGGTGAAACAGTCTGGCATCAGCGTGTAAACTTCAACGTTTGACGAGCTTGCTTCCCCTTTCTTCGATTTCTTCCTTGGAGGCACTGTTGTTTTCTTAATTTCGAATTTTAGTGAGAGAGACTTTTGATATTTCAAAATTTTGTTGAGAAATCTAGTGAAATTGATATTTCAAAATTTTGTTGAGAAATCTAGTGAAAAATGATGGGAAATGAGTGGGTAACAAATTTTTGAAGTTGATTAATGCTTAAATACAATTTGCAACGAGTTTTTGAAAGGAAATCAAGATTTTTGAGTGTTGAACTCAAAAACCCAAACCTTGAATTTTTTTGATGAAAAATGGAAGAAAAAGTTGAGATTTGATGAGAAAGTGTGATGAATGTGGTAGATTTGGTGAAAAATTTTGATGTGGAATATGAAAATTGTAGGATTTGAAGAGAAGAAGGAGGAGAAAAATCTTGGCTAGGGGCTAAAAAATGGTGAATTTGGGGTTGAAGATCTGTTTATTTTATTACTACGCGGATTCGAGCATTTTCGGTCGATCGAAAATTACCAAGAAATCACCCCAGTACTTTTCGGCTGATGGAGGTTCGATCGACTGAAATTCGCGAAGGTCGACCGAAATTCTACCAAACAAAAATATTTTGAATGCCTAAGTTTGTTTCTCCATCATGCTCATTTCGAATTCCTTGCTCATACATTTTGAAAACTCTTCACAAAGGGAAAATATTAGTTGCACCAAAGGTATCAACGTAAATTTGTACAACAATCATGTCTTTTTGACAGTGAGAAGTAACCAACCAGATAAACATAACCAACCTAATTTACTTGTAAAACAAATCTGAATAAAACTAAAACACTGAGAAGTAACGAAAATACCCTTAAACTAACTCAAAAAGGAGCTAAAAGTTTGACAGTGATTTGACAAACACGTGCAAGATCAAAAAACGCTTTCGAATTGTACTCATGGACGAAAATCTGACAATCGATCTAAAAGTTATGCATGTTTTCATACATTCAATACATTCAACGTGTTTTCATACATCCTTCGTATTCCTTTGTTTTTCACACGAATAATGATCAAATGCACTCCTAATAAAATCAGTAGTTGCAAGAAAAGTATAAAATCTTTTGTACTATTGTCTAGGTGATTGTTTTAACACAGGCAAAGATCTTTTGACAAATACACTTCTAAGTCTCTATGCATGAAAGTAGTTTTAACATCTATTTGTTCAAGGTCCAAGTTATAATGAGCAACTAATGCAATCATTACCCTTATTGTAGTGTATTTAACAACACGTGAAAAATCTCATTATAATCTATACCTTGTCTTGTGGTAAAACCCTTATCAACAAGTGGAGCCTTAAATGTAAGAGATGGCTCTTCGGAATTCCCTTCTTTTACACTATAAATTCATTTGCAACCAATTAAAGATATGCAGTCCTAGTAACTAGTATCGGGGTTTTATTCTTAAGTAAGGAATTCATTACCTCTAAATCTAGATGCTATTTTCCCCAATTGCTTAAACATTTCTATCACTCGAGCAGAATATATCAAACTTATTAAAAGTCACATCTATGCTTTTAAATAACTTAGAATTTCTAAAAAATTTATCCAAAAATGTGTGCCCTTTCACCCGTTAGGATATTCTAAAAATACATAGTTTTGAGATCTTGGTTCTAACTTAACCGTACTTTGATGAGAATGAGATGCTCATCTCAAAACTCTCAAATGAGAGCAATCTGGTAACTTACTAGACCACGCTTCTTCTAGTGGACTAGGAAGAGTAATGATCACTATACAAGAAGGTATTAAAGTTTCTCCCCATGAGACCTTAAGAAGAGTTTTGTTCATCCTCTCAGCAGTCCCATTTTGTTGAGGTGTATAAGGCACATTTTTGCGTCTTAAAATTTCATTAAGTTTGCAAGAATTTATCAAAATCAGCATAATTCCAAATCATTATCGTTTCTTAAAATTTTAAGCTTCTATGTGACTTTCTATCAACATTTTTCATACCTGAAATTTTTCAGAAGTATCAGATTTCTATTTCAAAAGAAAAATCCGAACTTTTTCAAAAATCATCAATAACGAAAAGAAAATATCCCATTGAATTACCGTGGATAAAGGACCCCAAATGTCGAAATGAATATATTCCAAAATAGAGGTATTTTTTATGTTTCCTAGAATTAAAATGAAACATGAGTTGCCTAAAGTCCAGAACTCATGAAAAGGAACTTGTGAAATTGAATCTTTTTCAAACAGACCTTTTTGCAAAGAACATGCAGACCATTCTCACTAACATGTGTCAGTCTATTGTCCATTTTAAAGTGGCATCAATCTCAACATTAGAGACCACATTAGTGTGATTATCCTACATAAGTTTTAGTGACATAGATTTCATTTCTCCTACCTTGAAAATGACAAATAACCTTTTAATCAGTTTCGGCATGCTATTTTCAATCTACACTGTAAACTTATGACATCTAAATCCCCCATTAAAATCAGATTTCTGTTTATATATGAGAGATATATAATTCTTTCAAGATTATAGATATATCCATTGTTAAACCTCAATGTCACACTGCCAATTCCATCAACTCCATTGGCCACATTATTGCCCATAACCACTTCTCCCACATTTATCTTCTTTATATTTTCCAACCAACATTATGTATGCAATGAAAAATGCAAGCACGACTTGGGGATGGTTTTCCTTATTTAATTAATAACATAACAAGGAAATTATCTACTCCATCCGATTAGTTCTAGGTTCGAATCCTAGGCAACCCATTGTCATATAGATATTTTATGTATAGAAATCTGTATTTTATTTTTGCAACCCACTTCATTCATTTACAAAAAATTCAAATAAATCTAGATAGTTATTGGATTGGTTGAGACGACCATATAAGTCATGTTAGTAGTTAATTAACATGCCTTCCATTATTTATATTATAGAAAATTAGTGTGCTTGGGAGTCCTTGATGATTAAATAAACCAAGATTTTACCATGAGTGTAATTTTAGAGAGACACAAAAGCTTGCATATGGAGTAGCTTCTATAACTGGATAACCAGCATCGAAAATCGACTTTACATTGGATGGTTTGGTGTTTTGATGATCCATTCCTTATTGATCGAAACTTCTGTATGTATTACTGCCTTCATTGCTGCTCCTCCAGTAAATATTGATCGTACTTGTGAACCTATTCTGGAAGGGAAATAACTCCTCGAACAATGTGATATCATTCATAGACATTGATAAGATCCATCCATTTAGCAGCACTTTAGGATGGCATAACCTTAGAAGGACGAGGTTCAAACAAGGAAAGGCTTACAGTGAATACATAGGCACCTAAAGACGAGGAATGGCGTAGTAATCGATGAAATGCTTCGGGGAGTTGAAAATAAGCATAGATCCATAGATTCCTAAATAGAGCAACCTTTCGAACTGCTATTGAATCCATGGGCAGGCAAGAGACAACTTGGCAAATTGAAACATCTTAGTACATAGAGGAAAACAAAGCAAAAGCGATTCCCGTAGTAGTGGCAAGCAAAAGAGGAGCAGCCTAAAATGTGAAAACGAGATTGTGGGAGAGCAATACAAGCATCGTGCTGCTAGGGGAAGCAACACGAATACACCCTAGATGGTAAAAAGTCCAGTAGGCGGATATCACTAGCTTACGCTCTGACCCGAGTAGCATGGGACACGTGGAATCCTGTGTGAATCAACAAGGCCACCTTGCAAGGATAAATACTCCTAGGTAACCGATAGGGAAGTAGTACCGTGAGAGAAGATTGAAAAGAACCCCCATCGGGGAGTGAAATAGAACATGAAACTGTAAGCTTTGAAAGTCAACATGAATTCAAGATCCATTCTTGGATCTAATCACTATTTTCTGTAAAGTTTCTAGTATTTGTATAGACAGAAGTTTAGTAACAACGTAGACATCAATAGTATTAGAATCTAGAGGTTTTACAACAATTCCCTAAACCACATCTATATCTTTCTATTTATTTTTTCTTTTTATAACAATCGTTCATAAAATGATAAGTTTTCCAACACCATAGCACTTCATATTTCTAGCCTTAAATTTTGATATAGGCTTTTCCGACTCCCATTTTGCATGCCTATTCGGTCTACACCCTCACAAATAATTTTTTACAAGATTTCAGTTCTAAATTCTTACTCCTAAAGAATTAATGACAATTTTACTTGTCAGAGAGTCTATGCCATATTTTATACCAGTCTTTACTCTTTACATCTATGTCATCTATTATGCTTTAGGAATGGCGTTGAGATAAGTGCTTTATACTCCTCAAATACCTTCTCCCCAATGTTTAGTTATCATCTATTTCTTTGGTGGGATCAATCTTAAAAGTGAAAAATCCCCCTAAAATAAATAGTTTATTTGGAGGAATTTCACTATGTAAAGTTTTTCTAACAAATTCCACAAGATTTTATTAGAATATGATATTCCTACTTTTCTCAAAACTTGATCATACAAATGCAAAATGATAGATGTATAAACAAGTTCATCTACTTCAGATTTGTGTTCAGCAGTCATAGAATCATGACAATCTTCATCGATAACTTTTAAACATTTTGTGAATAAGAACTCCTTTCATTTTCTATTGCCAAATGAGAAAAATTCCAGTTCCCATTAAAAACTCTCAATTCAAAAGTGGTAGTAGTCATGATTTTTAAGAAAAAAAACACCAAAGGATTTTCATAAAACTACAAAAATTTCTACTCACATTTTAAACAGTTTTTATCAGAAAAAAACTTGAAACATAATTTATGAATCATTTTCAAAAAAGTAATAATACATAGTATGAGCAGCAAAGATAAAATACAATGTGTAGTAAGGAAAAATAATTAAGCAATAGAATATATGAGCCCCCAATGCCAAAATTCATCGGGATTTTGTGAAAATTGTGTTCTCAAGTCAAGGCTCAATTTGAACTCAGGGATAATAATCAAAATACCCAGAATAATCAAATAACTGAGGTCAAGATACACATGCAGTAATGTGCAAATGATTATTTAGAGGCAAGAAATGTAAGAACGCATGACTACTCCAAAACATATGTGAAAAATCAATAAATATTCATGATATTCAAGCTAGGGTGTAGGAAGGTGCAAATCAATGTGATGGTATGGAGGTTTGACCACCATGAAATCTCAACAATTAAAATGGTATTAAAACTACCAGCCATGGTGACCAGAAAACTCCAAAAGTCACCAATAACTTGTAAATCCGTTCAAGAACCTTTTAGATCTACGGTTTAATACCAAATCTTTAAGGGAAAACCCTACAATCAAGTGTCTATTTATTATCAAGAAGTACAACTAAAGTAAGATCTTCTCAAAAATAAGATCTAAGCTTCCAACAAAACCAGTTGAAAGAATTTTGACTACGAAAATTAATTTTTCACAGTCAAATGTTGACAAAGAACCAAGATCAACCACTATATAGGCTTTGATACCACTATTATTAGAAAATCAAACATTATCAATGAATTTGTAGAAGTGTTTTCACTGAATTTCGTAAAACTCAAATATTTACCAAATGTGTTATTAATATCATCAAATAAAGGCTCAAATCATTGTGCGACAACTTGGTGGTTCTTCGGTCTCCAATTTTGGGGGCAAGAGTGCTTGATCACTAGGGTTTCCTTTTCCTCAACCAATTATAAACGGCCTTGGCACTAGACCGCTATCTATGCATATATTTTCAGACTGGACTCAGTAGGAAAGTGATTGATAGTTACGAGCAAGCGTCTGAGATCAGAGAAATTCAATAGTTTGAGAATCAAATCATTCTATTACAGCTAGCGAGCTTAACCTAGGCCCCCCTATAGGTTCAACCTAAAACCAAAACTCTTTTCTTCTTTCGAATCATAGAGACCCACAGTTTCACATAGAAGAAATACAAAAAATCTTCCAACCAGATGTTGAAGACGACAAAATAAGACGAAGAGAAGAAACGACCACAGAGAATTCCAAAAGGCTCAAAAGAAGATCGGATAACTGAAGTGAATAAGTGATGTAGACCCCTTTTGAAAACCCACAAATTCAATGAAAAATGGAACAAAATCAGCTTGCTATGAATGTGATGAGGACGATCAGATTAGAACCATAAGGAAACAAGGTCATTAAAACCCCAATCTTGAGACGCCACAAAAGTTGATCACTCCTTTGATAAGTCAAAATTCTAGCATTCAATCAATAAAAAAGAAGGCAAAGCAAAAGTTTTTCTCCATTAACTTCAAAATTCGTTTTTTTTCCCCAAAAAGTTTTAGGTTGTCCTTTAGGAGCAACAACCAAATTCTTCTACTTTGCTTCTTGTTTTGTTTTGGAGGCAGCTTTGTTGTCCTTCCAATTCGATCCCCATAGAGAGCTAGAAGACGAACTGGATCTGAACCTCTTGGACTTGATTCGCTTCTCCACTTTAACAACTTTGTGCAGTAGCTCCTCCATCTCAACGAAAGACAAATTCTTTTTTGAGTTATAAATATAGCAAAGCTAGAACAAAATAAAAGAAAACTGATTCAATAGTGACAAGAAACTCTGACAAGAAAACACGAATTAGAACTTTGTTCAACAAGCAATAAGAAACTTGAACAAAGAACAGGAATCAGAAACTATTAGAACACAAAACAATCTGCCACTTTTTTTTCCAGCAAGAGTGCAACAAAGAGATGGAAATAAATAACATGTTTCCAGCAACCCAAAAGAAATGCTATGATACCAAATGTATCTCCCTTTTGAAAACCCACAAATTCAATGGAAAAATGGAACAAAATCAGCTTGCTATGAACGTGATGAGGAAGATCAGATTAGAACCATAAGGAAACAAGATCCTTAAAACCCCGATCTTTAGACGCCACAAAGGTTGATCACTCATTTGATAAGTCGAAATTCTAGCATTCAATCAAGAACACAAGAAGGCAAAGCAAAAGCTTTTCTCCATTCACTTCAAAATTCGTTTTTTTTTTTCCAAAACATCATGGCTGCCCTCTTTAAAGTAATAGCCCTAGCTTAATTGAAGAGAAAATGAAATAGGCCTAAAGAAAAGATGTGGATTGGGCTTAATTGATCAAAACATAAAAAATCCCATAATTAATTAAAAGACTAAAGTTACAATTCCTAATTAATCCTTGCATTCTTCTTGTCCTTCCAGATTTATCCCTTGTACAAAAAGATAAGTGATCATCCTTGGTGAAGCTTTGGAATCTTTAAATTTAGTTTTAGAATCCTCTAGCACAGCCTCCTTGTCACTACTTCCATGATCAAGCCTTGCAAAGCCTCTTTCATCATCTTTGCCTTCGCTCTAGTCATTCGACTGCCAATTCCTTGTAAATGATCTTGAGAATATTTGGGAACATCAACTTGGTCAGCATCTTGATCACCTCGATCTCCATTAATTAGGGCAACACGAAGTGCATCTATTTATACTCTAATCACCCACTGTTTATCTCAGATGATGACCAATGATCCTGAGCAACTACCAACTAATCCCTTAAGTGTCAACTAAAGTTGCACAACTAAAATGTGACTTTAACCATTTATTGGGTTCGGGTTGTGCCTCATCTAATTTTGGATTATCAAGCAAAATTATAAGCAACTAGGCCAAGCCCAAGTATCTTCATTTCCCTCTATTTGGACTGGATTTGGCATCATAGCCCAACATTATCCTTAATGTGAAACACTACTCCAATCAATATGTACAGCCCAATTCATAACGGTTGGTGAACAAGGTATTTTCATGAAGGCAATTTCCAATTTAATGAATGAAGCGCTTCTCGTTTTCTTTTTAACATTTGCTTAGAAAAAACTTTTACCATTACAGAACCCATCTCAAGTTTTCCACATTTCAATCATGTAAGTAGCAAATACTCGTGCATTCCAAAGCGGGTTAATCAATCATTCACCTTATACCACAGTTCATGTTGCTTACAACACTCGAGCATATTTCTAATTAATTGTTGTACAATTTGGACATAAGACTGTAGCTCTTACAACCTTGACAAAAGTTCAAAAATCAGTCTTTGGAAATCATTTTTCTGTTGTACGTTGAATTTGTCCAACACGGTCTTCTTATATTCAAGTTATTGATTTGGGATATTTTCATGTGAACACGATCTTCCTTCAAAGTTGCAAATCGGTAGTTATCACACGGATGAATTCTTGGTAAAATACTTAGCCAAATTTTCACCTATGATGGCACCGAGGTTCCACTCAGTTAGTCCAAGAATTTGCACAGTGCACATATGGAAAGATAAAGGTAGCAATGTAAAGAAATACAGAATTTATAGGTAAAACCTAACTTGTTTATTACTCCACAATAATACAAGAAAATGAAGGAATATTGAAGGAACAAAACACATTCTGTATCACATCAGTCCAACCTTCCAAATATATAGACCAAAATTCATGTACAGTTAACACCCTTAATAGCCAAAGGGATAAACGAACCCAATAGGATGCCAGAAATCGCTTCCCACAATCTTTCCCAACAACTGTCCATACTTTCCACATGTTGGATCTCGAAAACTGCCCCAACACTTGTGAAACATGTACTTGATTTGAACACTCAAATTTGTAGACTAAAAGCACACTAATAGCAAGCTGGATTTGCTCATGCCTTGCCAATAGCAACACTTTAACACCAGCCAAATTAAAGCGTCATTCACACAAATTAAAACCCACATTTTCCTTACTCCGAAATGTGCATCAGTAACACACACGTCAGCAAAATCCCGACATGAGTGCAAGGCGTGCCCATGCCACTACACATGTCAACCTTTAAGGGGCTGACAAACCTTTTCCCCTCAAATTTTCCAGATCGACGTCCATTTCATAGGTTGCATCAATCCTGCTACTACCTTTCCACAAGACAAGATAGTCTGTTCTTATGTTCTCTTTACTCGCGCCCCCATAGCTCGATGACTCATAATCTTTGCCACCTCCTTATCATACTATTTTCTGATAATAGGAAGAATCGTCTTGGCCTGCAATCGATCTCCCACCTAACTTTTATTAAAGGGCTTCTCACGTGGAAAGTAGGATGAACCTTCAAACGATCTAGTAGCTTCAGTCGATATTCTACCTTCCCAACACGTATCTACTTCGAAGGGACCGTCATATTTTTTAACCGGCCCACGATGTACAGTCTTGCTACTACTAATCTTTTTTCTAGATCTGGGGAGTTAGTTTCAACAACACCTTATCCCCAACTTGAAACTCCCCATCTCTCCTGTTCTAATCAGCATCTTCATTCGTCGGGCAGCCATCGCAAGATTTTCCTTTGCTTGCTCAATCATCTCCTGTTTATCTTAGGCAAATCGAAATGCAGCTAGACACATACTGCATCCCCCTTATTTTACAACCTCAAGAGGCGTCTTGGGCATATGCCGCATAGTTAACTCGACCAAACACATACCTTTAGTAGAAGATTGATGTAAATTGTAGCAAAACTGAGTTTTATCAAGACAACCCAATTTTTCTGACTTGCTATATAACATAATGTCTAAGATATTCTTCCAACAATGTATTTATCCTTTCTGTCGGACCATCTATTTGCGGATGATTTGCTGTTGAAAACTTCAATTCAAACCCCATCATGTTAAACAACATGGTCCAGAATTTGTATATAAATCGAGAATCCCGATCGTCCACAATATCCTCTCGTATTCCAAAGTACTTCATAGCATTCTTGAAAAACAATCTAGCGGCAACATCCACTGTACACTCATGCGGAGTTGGAATAAAGCCGAATATTTTGAAAACCTTTCCACCACCACCATAATGGACTTAAACCCATCAACCTTCGGGAAACCTGAAATGAAATCCATAGAAATCGAATGTTAGGGTTGTTCTGGAACGGTAAAGGCTGGGGCAAACTTGTCTCTTTCCTCCCTTATGTTTTATCCTGCTAGCACACCAAATAAGATTTCACATATACCTCTACCTCGTCACCCATCTTTGGCCAGTAATACAATTTTGAAAGTAAAGTTTGTTTCCTTTCAATGCATGGATGGCCTACCGATTGTGGGTAATGAGTTTCCTTCAAAAGCACTTGCCTTAGTCTCCTACCTGAAGGCACATCTCTGGTACCTTTGTCATAGATCAAACCATCTTCAATCCAATACCGTCTTACCAAGCCATCCTTAATTTCCTACAACAACTTGGTATAAGCAACATCCTTTCAACCCATCATTTGATTCTTTCAATAAAATCAAATTCGACTGTCATCAAAGTCGATACATAAGCTTCCACGGATTTCCAACTGTGTGCATTAACAACTTCATTCTGCTTGTCTGGCTTATGAACTCACACAAAATTATGTGTTTGGCTACAACTTCTTTTGGGACCGGAAACTCTTGCCATCTCGCTTGTTTTACCGACAACTTCTTTTGGGATCGGAAATATGAGTTTGGCTACATTATCCGTTAAAATAGTGAATTTCGTTCCTAACAGATAATGGCGTCAAGTTCTAAGGCAATGAACAACCGCCATCATCTCTTTCTCAGGAGTTGAATATCGTTGTTCCACCTCTTTCAATTTTCGACTTTCATAAGCAATCAGATGGCCTTCTTGCTGATATACACCTCCAATAGTACAGTTAGATACAACAGTGTGTACTGAAATGACTGCTCAAAGTTAGGCAACTGCAACTGTTATTCAATTAAAACAACCTATTTTAACTTTTCAAAAGCTTGTTGGCACTCATCAGTCCATTCCCATTTCCATCCTCTTTGAAAAGCTTTGAATGAAACACCAATAGTAGTTTGCTAATCCAAGTAAAGAACATAATTCAGCAACCTTGGATGGACTTGACAACTCCATGATAACCTTCACCTTCTTTCCATCCATTCTGATTTTTCCTTGACCAACCTAATGTCCCAAAAACATTACCTTCGAACGGCAAAATTCGTATTTCTCCTTCTTGACAAATAATTGATGTTCTCTAAGCCGTGAGAACACCTTTCTTAAGTGGACAACGGGATAACCTAGTGATCTACTATATATCAGAATGTCATCCAAAAACACCACCAAAAAATTATTCAAAAACTCGTACGACACATCATTCATCACATTGCAAAAAGTAAATAGCAAGTGCATTCGTAAGGCAGAAGGGCATAAATAGAAATTCAAAAGAACCATACCTAGTCACGTAGGAAGTCTTTGATTCATCCCCTTCAGCTATTCTTACTTGCCAATAGCCTGATCGCAAATCTAGCTTAGTGAAGAATGAAGTCTTTGCCAATCGATTAAACAAATCAGCAACATTAGGCACCGGATATTTGTTCTTCACATTCACCTTATTCAGTGCACAATAATCCACACACATCCTCACGGAACCATCATGCTTTTTCTGAAAATAAAACTGGGGCACAATACTTTTGAAGGCTGAATGAAACCCGCATCAAGTAAATGATCAAGCTGACATCTCAGCTCTGCCAACTCAGACAGATCCATTTGATATGGGGCATATGTAGGAGCCTTTGCACCTGGTTCATAACTCATTGGGATATGGTACCACGGACGACTTTACCTTGACAAAGAATTCATTACTAAGGATCAAATCAAAATCATCCAAGGAAATAGTAATCAGATTGCACTTTCCATCCCATTCGCCCACACGAAAGGTAATCTCTGCAGATCTCTTTGCAGGCTATGCTGCAGGTCCTTTCACAAGCTGTGCTACAGAATTCCCAGCCTTAATTTTTGTAGTTACCTGAGTCTTGCTTAAACTGAAATTTTCCACTATCCTCGAACTTACTAAGTTGTTGGTAGCACCCATGTCCATCATTACCAACACTTCATTACCATCAATAGTAACTCGAACATACATCAAGTCACACTGCAGTATAGTTATGGCATTCATGAGTTACAACGGATTAACTCTAGATGGGACATCCTCCGAGTTATCATCACTGCCATCCAACCATAAGGCATTCAATTTCTTCCTCTTTAGACAACCCTTTGTACGATGAGGACCGTTGCAAATGAAGCATCCACTGAAACTCTATGACTTGAGTTGGGACTGATCACTATCTTTCGATTTAGGGCCCCCAAATTTCTTCTTCTTATCCCATTTCTTCCAATCTTTCGATGTGCTAGCCTTCTTCTCATTGTTCTTCCTCTAAACAGAAGAGTTATTGCGACAAGACAATCCACTACAGTCATTGTCGAAGGAAGATCCTTCACTCCTTGCCTCCACAATTCTGCCTATACCCGACTTTGTAATCCCAACATAAAGTTGAAAAGCTTACCCTCGTCGACATATTCTAGATATCAGCACGAGACTACTGAATTCCTTCACGTATTATCGAACACTACTCGACTGCCTTACTTTTTGAAAGATTCCCTTATAACCCAAGCTGGATTGCAATACGGGAACTGATCTTCCTTCTGCAGCATTTCCTAAGTAACAACCGGTAAACTACCTGTAGCTTCGTCATCCTACACCCGAGTTCGCAATCACAACTTTGCATCACGTGAGAGATACATTGAAGTAATATTCACCCGCTCATCCTCTAGAATAGTACCAGCTTTGAAGTTACTGCTCCATATACCACAGGAAGTTTTCCGACTCTTTGGCATTACGAGCATTGTTGAACTGCTTAGGTTAGGAGACACGAATTTTTGAAACACCCACTGCATCCCGCACAGTTGTACTGTTTAGGGCAAATTTCAGCAAGGAAATTTCACTCTCAAGGGCATCAAACCAAGCCTTTATGTTATCAGCAAGATCCAACAGATCTTTCATGAATGAAGATTGAGAAAATCTATCACGCTAGCAAACTCTTCGAACTGAGCCCTCAATTCTGTGTGCACACATTATGTGCATGGATTTGTGCAGCCAACTGATTGCACTGTCGGTTATACGAACACCAACATAATCCTCCAACATAGCAACATGATCCTTAAGATTCTGACTTGCAGCCATATCAGCAAATGAGACCCAGTAACTGCAACCAGGCTCTGATACCAATTATCATAGGGACGAATTCATTGTAAAATACTTAGCCAAATTTTCGCATATGATGGCACTGAGGTTCCACTCAATCAACCCACGAATTTTACACAATGCACACAAAGAAAGATAAATGCAGCAATATAAAGGAACACAGAATTTACGGATAAAACCCAACTCGTTTATTACTCCACAATAACACAAGAAAATTAAAGAATACTAAATAAACAGAACACGCTCGATGTCTCATCAGTCTAGCCTTCCAAATATATAGACCGAAATTGGTGTACAATAAACACCCAAAATTGCCAGAGGGATAAACCAACCCAATAGGATTAGAACTACCAAAAATTGCTTCCCACAACCTTTCACAACAACTATCCATACTTTCCACCTGTATGGACCACGAAAATTGTCCAACACATGTATCAAACATGTGCTTGATTTGGACGCCCGAATTTGTGGACTTTAGTACACTAACAATACGTTGGATCCGCCCATGCCTTGTCAATTCGCAACACTCTGACACCGGCCAAATTGAAGTATCATTCCCACAAATTGAAACGCACATTTTTCTTGCTCCAAAATTCGAAGTGTGCATCTTCAGCACACATGTCCGCAAAATCCCAGCATGAGTACATGGCGTGCCTATGCCACATTGCGCATGTGTATATCATCAAGATTAACATTTGATATTAGAAACAAATATCTTAACACGAATAATATAAAACAAGTTAATCATTGCCAACAAACATTGAAATGAATTTGATAACATCAATATGTGTTACTTGATAGTTTATATGAATTTCTCGACATTTCAATACATCTTTGTTGACATTTGAAACAATGTTAACAAAAATTATTGCGAAAAACAAATACGTCGAGCCTAAAATTCAACTGTCACTTTATAGAATATCAATAATCAAGCCTAACTCAATCACAATTTTCACTCTATGTACGTTGTAACACACCAACCCATTCTACACATTGCTGTAGAAATCCAAGAAATGTTTACAACTTTTTGAAGACAATTAACATTTCCTAATTCATCAACTTAAAACATCCATTCATTAATGAAATATGCACACAAACAAATATTTCAAGTTATAAAATGTATCAAAACAAATAGGTTGACTTACACCAAACAACAACAAAAATTAGAGAGAATAAATTTCAAGTTGTACATATAATAAAGTATTTCTCAAACATCAAACAACAACAAACTTAAACAGAACCACATTATATCTTCTTGAACAAAAATAATGCACATGTATTATATAATGAAAAAATAAATAAATCACAATCCAACTATTGAGCTCGATGATTCAAGTTTTGCTCTGGCAATTTCAACCACTGAGCCTTTAATTCAATTGGTTCTCCATATTTATAATCCACAAATATTTACAATTTGTAAAAACAACAACAACAACAACAACAATAATAATAATAATA
This sequence comes from Fraxinus excelsior, assembly GCA_019097785.1. NCBI lineage: Eukaryota > Viridiplantae > Streptophyta > Magnoliopsida > Lamiales > Oleaceae > Fraxinus > Fraxinus excelsior. The sequence goes on along the minus strand of CM032636.1, from coordinate 10,413,264 downwards.
ATAATAATAATAACCGTAAAGAAATTTACTACAGATAAACTAGCATCTACTACATATGCATAGGGGGAAAAAAAAAAGAAAACCAATCACGTAAAAAGTCAATAAATTTACATCCAGACCTACAACAATGAAACTTGCTCACAAAAAAAAAACAAAAAAACAAAAAAACAAGAAGAAGAAGCAAGTTTTGTTAGTTTGGATGTGAATTTATTGACTTTTTACGTGATTGGTTTTCTTTCTTTTTTTTTTCCCCCATAATCTTCAAATTAAAAATATATTGTTTCCCAAACGACAAACAAACAACGAAAAGCTTAAATATCATTATTTTTTCATCTTGTACCAAGAAAAATTAAAAATTGTGCTGGTTTTAAAAATGACCAAATAACAAATACAACTTCAAACGTAAAAAGAGCACCCAGATTTTTGCCTTTAGACCCGAATGTCTGAATAGCTTACTTATGTGGTTAACGGTCGAGTCCACTAGAACAAACAGAATGTTCAAGATTACAGGCCAATGCAGAAAGTATCAAATTCGAAAACCCCTCAAAAGATTTCATCAAGTAACCAAAGATCATAGATTGATTACGCGAAGAAGATTACGAAGACAGAAAAATGGCACAAAAAAGACCCTAGAAGATATCTATCAAATGTTTATCTCATATTTATATTAAATATGCCAATAACTTAGCATCATTTTTCCACCAATCTGCTACTTGTATCATCTCATCATTCCACATTAATTTAACTAAAACACATAACCAAAATATGAGGTTAAAAGTATAAAGGCAATCAGGCCTAAAAAGTAATAATATTGGGCCCAGTTTGGTTTGGATTAATTCTACAAGCCTAAAAATGTTAAGCATTAATTTTCACCCAACAATCTCCAATTTGCTTGACAATTTATGATCGTATTCATGTGAAACCTGAATGCGTACCGGATCGTTGTACAAGTAATTCTACTCTAAGAAAGTGGTAAAAAGTGATTAAATTGAATATGAATGCTTGTATTGGATTCATATATCCTCAAATTTCCATCTAATTCAATTCTCATACACAATTCATGCATTTTTTACAACCAATAAAGCTGACATGTTAAATGCTCTTTTCCAAGATACATCAATAAGATTGCATTTATGAAAGTGATTATTCCTAATTCTCACTACACGCGTTCTAAAATCATTGTGATTATTCCTACACTAAAATAAGAAACTAACTACCTTATTGACGATCAAGCAATAAATAGTGCAATGGGTATGTAAAATCAATTAAACAATAATACGAAATTCTTAAATCAAAGTCTTGAATTGAGATAAATGAAAATAGGGTTCAAACATTCATCCAATACAATTGTAAACCTAGCCAGCTATCCTAATTATTAAATTATACAAGAAATAAAAAAAAATACATCACCCGGATCGAAGAAATATGGAAGAAAGTCCACATTCTTGAATGAAATCTTGATTTTAGAAGGATAATCTTCAAGAATCATGCACAATTTTCTTGATGTTAGTGATCTAGTCTCGTTCTTGCCTCCAAAATAGGTGAAATTTAGAGATTTTTAGATCTAGAGAAGTCTTCTTGCATTCTGGATGGATTATGGTATTTAAAAGATGCCAAAAAATTGTTACCAAAGTAGAATTTCAATTATAAAACAAAACAAAATCTTGCCTTGGAAAAGTACTATGCAGTCGCATAGTACAAATGGAAGCGACCACATAAAAGAAATCATAGTTGGTCTTGGGCTCTGGAGGCATAGATGGGGTCTCATCTAATTAAACCTATGTAGTTGCATACAAATAATTTTTTTGTCATATAGATATCCGATTGAAGTGATTCAAAGTGCGTTGGAAAGCTAACTCGAAGGGCTACAATTTTTCCAGAAGCTTCATTGGAGTCATTTTCTCTTTAAAATCTTGTTCCTTTATCTTCCAATTTTATCCAATTAAATCTTTAGCTTCTTAGATCCTCATTTTGTCACCTATCTTATCTATGGATTGTTTGCAATTTAGTCCCCCAACTTTTGGATTCCCCCCCCCCCCCATTTTTCAATATTTTTGCATTCTTTTCTCTAATTCTTCATCAAACATAGAGTTTTACCTACAAAATGCAATATGACACAAGTTAGGTAGTATTTTATTCAAAGAATAATAAAATATCATCATTTAATACATCGAATAAGTGCATAAACTATACTAATCAATACGTAAGTGAACTTAGATGTTAACTCTTTTTTGTTTCATTTGCTTTTGTACCTGCAAATTGTTACCCATTGTTAATACTTAATATATTTATGGAGTTTGATCTATTGATCTTTGGGTTGAATCAGGATATTAATGGAATGGGTTATTGATCTTCAACAATATGTTGACAAGTTTGGGTAGTCACACTTGGGTATTTATAGTTTGGAGTGTTTGGAGTTGAATGGGATTGGAAAAACTGTTTAAAAATCACGAATTAGGTTGTGTATGAGCGCCCTCCATTGCTCTTATCGAGTGGTAAATCACTAAAATTATCACTCGAGTGGTGGATATCGTTTCTTGATCTTCTAGAATTATCTTTGTCACCTTTTAGGATTCTACCAACTCCTGATGGCTTTTAACTCTTTACAACTCATTCAATGACTATTTGACAAACTTTTAGAACACACGCGACCTTCCATTTCCAAGAACCAGTAAATGCTATATCAAGTGGGACATTAACATCTCCTACGTAATCATTAACATTGAGCACTCCCAACATTTTCATGGACGTTTATATTTATTCATTGTTCCAACCAAATCAAGCAATGGATGAGTTGATCTAAGTTGGCGAATGTTGCACCTGTACCACCAAACTTCAATTATATCCGGTTCAGATCTAGATTTGGTGGTGGTTGGGATGGAGGAGGGAGGTTGGGGATTTTCTTCCTTGAATATGAGATAGACGGTTTGATTCATTATTGTTTTTTCAAATGTGTTTTAATTAATAAAATTCATGTGTGTAGCTGATTTGACACTCAACAACTGACACATCAAGTCATGTATGCAGCCATGTCAACACTCTTTCAATTTTTGAACGGAATTTGAGCTTAGTGATTAATGAGATTAGAAAATGGAATGAACCAACGAGTAGTGCTAGGTCTCAAGCTTTGAACTTTGGGTTGACCCTATGTTGCATAGTTGATCACTATCCTAGAACTCCTACCCTCTTAGAATTGATGGAGGCGAGTACACTCTTGTTTTTAGAAGAGGAAGCGGTATGAGAATTTATTTTATTAAAAAGTCTAAACCTCTCATATTCCTAGCTGGTTTATTTAAACCTAACATGGTGTCAAGCTTCGATCACTAAACTCTCATTTTCTAACTTACGGTAGAGCTATTAATCTTCTTCAACTTAAGGCTCTCTACATACAACTGGTCAAATGCCCCTTGTCCCAATCATCTCCTAATCATTTGAAGAGTCAATTTGCTCTCTATGTCCTCAAGTATCTCACTGTCCTTTACAGTCTCACTCTTAACTTTAGGGGCAAATCCCATATAATTCCTTCCCTCATTAAGATTGAAGTTCTCACTTTGATTATCAGATCCGGACTCATCCAGTAAGAGTAGTGTTCATACACCTAGGTTCCCTTACAACTTGGGTACTCAGATTTAACGTGTCCAAAGTCCTAGAACTCATGACACCTCACAGACTGAGACCTCTTTCAAGCATCCCTAATATCTCTCTTCTCTCTTTATATCGTTCCTATTTTTACTATAGTCATCTTTAAACTTATTAGGAAGTCTTTTATTATTTCTAAAAAATTTCTTTAATTTCCTAGCAAGGTAAATAGATCCTCATCTTTTAGGGTGTCATCATCATTCTAATTATTAGTCTCTTCCTTAATAGTGTTTAGGGCAGAAGACTTATTTTTTTAGAGTTAAGTAGGCTAAGTTCATATGTTTGGGGAGATCCTACTAATTCTTCTGTCGTAACAGCATCTAGGTATTTGCTTTCCTCAATAACGGTAACTTTAGGTCTAAATCTTTCAAATAGGGATCTCACTACTTCTCACACAATCTCAGTCTCAGAAATCCTCTCACCTGTGTTAAAACTAGAGTTCACTATATCATTCAATTTGGCAAGACTGTTCAACCCTTTTCTACACTAGCCCAAACTCTCTCATCCATAGATAAGAAAGTATCATCCTAATCTTCCATTAAGCATAATCACATCCATCAAAATAAGGATGAACGAAATGTGATTGGTTAGTACTCTTCTAGATAATATTAGGGTCAAGAATCGAATTTAGGCTTTCATACCAATTGAGAAATCCTAGTAGAGTTCATTACCAATTGAAAAAAATACTGATTACATTTCTATAATATTAACCGAACCGGACGTTTAGACCTAACTACACCTAGATGTGAATCGTTGAAATTGCCGCTCTAGCCTTTCCTTAGCATGCAAACAAGCAGTAGATCTCGTTTTTTGATCTTCTTGAATTGTCAACACCTTTTATGATTATGTCAATCATTGATGGCTTTGACTCTTATTACAACTCAATAATTATGATTTTGAACATAGAAATTAACCAATTACAATTTGGACCTAACAAAATGAAATGAATTTTGAGTTCTTTGACTTTCTAGAAAATAAGAAGGTGGAGTTGGTGGTTATAAAGTTGAAGGGCTATGCTTCTTGGTAGTAACAACTTTTGACGACAAGAGTCCAATTAGGAAATGAAAAAACTCAAAGATGGCCAAAGATTCAAAGTATAGTTCGAAGCCAATTTCTGCCATTAAATTATAAAAGAATTCTTCTTGAGCAATACCAATCTCTTTAGCAAGGAGCATGCACTGTTCTAGAATTATCAATGATTTCTGTAAAATGAAAACACGAGTACAACTAATTGAGACTGAAGTTCAAGTTAATTGGGCTTAAGGTAACTATTGAGTTGCTTTGCTAGACATTGTGCTATCTAACTCACAATGAAGGTTGATAGCCAACAAAGACAACCTAGAAACTATCATAATCCCTTCAGAAAATAGCATAGACAAATTAATGTTGATTATACTCAAGGTGGCACTTCATTGGAGTCATCAACCTATATAATGTGTAAAATTTGGTTCAACCAATAATTTGCTGGTCAAGGATGAAGTAGAAGACGAGGAATGGGAGATAATGATATAGAAACAACAATTAATCTCATGTTGTTGGCAAAAAAGGGTAATTTTCTACAAATATAGAGAAGGTCACAAATCATCAAAATACATAATATTAAACAGTAACTTGTAGGTTAATGGGAAAATTGGTGATTATAGCAATATTGGAGAAGTTCAAGCAGAAAATGTAACAGAAGCAAGTTTACTAGATTTTTTCTGGGATGAAGTCAATAATAATGGTCAAAATCTCCCGAACCAGGTAGTTTGATGTGTCATGTACTCCAGAAGTATCGAAGGTTGATTGGACGCACAACATTTTTAAAAAACAAGCTTACTAGCCATGGGCAACTTTGTAGTGTTATATTATTGATAGAGAAAGCTTCAAATTATTGGTTTTCCCATTAAACGGAAAAAAAAAGTTGAATCTCTGAGTTCAACCTCATTCAAAACCTTACTGCATGACATGGTTAAGAAAAAAATAAATAAAGAGGCTAGGTAAAGGTTATCCGTCAATATCTTATCGCTTTTTCAATGGAAATTTTTTCTCTAACAAACTTCTATGTAATGTGGAGATGGAGGCATGCCATTTATTATTAGGCAAACCGTGGCAGTTTGATAACAAAACCATCCATCTTTGAAAGAAGAATGTTTATGCTTTTTATTATAAGGATGGGACAAATTAGTACTTTCTTCAATAAATGATGAAGACTTCTCTAAGTTTGAAAAAGCATTCGTACAATCTTATTTGAGCCATCAAGAATTTACTATTGAGTTTGAAGCTATAGGAGTTGATCATGTATTGTTAATGAAAGCTGTAAAACTAAGTCCAACAATCTATTTGGAATTTGAAGAAAATTTTCCTTCAGAAATATATGTTGGTTTACCCCCCTAATTAAACCATTCAATGCCATATTGACTAGTGATTGAGCATGAAGAACTTCATAAACAAGTTGAAGACTTGCTGAAAAAGGTTTATTAGGGAATCAATAAGCTTTTGTGTAGTTCCAGTCCTAATACCCCCAAAACAAGATTGTGTACATGGCTAATGTATACGATAGTTAAATTATCAACAAGATCACTATGAAGTACAAATTTCCAATTCCAAGGCTAGATGACATGTTGGATATGTTGCATGGAGCTATGGTGTTCTCAAAAATTGATCTTAGAAGTGCCTAGCATCAAATTTGAATACGCGATAGGTATGAGTAACTTCTTTCCAAACGAAGTCAAATGTCACGTGTTTGGGGTCAGAATTGGATCAGTTCATCCTGAGAAACTAAATGATACAAGAAAAAGGTATAGAACTTAAGATCAAGAGTTTTAATCATTCCATTGTCCAAGTCCTTAATCATTGGAAACATTATCTAGCACAACTAGAGCTTGTTTTATATTGAGACCACGAAGCATATCAAAATCCAAAAGAAGTTGTATAAAAGGTAAGTATGTTGGGTTGCTATATAAATATTTACTTTTGTAATAAAGCACAAATATGGGGCATGCAACAAAGTGGCATAAGCATGCACTTAGCCGGAGGACCATGTTTTGACACAATTGAACGTGGATTTGATTTGTTAAAGGATATGAACCCAATTGATCTTTTCTTTGGTCCAAGTTGGAAAGACTATAGCAATGGTCAGTAATAAAGCTATTTGCTACACTACAATTATCTATTTAAAGGAAATCTGGTTTGCGTTCCAAATTGCTCTTTAAAGGAAAGAATCATTTAAGACGTGCATGGTGGAGGCTTGGGACATTTGGACAAAATAAAACTTATGCAATGATTGAGCAAAACTTTTTGGCCAAAGATGAGACGTGATGTAATAGATTTGTTCAGAAGTGTCAATTGTGCCAAGCATCCAAAAGGAAAGTACATAATACAATCATGTACACACTATTTCACGTACCAGTAGCGCCTTGGGAAGTATGCATGAATTTCTTGGTGGCTTGCCTAGAAGTTAGCATGGATGGATTTTGTCTTAGTGGTCACTCATCGATTTTCAAAGATGGCTCATTTCATGGCTAATTAGTGATGCATCACGTGTCTTCTCTTATTTTTGCGAAATTGTGTGTTTGCATGGAGAACCCAGATCTATAATAATATCATATCCTAATTCAAAGTTCTTATTACATTTTTGAAAGCCTTATGGAAGAAATTGGTAACCATAATACAATACAACATTTCTTACCATGCCCAAATTGATGAGTTGACCGAAGTCGTTAATAGAAGTTTGGGATACGTTAAGATATGTATATTTGGGAAAAATCCAAAACGAAGGGAAGTAGCCATTGCACAAGCAGGATTAACTTACAATTACTCCAAAAATGAAAACCACTTGGAAAAGTTCGTTTGGAATAGTGTATGGTAAATAACCCGTCCACTTTTATGATTTTAAAGAGGGTAATATGGTGATATTCTATCTATGTAAAAAGCGATTTCCATTGGCACATAATCTAAGCTCAATAAAAAGAATATTAGGCCTTGCAAAGTCCACAAGAAAATAGGGAAGAATGCCTAAAAAATCGACTTGCTACAACACTCGGGGTATAATATATCCAACATTTAATTTTGCCAACTTGTATTTATATTATGGAGAAGATTTGGGTGGTACCTAACAAATTCGAGGAGAGTTTCTTTCATGGAGGAAGCATTGATGCAAATCAATTATTTGCTTTAGTTAAAAGTTAGAGAGTCACAAGGTCATTGTTTATGCAAGCCTTTATTTAAAGTTAATTATATCTTGAAACTTGTAGAGTCAATGTGTTGGAAATTTACTTAACATGTACAATGGAAAATATATAATTTTTCAGTTTCCACCACGGATCTGCTTTATATTTTAGATAGAAACTATATTTAGAATAATACTTTTGATGAATTTTACAAACTCTTTTGCTGATTTTGGAACATGAATAACTACGATCTGCAACCTATAGCTGTCCAACTGTGATCTAGCAATGTGTCATGGCAATAAATGTGATGAGAAATGTCATGTGGTATGACAAATCAAACTAGTTCGTTTACTGTGAAAATATTCCTTTCGTCAATATGGTCCGATCAATTACGAGATATGGATATGTGTCAATCTCAATTATCGATCATATTTTTCATCTCACTATTAAGTTAATATAAGTCGAAAATGAGCTTTCGACTTACGAGTGTGTTGGCCAATAATTTTATTTTCAACTTAACTAAATGAAATGTAGATCATAATCTCTTACTATCTAAGAGTGACAAATCATTTATTGATCATTCACAACATTCATATGATTTTTGACATAACGATGCCGTATTAGCGATCCTTGGCAGAGCAACATCACCAAAGTACCGAACGTTGGAGATTAACCACTGACTCTCAAATAGTTATCCATGTGGTATCCCCCAACGGGTCTCTTATGTTTTGTTCTATAACAAAACATCAACGTGTCAAGTGTCACCACACTTTAGCGTGTAAGATCAGCTACTTACTTCACAAGTAAGAAATGTCACACGTGATGGTCTATCCGTTACAACGATATCCGTATCTCATTATTACACAAAACCAAGGACGATTTAATATCCAGTCATATGTAATTTGTTCTTCACAATCGCAACTCCTTGTGATTAACAAATCACCAAAACTTGAATCTACGGATTCTATTATTTCATTTATTAGAATATTAATTCAATTAAATAACAGATCTTGCCAAAAATATTCATCGATTATATATATTAAAAGTGTTTATATCCAAAGTTGATTCTAGGGCATAACACTTAGAAACTTTCATTTGCACTAGATCCAATCACTTATGTATTTTATACTATAAGAATCAATATGACGGTCATATTTATGCTGTAACAACTCTTTGTCAGTAGATTTACAATTTAATAACTTGTGGGAATGTTCTTTCTTTACATCATTTCATTGTATTATTTTTCCAATGAGATAATACCGCCTTAACACATGTTTGGATTATTGATCAGACCTTAGTTCTTTCACTTGCACGATGGATATGGTGTTATCAAAATGCAGAAGCATGTGATCTACAATATTACTAACTACTCCAAATTCATTGATGAATTTCCTAATCCAGACCACAACTTTTTGTTAATTTCTAAAGCAATGATGTATAAGGCTTCTATTATTGAATCATTGGTTATTTTCAATTCGGAACGTTTTCAACACACGGTTTAAGAGTAAGCCAATATCCTAATTGAGACATGCTATCATTTTAGTCTGACTAGAAGTTATCATCAGTTTATCCATGAACTCTCAGTTCATTTTTTACATATAAAGTGTTCTAAGAATTTATCTATATAGATTGAGATGGATTAAGCAAACTTCAAGATCTATCGCTATAGATCAAGTTACTTCTCCCATATCTATCACGAAAGATTATTTTACAACCATAATTTCAACAATTGAAATACAAGGACATTGTTTCCTATAATATGTATCATAGCATATAATATTAGGAATGCGACAATGCTCCCATATCTTCTTGTAAACATACAATTCGTCTTCATTTTTTATAAAATCAAACATTTTGACTTTTACATCAAATCGAACATTTCAGCTCCAAGAGGTTTGTTTCAATCCATATTGACAGTTTCATGTAAGAGTATTTACAACCTATGGGTTCTAATCCATTAGGCGGGTCGACCAAGGTCCAAACCTTGATTACATATAATAAGTTCATATCGGATCTAATCTCTTCGAGTCAACAATTTATTTTGCTTATGCAAAATTTGTAGGTTCATCATCCTCAATTAGTAATGTCTGATTAGTAATCATGGATTTACCTTCCAGAAGGTCGAATGATCCTACAAAATTTACGTAGAGCTCACGTGTCCTCAACAAGCGCCACTCAGACTCAAGTTCATCTACTTGATCAGTTGTATTTGTGATTTCTTGAACTCATTCAAGATTTATTTTGCTCTCACTGTCCTCTCCTATAATAAACGCTTTCTCTAGGAGTATGATATGTTTTGAGATGAACACTTTCTTCTCAACGGGATTATAGAATTGATATACAATTCTTATCCATCCCACAAAATTATATTTATCGAATTTAGTCTCAAACTTATCCGATTCAGTACGCTTTAACATAAGAGTCACAGATCCAAACTTTCATATGAGATAAGTTGGGCCATCTTCTGCCTTTCTGTAATTCGTATGAAGTTTTGTCAACCGATTTAGATGGGATACGATTTAGTGTGTAGCATACAGCAATCAGTGCATGACCTCAAAATGATTTTTAAAAGTTCGCTTGGCTTGTAATAAAATTGCACTATATCTAATAGTGTATGACTCCTCATTTCAGATACATCATTATGTTGCAGTGTATGTGAAGGAATCCACTGTGAGGGAATCACATTCTCCTTTAGTTAATCTCAAATTATACCTATTAAATATTCTCCACATCGATCAGATCTTAGTGTGAGAATACGTTTACATATTTGTTTCTCTATTTCTAGCTTGAATCCCTTTAACATTTCAAAAGTTTCATGCTTGAATTTCATCAAATATACATGATCATTTCTGAAATGGTCGTTAGTATATATATATGAGATAAGAGAAACTTCATCTGAGCAGTACTAGATTTTCATTGTGGTAGGTGAAAAGGTGAGCAGTGTTTGCTCAGATGGACTTGAATGCTTGTTGGGATTTGACAAGATGCTTTCAAATTGGTCAATATAAGGATCGAAAGGCTCACGGATTCATCTTCATCTTCATATTCCGAATCATATTCTTTAGTACTTATGAAGGAGATAACTGCAGCTGCTTATGATTGAAGTTGGAGCAATTGTGCATGACTGTCTAACTAGTAAATTGCACATGAAGCAGCGCTCGTATTCTCATCATATGATAGAAGGTATATCCTTAAAATCAGCTTGCTGTTTTTAAAGAAATTTTCGCTTATATGGAAATATTGGAGGTTAAGTATGATGAAGAGGATTTGGATTTGATTTTATTGTGTTCGTTGCCCACTTCATGTATACTTTTTAGAGACACAATATTATATATAGTCGTGATACTCTCATCGTTGAAGAAGTATATGATGATTTGTTTCAAATGAGAAGACGAAACATCTTGTTGGATCTGAGACTCAAGGAGAAGGCATTGTTGTTTATGGTGGTTATGAGAGGGACAGGTCGAAGTCTAACATTAGTAATCAAATTTGTAACTATTGTAAGAAAAAAAGGGGCACATTAAGAATGATTGCTGCTACAAGTTGTAGAATAAAGAAAAATTGGCTACAAATTAGAAGGGAAAACAATCAGATACTTTAGGCGAAGCACATATTACAAATTGTTACAGTAACATAGAACTTTTTGGTTATTTTTTACGACGACTCCAAACTTGTCGATAATTTGATTCTTTATACGCTTGCACTTTTCATATGTGTCCTAATTTGGATTCATTTTCAACATATGAAGAAGTTTCAAAAGGTGTCGTGGTTATGTGAAATAATGCACCGTGTAAAGTAGCTAGTATTGGAAGGGCCAGATTTAAGATGTTGAATAGGACAGTTAGAACACTTGATGAAGTAAGACACGTTCTAGATTTGAATAGAAGTGGAGCTCTGAAGGTTTGTAAAGGTTCCCGTGTTGTATTGAAGGGGCAACAAATCCTAATTGTATGTCTTACTAAGTTGTGCATAATCTTTGAAGATCAATGGGCAGAGGTCTAATACTTTAGTGGATATTCAATTTGGTATAGACTGTTGGAGTTTGATTTGTGATTAAGTTATGGATAATGCCGGTTTGCCGCCGCGCCACCATTGATGCCATCTTAATCAATTGCAAGGGACATATTCATGAGAGATATTAGGCCTCCATAAAGGTACGGAGAAGCTGATCTAGTTGCGTATGCCTTAAGTGATTGAATGTGTTTAGTTTAGCGAAGAACTTCCTACAAAAACATTTCATGGAGTTAGTTTCATTTCAAGGTGTGTTCCGGCCATATTTGGTAACTTCTGGATTATTTGTGATTTGTTGCTTATGGTGATAATTTGAGCAAATTTTGGGTACCCGAGGTAATTCTGCTAAGCAGTGTTTGGATTCTTTATCTTAGTTGGATTTTGTGGAAGAGGTTGAGAATTTTGTTTGTTGGATAATTGGTGACCAAGAAATGATTTCGGCAATTTTTTGCTTGCTGCGCACCAAGCTCCCGTTCGAGTGCTCAAAGCATCTTTAGGACTTGTATTAGAGTTTTTAGCATGTTTCTTATATATATAGTAGACTCTTCTTTACAATGAGAACAAGCTAAGACAAAATAGAAAACACAATATTTTTGTATTCTTTTTCCATATTATAGTAAGTTTTTATTCCTTTGACAATTGTTCTTGTGTTCATCTAGATTTTTACTTCATATTGTGCTATATAATCTCATCCTTATTTCCTAACAAGTGATCTCAAAGCATACATAATTCTTGCTAGTTTGCTAACAGTAAACATGGTGTGAACAAAAAACATCTTTTCACAATTTAAGAAAGAGAAAAATGCCCACACTGTTTGCGAACAATGTAATTCCATAAACACGGGTAACATAGAAAGTGGCATTCCAAAAGACCTTTTTTTTTTCTCTCTTTAGCTAGAAAAACTTAGTTTAGACTTATATCATTCTCCACTATTTCTTAAGACAAAAAAATCCGAGCAGGGTGAAACTATATTGGTAGGCATTATAAGGATAAAAGTGTGTGTGATGTCATAGATATGGATGCTTGCCATATCCTATTGGGTTGTCCATGGCAGTTTGATGTGGATTCAACTCTCAAGGGACATGATAATGCAGTATTCTTTACATGGGACAGTGATAAGATCACTAATGTTCCTCTCATGCATAAAGAATTTCGTAGTCCTTTTAATGCCAAAGGATGGAACGTGGTGCATGTGTGTTGACAGTCATACCATCAATAAGATAATAGTAAAGTATAGGTTTCCCATTCCACGATTGGAGGATATGTTAGATGTACTTGAGGATTCTAAGGTCTTTTCAAAAATAAACCTTCGCAGATCCGCATCAAACCTGGGGATGAATTTCCGACTTTCTTAAAGAGTAAAGATGAACTTTATGAATGGTTGATGTTGCCATTCGTTCTCTCAAATGCTCCAATTTTACCTTCATGAGAGTGATGAACCAAGTTCTTCCTCCCTTCATTGGGTTTTTTGTTGTGGTTTATTTCGATGATATACTCATTTACAACAAGTTCAAAGAAGATCACATGGTTCAATTGAGACAAGTCCAAGATGTTTTGAATGAAAATCAGTTGTACATCAACTTAAAAATGCACCTTTTGTACACAAGCTGTTGTTTTTAGGTTTTGTGGATCGTGAAAATGGTCTACAGGTATCGAAGAGAAGACCAGCAATTAAGGATTGGCCAACACCAAAAATAGTTTCTAAAGTAAGGAATTTCCACAAGTTGGCAACTTTCTATAGGCATATATCATGCGTTTTAGCACTATTGTGATACCACTCATGAAATGGCTATAGAGTCCGGGGACATGACGTCTTATGAATCATTTATGTTGGTGTAAGAAATCAAGGAACTGAGTATTATATTCGTCGCTACTATTGGAGCGAAGAACCCTGGGTTTGGTACAATATTGGGTGCAAATCATCTAATAAAAGGATCATAATATATTAAAACTGTCTTTGTGTCTTAATAAATATCATCACATCATCCCAGTGCAATCATCAATAAATATAACCACACTTTTATTTAAACTCAAAGGGTGAGTAATCCGATGACTTTTATCTAGAATGCAAGTCTTGTGTTTAAATTCTAAACTTAATACATTAGAAAACAAACTAGGAAATACACGCTTCAAATAATATAATGAAGGATGACCTAACCAGTGGTGCCAAAGCCAAGTCTACTCCTCCTTCAATTTATTCTAATGAGTAGTTTGACATGCACGACCCGCTTTCAATACCACGCCTAATGATTTCCTAGGTGAGAATATCTTGAAGAAAACAAACATTAGGATAAATGATCATAGCACATTTTAGTCCCTTGGTAATCTAGCTCACAGATGATAATTTATAGGAAAGAGAAGGGACAAGCAATGTATTGGACAGAGATAGGTCCCGTGAAAACTCCACGGTACCCGCCCGGGTTACCGAGCAAAATTTTCCATTAGCATTTGCAATGCTCATTCTCCTAGGTACATGCCATTAGGAGAAATCCCTTTCATCATAGGTCATATGGTCGAAGGCCCCCAAGTCAAGGATCCACTCATTATGAGCATCCTCCACATTGGACCCGAGTAGAATGGTATATGTAGTGGCATTATTGTGTCTTCTTATGTAGTGGCATTATAGACTCCAGCTGGAATTAAAGAGAGAGTTAGGTCATTAGCAGCAACTGAAGATTAGCCCACAAAAGTACCCATGCCATTATCACTTTTTTTCTTTGCGTGCAATCATCCCACCACCTGGGATAGCCATTGAGCTTGAAACACGTCTCTCGAGTGTGTTTAGAACCTCCACAAAAGCATTTCTCCTAATCAAATGCAGCCTTTGATTCAGAAGTGGAATTCAGCCTTCCACTTTGGGAGAACTTCGATGCAGGTGCTCCAACCTTCAAGCTTTTGGATGCCATCACAGCACACAGTGGTTCTTCGCTTGTGACCTTTGTCATCACTGCTTGCCATACCGCCTCCCGCTAGATATAGACTCTTGCTCCACGATGGGGAACGATTTCATTTGCAAAATATCTTTTCGAGTGTTATCTAGCCTATCATCCAGGCCAACCGAAAGATATTCACTCGGTCTTCTTGTACCATAGTGGTATATTTTTGAATATCTGCCTCGCACTGAATTGGATTTGGCCTCATGAAGTTTCTCCATAATCCCAGCAGACAACTCATGACAACATGAATGACGAAGTATTTGCAGTGCTGTAGCTTGTAATTGAAGTAATAAAATTGAAAATAAGAGTTTTGTTTTAAATTTTTTTTTATTTCTCATTTGAATTTGTCGCTATCTATAAAATTTATGTATGCTATTACCATTTTTATTTCCTTAAAAAAAAAAATTGTTTCTTTATTTTCCTTCAATACATATTATACATATGACATCTCTTGAAGATTTTGTAGTGCAAATGGAATTTACAATCTTTTGCATAGATATCATTGGATTTGATCATTGACTCAGCCAAAAGTATCGTATTAGATGGTCATTGGTTCAATTGAAGGATTGCTGGTTTAATCGACGGGTCATTGTCACGTCTAAATTAAACCAAAATAAATTTATTGAAAAAACAAAGGGACAAAAATAATTTTCATAAGAATATGCATCATGTCATGATTTATTCGAAAATGTAATAATAATGATTGTCTTTTTGTCAATTTACATATTTGGGAAACGTACTAAATCATTTTTTTCATTTCTATTTAAACATTTTGAATAATGTTAACTGCTTTTTTTTTCCTAAGATCTAAATATGTATTTGTAAATTTAAAAAATAAAAAATACATTTTAAAATCTGAAAATAAGAAATATGTATATATTGGACCCCTAATTGCCATCCATGGTCCGAACCCTAATAATCACATTTTGTGATTTTTAAGAGAATTAACTGGTTCAATTAAAATCGGTTCACTTGGTTTAATAAAACTCAACAATTTTGAGTGGGTCATCCATTTCAAGTGCCATTTCGTTGAACAATAGTAACGATTCATTGAATTCCAGTTAGATTGATCATTCTCATCCGAATTTAATTTCGATCAGTATTATGTCAAATAAAAATGGTAGGCAAGTGGATAGTGGCGTCATTGTTTCAATTGTTCGAAACCTGATAGTCACGTTTTGTGATTTGTGAGAGAATCGATCGATTTAATTAAATTGGGTTCGCCTAATTAAATAAAGCCCTTGTTTGTCTACCATTCTTAAAAACAGAAAAAAAAAATATTTCTAAAACTCATTTTCAACCATACATTTTCACAATAAAATATTTTGTACGTAAATTCAAAATTTTCCTATTTTTTAATCACTCATTCTCCAAAAAATCAATGTTCTAAAACTTATTTTCCAAAAAAAAGAAAAAAAAAACTCTTTATAATGAGCATCAATAAAGAGCGAAATCCAATCGATTCGAGAGGATCTGTGATACTCCAAACTTAAGCTTCGAGTGTCACGTACTAAACATAATAACTTCTGCATTTTCTACATGTAAAAACTCTTAAATAAAATGTAATACATACTGGAAACTTATTTTCAATTTATAGTAAAATATCTCTGTAAAATTTAATGGACAGCAGAAGTGCATGCTGATTTGAAATTATTCTTTAAATGTATGAACTAGTGGCTATCACGACTAATTGGGGCAGCCAGTTCAAATGTTTTTATAAAACTTATCCCACCTCCGTTTTCTATGAAATTTGTAGCATTAGAAAGATATTTCCAAGTAGTTTTCCTATGTTAAAATATGGAAAATTTCCAAGATCATATGATATAGACGTTTTACCAAAAACTATGAGGTACTGCACAAAAACTTCAGATTGACCTTTTCGATGGTTAAAAATTTATATCTCAGGCCAGAGATATCTAAATTGAGCGATTCCTGCGTTCATATAAAGACAACTCAAAGAGGAACGCAGCAGTATTTTTAGAGTCTCAAATAGGTGTTTATATAGTTAGTAATAGCATTTTGAATTAACCCTAAAAATCTGTCTAGTTTCTGCCTCTTTTATCATTGCATGAAAGGTGCATAAAAATGTCTATTAGCATAACATGAAAGATACGATTACAAAATATTACATCATGTCTTGTACATGTTTATATATAATACTACAAGAAAAACATATGGAAACTAGTCTTCGAACAAAACATATGAAAAGGAAATTTCGATACCAAATAGCTTTGTCCTTAACTCATCATCGAGTATGCCGACTGACTTCCACCAACTCAACGATCATGGATCTGAAAATTTAGTATAAAATACTATGAGTATAAAGAATACTCAATAAGATATCATGCTTGGATTTAACATTTAATACTACACAAAAGAAAGCATTCAAACATATACTTGCACATTCCGGTTTGCCAGTGCCCTTGGGACTTGTCCTAAGGCATAAATAGATATCTAACTTTGTGGACTTGTCCACAACTTTCATATTATGGTTTTCATGCATAGCTTAAGCATAAATATTACTTGGAGTAATTTTGGTTGAATGTACTTGATAGTGCTAGACTTTTGTTTTCCTCTTCACTTGGGTTTACTTGGAGATAACTTGAAGAAAATTTAGGGTTAAGTGTCCTCTTTAGGGTCTAGATAAAGGTTCTTAAGGGTTAGGGTCGTTCTTGATACTTAAGGATGAAGAAATTGGTGGTTAAAGGACAAGTGTCTCCAAGCATGAGGTGTCCAAGCATGATGTGGCTTCATGCAGCCATACTTGACTCTTCATTTCCCATATTTGGACCCTTATGTGACTTGTAAGATATATATATCTATCCAATATAAGGTGATGAGGCTTTAGAAGATGTGATAGAAGCCTTAAGGTCGAAGGAACTTGATGTTAAAGTCATCACATACTAAGTAGGATGTATCACCTTCTAGTTACATTCTAATTTTGTATCACTCCTTGGGTTGTTTGTATGACATTTATGGATAATATGTCACGTCACATATTTGAAGTCTTAAAGAGGTGGTAGACGTGGATAATACATAAGAGTGAAGGAATCTACCATTACAAGGATAAAACAACAAGTAGGATGTGACTAAGCATGAGGTAGTCTCTTGGGGTTACAATCTGATTTTGTACATATTATTGCAGGTAAAAATCGAGTATCCTTGGCTTATTTTAATGTGTTTACAATCCAATTTACCTGCCCTAAGATCCCAAAATATTTTATAGCATTACTTCCTCAACCGTTCATTTAATTACTTATCCGATTGATACCCGATTTCCGATCTATTTCAACAATTCGCACTTCAACATTTATAATGTCATATGAAACCCATATTATTGTGTAGTGATCATGTCACTTCATGCTTCATGTCCCAAATAGGTCAATTACCGACTTAGGGTAAATGGTGACCTTGATCAACCGAATGGAAAGTTATAACCATTATCAATACTAATTCCAACCTTTCAAGGTTCCACTTGCTTAACAAGTCAATATTCCACATCTAGATTAACCTAGCTTCTCTATCATTGCTCAATGTAGAATTCATCGCCTAGGTTGAGGAGTCGAAGGCTAACACCATATAAAGATCTCATGCTCTCGATAATCAAATGTACAGTTTTAAAAGAAAACAATTTGGAGAAATGGATGCAAATGACATTGTAAATAGCATGCATGAATCATATTAGCCAAATATGTAACGTAAAGCTCGGGGTATTACAGGATCATCCATGGTTTAACTACCATTTATTCCAACAATAGTAATTGGGTTGGACTAATATTCGATTCATTGAGTTTCTAGTTGGACTAACCGTTCCAATCCAATTTTAAAAATTATGGTACTTGGAGGGATTAAAGCGAGTGACGCGATTAGCATGGAAATCACGGAATTAATTGAAAAATTCGGGAAAACCCAAATTTAGGTTGTAGACGGTATAATCTCGACCCGCAAATTATTGAACCAAGCAACCAAACAAAAATCCAGTTTGAATGACCTCTAGATTACAAAACCAACGAATCTCGATTTGTGAACGCCATAAAGGATGCCAATCCTTTGATAAGTTCTACAATTTTGAATGCCACAAATATTGAAAATATTTGATAAGTTCGGTATATGTTCAATGAAGAACAAAAAAGAGAGAAATGTCATTTAATTCATAATGTCAAAAATGTTCTTTTTTACAATGAAATAAATTTTCCTATTTATACTAAACCTAGGAAAATATGGAAAAACGAAAATATCATTTTAAAGATCACAAGAATCTTACCTAAACTAAAATTCTAACAAAATAAGTAATCTCGCAAAAATAGGAAATTCTCGGCAAATTGTTCTTGGGATGTTTCTATGTGATCGTAATCCCAAAAGTACCATAAGCTCACGTAGACTTGTGTAGAATTTCTTACCACATGGTGAAAATTCGACAACCGAGCGGAAAGTTATGGCTGTTTTCGTCGTCGCTGCTCGTTTTCTTTCCAAATGTTTTCCAAACCTTGAATTCAACTCGTTTTTGCTCTCGAGCCCTTCACGAAACTTAAACCTTGACTTGTCAACTTCTTCAACTTGAACTCCAAAACACTAAGTGATTGCCTATCCCGGATCATATCAGCAAGAGTCTTTTTCCTCTTGTTAATCAAACCTAAAAATATTGCACTTCAACTGCGTGCCTTCTTTTTCTTTTTTTTTTTCTTTCTTTCTTTTTCCCCTTGTAAGCCCCTGTAACTGACATAGGTACTTTGCAAACCCACAAATTCAATGAAAATGGAACAAACAAAATGTGGTTCTTTTCTATGAACGTGAGGGTAGAAGATCATATTAGAACCTTAAGGAAACAAAGGCATTAAAACCCCAACCTTGAGATGCCACAAAGGTTGATCACTCCTTTGATAAATCATATTTCTAGCATTCCATCAAGAAACAAGAGAGCAAAACAAGGGCTTTTCTCCATAAGCTTCAAAAACGTTCCCCCCTTTCCAAAATGTCATGGCTGCCCCTTTTAAACAATAAAACCTAGCTAAAAGAAGAAAAGGAAATGGGCCTAAAAGGTGTGGATTGGGCTAATTGATCAAAACATAAAAATGCCCATAGTTAATTAAAGACTAAAATGAAAATTCCTAAATAACTCTTGTACTCTTCTTGTCCTTCTATATCTATCCCTTTCACAAAAGATAAGTGAAGCTTTAGAATCTTCGAATTTGGTTCTAGAATCTTCTAGCACCGCCTCTTTGTATTGTACTTCCATGATCAAACCTAGAAAAGCCTCTTTCATCCTCTTTGTCTTTGCCATAGTCATTGGACACCAATTCCTTGCAAAGGATCTTGAGAATATTTGGGAGGATCAACTTGGCCAACACCTTGCCTCCTCTTCAAAAGAATTCGTCCTCTAATCACCTACATCAAACAAAGATAAACCGGCAACATTAAAAGATGCACTAACATTACCACAATCACTTGGCAAATCTAGATTGTAGTCGTTATCATTGATCCGCTCCAAGACTTGAAAAGGTCCATCTCCTCTAGGTTGCAATTTTGATTTTCGTTGTGTGGGAAACCTCTCCTTACGCATGTGCACCCAAACCCAGTCGCCAGGTTGGAAGACAACCTTCAAACGCCCCTTATTGGCTTGCTTAGCATATTGCTCATTCTTCCTCCTTTCAATGTTGGTTCGAACTCTAGCATGTAAATCCTTCACAAAATCTGCCTTTTTCATTCCATCAAGATTAGTATGCTCATTAGTAGGCAAATGTAAAATCTCCACAAGCGTTAAAGGATTTAAAGCCATAAACAATTTCAAAAGGAGAAGATGAAGAAGTAGAATGAACAGTCCTATTATATGCAAACTGAATATGTGGCAAACACTTTTCCCGCTGTTTCAGGTTCTTTTGAATGATAGCACGTAATAATGTAGTGAGTGTCCTATTAACTACTTCAGTTTTACAATCCGTTTGAAGATGTGCTTAGAAAATAACAGTTTAGTTCCTAATTTATTCCATAGAGTGCGCCAAAAATGACTTAGGAACTTAACATCTCCATCACTAACAATTGTCTTAGGCAACCAATGCAATCGAACCATTTCTCTAAAGAACAAATCAGCAATATGTGTTGCGTCGGTTTTAGAACATGCAATAAAATGAGCCATTTTACTAAATCAGCAATATGTTGTCCTAGCTTTGAGTCCTTTGGTAATCCTAAAATGAAATCCATAGATATATCAATCCAAGGTTGAGTGCCACAAGTAAAGGGTTACACAAGCCATGCGGTAGAACTTTACATTTTGCTTGCCTACATGTGATTCACTTGTCACAAACAGATTGCACATCATGCTTCATATTAGGCCAATAAAAATGCTCACGTAATATATCTAAAGTCTTTAGAACACCAAAATGTCCCATCAAACCTCCCCCATGACTTTCCATAACAAGCAACTCACAAATAGAACAAATAGGCACACACAATTTATCTTTCTTGAATAGCAATCCTTCAGGCCGATAAAAATCACCAAACGGACACTTATCACATGCATTCCATACTTGGCTGAAATCAAAATCATTGACATATAAATCCTTAAGCAATTCAAAACCAAGTAATTTAGTTTGCAATGAAGTAATATGTACCTCCTAGACAATGCATCTGCCACAACGTTTTCCTTCCCATGTTTGTATTTGATTACATAATGAAATGTTTCTATGAACTCCAACCACTTAGCATGTCTTTTTATTAAGCTTACCTTGGGTCTTCAAGAACTTCAAGCTCTCATAATTGGAATGAATGATGAATTCACTTGACCACAAATAATGCTGCCATGTTTGAAGAGTTCTCACTAATGTATAAAGCTCATTGTCGTAAGTAGGATATTTCAGTGCTACCCCACTTAGCTTTTCACTAAAAAAGCAATTGGTTTGGAATCCTGCATCAAAACAGCTCCTATTCAAATCCCGGATGCATCACATTCTATCTCAAAAGCTTTATCAAAGTTAGGCAAACACAGCAAAGGTGCGTTAGTTAACTTATCTTTCAAAGTTTTGAAAGCCTGCTCATGCACATCATCCCACTTAAAAACAACATTCTTTTTAACAAGTTCATTCAAAGGTGCAACAATAGAACTAAAATCTTTAACAAACCTTCGATAAAAAAACTTGTCAATCCATGAAAACTTCTCACTTCATTCGCATTCTTAGGTCAGTCTCTTATTGCTCTTTCTTTCTCCTCATCGACACTAATACCCTGCGAACTAACTACAAATCCAAGAAACACAACGGATTCCATGCAAAACGTTCATTTTCTTAAGGTTAGAATACAATTGGTGCTCTCTCAACACACTAAGCACACTATGCAAGTGTTTCACATGTTCATCCAAGTTTTTGTTATAAACTAAAATATCATGATTCATTAACCTCATGAATGTACTAGGTGCATTAGACAAACCAAAAGACATTACTAACCACTCATACAATCCATATTTAGTCTTAAATGAAGTTTTCCATTCATCTCCCTCTTTTATGCGAATTTGATAATATCCATTCTTTAAATCAATTTTAGAAAACACTTGAGAGCCATGCAATTCATCAAGCATATCATCTCACCTTCCACCTATCTACAACTCCAAAATCCTTTTTCTCTATGCTTTCACGAGCATCCAATAAGTATCGTTCCACGTCATTTTTTATCTCAACCGAATCCTTCATTGCTAGTTTTTCCATAAATATATTAAGGCGAGCATCCCTCGTAGAAGAAGAACATCCTTTAGATGTATTGGTAGAACTTATAGACTCCTCAGTTGACACTTTACTACTTCCGTCAAATTGGCTTTCAAAGACTTCATCATGTTACTAACGACTTCCCCATCCATATATAGATCATTCAAACAATATTCAACATAATCCATTTTGTATCTTAGATTGATGATAGTAGCAAAAAGCAACAACTAATTCACATTTTCCATTTACCCCAATACTTATCAAACTTCTTCTTCATGTTAGTCACCATTTCACCCAGCAAAAAGTTTTCACTTAGTCTCCATTCATCCAATTCGATTACAAGATTACAAATTTCATGAAGAAAAGAACAAGCACTAACATGCAATGAAGCACTAAAAGTTAAAGTCACAGTACAGAAATTTTGAAGAAATTTAACAAATATAAATGCACTTTCCTAATATGAACTTGACGGAAGTCCACCCTTCCTTCTACTACCATCATCTTCGCGAAAGTAATGCAAATACTGAGCATCCTCCTCTTCTAACCTATCGAAAGCTTTTTCAAGTTTCAATAACGTTTCCAACATCAAATAGATCTCTTCCACCTAGTTGGAACATCCATAAACACAATAGACTTGCAATCGATCTTCTCTTTCCTAGCACACTCCTTCAACTTTTCATACCTAGCTGGAGAAGATTTCACATATTTGATTGCATTGCGAATATTTGTACACAACATCTCAAGTGCAAATATCTCTCTTCTAGAACACATCCATCACTACCCCAAGCAATTATCTTTCTCCTAAGATAAGACATGGCTATTTCATTGGAGCTTGCATTATCGACAGTGACTGCAAAAATTTTCTCAATCCCCCAATCATGCAAACAAGTCTCAATCATTTTTCCAATAGAAATCCTTTATGATTTGGAACGATACAAAAATTCAAAATACGCTTTTTAAGCATCCATTCAGAATCAATGTACTGTGCTGTAAGAGACATTAATTAACTTTCTGAATAGAAGTCCAAGTATCAGTTGTAAGGGAAACCCTTTGTCGATGAAAATGAAAGACATCTCTCAATTTCAGTTTTTCATCCAAATACAACTTATATATTGTCTCTAACGAGAGTCCTACGAGATGGAGACTGAAAGTGAGGACATGCTACAATACAAAAATGCCTAAAACCATGAGCTAGAAAGGGAACAGATTGACGAAAATACATATAATTAAAATTGGGAAGGCAAAGGGAGCAATTATAAGAAGTAATCAGATCTAACAAAAGTAAAGAAACTTAAGAACTTAAACATTTTGTTCAAGACAAGTTAGTTAACAATGAATGTCAGATTGTCCTTCAAGTCTAAATAAATTAAGGTTCTATCTGAGTTATTTGCCACATATGGTTTTCACAACAAGAATCCATCCAACAACAAAAAATCTCGGTTAAGCATAAAACAAAAGGCTTGCAAATTTTATGGCGTATGGGTCTCATAACAGTTTAGTGTAAAAAAAAAACAAAAGGTAAAATTTTATAGCAGCTACTACTACCCAAAGGCTGTCCAACAGAAATTTAATCAACAAATACCTCTCGTGGTCAATTTGAATCAATCGGAACACAGATAAAAAATAATAATAATACCTCCATAAAAAGAAACAAATCTTCACTAGCCAATGTGTCTCCAGTGAAGACGGCAGGATCCTCTTCTTCTTTACCCGTGAGGTAGTAACTAATATGACCTTTTGTATGATTGATGAACGATTGAAGAAACACAATTACAAAGTCGGACAAAGGCCATAAAATAGTAATATAGTAAGCCAATAATGATATATAATCACCACAACAAACTAATATAAATTACATATCTTAAAATTAGAAAGGGATTACTGAAACAATCCGACTAACCTGATGATGAAATCAAAGAGGAAAAATTTGGGGGAAACCATCCACTGCAACACTGGTAATAAACACTTCCAAGAGATATAAAATATCGATTAAGCGTAGATCTGTTGCTGGTGTTGAAGAAGAATTTGAAATTAAATTTGGTTGCATTGAAGAGTCTGGAGAGAAATTAGGAGCGAGAGGCGACTGGAGTGATGGAGTCTGGCGATTTAGGTATTGTTTTTCAATTTAACATTGTTTTCCCTTTCTTTCTTTTTTTTTTTTTAAAAAAAAATTTAGTGTAGTCGGGTCGGGTCGGTTTAGATCGGGTTTAGGGTGTTAATCCTTAACCCGACCCAACCCGACTACCCAACCCAATAACTGAAACCCACCCAAAAAAGCAAAAAACCAACCCAAACCGATCGGTTTGGGTCGGCCGATTGCTAGGGTTGGTTTGGGTTTTGCCCACTCCTACCTCCCTCCCAACAAAAATTCCTTCATTAACGCCTCTCTTCTCTCAATCTCTTTCAATCCCACCATTTCCACCGCCACCTCACTCCCACTTCTTCCTTCCACGACCTCTTTCTCAAAGCTGCCACCGCTAGCTCATACTTGTCCTTCTCCTCCTCCACCGATTAGGAGCCTATTGCCGTTGTCGCCTCCGCCACCAAGAAGGCCGTCGCAGTCTTCAATGGCACCCCTCCTTGTGATTTGACATGATCATAATGAAGGTTTTTTTAGATCTCATCTTGCTTTTTCTTTGTCATATCGAATTATAATTTCATGTTAAAATGTGTCTAGGTTGGGGTTTTCAATTAAGCTCCATTGGTTATATAAGAAATTTGCAGTGTGTTATGGAACTTGTTTTTTTATTATTAATTAATTTTCTGGTCAACTCTTGGAATTATACTGAGGTTTTCTTTTAATGCTTGGGAAGTGAATGGTAACCGACTTAAGTTTAGTACACGAGTAGTTGACAATTTATAGTTGTCGTAGAATTGAAGTTCAACTTAACATTTTGATATATTGTGACATTAATTTAAGTATTGCATTCTCGATTTTCTAAGGACTGTAAGACAGATTGTTGTTTATTATACTTGATTTTTTATTTAATTAATGATATTAATTTTGACTCTTATGTATGGAGAAAATGCTGGTTTGTTTATGGTTTTCCCTAAATTATGTACTTGAACTATATTGGCAGCCAACGATGCTGGTAGCTTCAACGACAGTGTGGCAGAGCAGCAGCTTTGTGTCCTTGTATTCAACTTCTCTGGATGTTTTACTTATGTGATCTTTGTCAAGATTGCTTTATACATGAAGAGGGATAGTAGACTTTAATTGTGAGCTTGAGTAGTCAGTGCCATGGTGTCTAATTACATTTTTTTGGTTAGTGTGCATGTTTGGGGAGAGCTTAAAAGCTCCTTAAAAAATGGCTGATCCAAAACCTAAGGAAATAAGTCATCCTCCAATGGACCAACTTCAAGGCTTAGAGTATTGCATTGATTCTAATCCTTCTTGGGCTATGTTCATTTTCTGATTAATAGTATAATTTTTTTCTTTTTTTGGGTTTATGAGTCTCCAAATGGGATTTGCTAAGTTTTTGGATGTGAAAACAAGGGAGGCAATGGCACTATGATTTCAACACTATGTTTTGGCACTAGGGATAGCTGCAATGATTCCTTCTTTTCTTGTTCCTTTGATGGGTGGAACTGATGTCAGTTAATTATATTTTCTTGTACTTATGTAATTTTATTCTAAAAGATTGTAGATTAAGAAAAAAATGACTTGTTTAGTTATTCTTAATTCTTATTTAAAGTCATTTACATTCTTAAAATATGCATCTTTGATCAATAGATTTACTCAAGCAGTGTAAATTTCAATGTTAAGAAGTTAATGGTGTTGATTAATTCTCACACTCTCCTTTTGGGGTTTGTATTATGGTTGCAATCAAGGTGATAAAAGTGGGGGTAGTGCAGACTTTGTTGTTTGTTGAAGGAATGTTTACATTGTTACAAACGCTATTTGGAACAAGATTGCCAACAGTTATTGGAGGTACATGGGCATTCATGGTGCCTATAATTTCAATATTTCATGATTCATCCTTGGAAAGAATCCATGACCCTCATGTCGTAAGTGTTGCATTATCGTGTACATTTTTAGTTCAATCTTTTTGAGGTAGAAAAAGTTGATGTCATACAATCCTAGAATGATTCTCTTGTTGTTCTAATGAACTCTTGACATTCATTGACTATTAAGTTGGAATGGTACATTTTCCATTTATGCATTCTACAACATTAAAATTGACAAGAGCTTATAAGGGTACTTGTTAAGGTGGAAATCACTTTAAGAAGGGTAAAAATCATTCTTGGGTTATGTTGAGAATATAGCAACATATCCCACAAGAGCTTAGAATATTTAAATATAAAATTATGATTAGCAATTATGTTTCTTCACACTTGTTTATTATCTAATACTAGAAACACTGATGATGTATTGTTTCCAACTTATGCAATATATAATTCCTTTTTTCTGTAGAACATGTGTTACTTTACAGTTTATGCTTTTGCAGTAAAGTTAATTGAATTTCTGATTTGATTAATTCCATTGTTCCTGGGCAGATTCTATAAGAACACTAGAAGTTAGCAATAGGCTTATGAACCTTAGAAGCTTTATTTCAATAGATTTGTAACCCATGTGATTTGGTATGTTGGCTATGTTAAGGTTCCCTTTTAAATTATGTTGTCAAGAAACAAGCTGAACTTCAAGCACAAGCAAGAGAGATGGAATTAAAGGAAGCCAAAGATAGAGCACTTGATCCAGTGCTTCGGAAGGTAAAAGAGAGACTAAACAAGTTGGAAGAAACTGTAAAAGACCTTTTCTTTCATTTTTTTTTTTTTTTTTTTTTGGAAATGTATTGAATATTTAGACGCTTCAAACTTTTGGATCTAAATTTTGTATGAATACTGTTACATTTTGGAGTACAATTAATAATGATTATTTAGTTATTTGATATTGTCATCTTTTATCTTATTTTGTAGTTGATTTGTGCAAATTACTGTACTAAGAAAAAAAATTGTAAAATGACATATGACAACGGTCAAAAAATGTTGCAAAAAATAAAGATATAAACATAAACAATAGACAAAAAAATTGCAAAAAGGCTATTAGTAATGTTCAAAAAATGTTGCGAAAAAGTTATTAGCAACGTTCAAAAAAACGTTGCAAGAAAGTTATTAACAACGTTCAAAATGTGTTGCAAAAAGGTTATGGTAACACTCAAAAACGTTGCAAAAAAGTTATTCGCAACGTTCAAAAAACACTGCAAAAGGTTTATGGCAATACTAAAAAAATATTGTCATATCCTTCTACTCTCCGACAACGTCGAGGTTTGCAACATACTAAAACACGTTGCAAAAGACTGTTTTTGTTTTAGTAATGTTAACTCAATTTTAATATTACAATGGTAATGGTATGGTTTATTACATCAAGTCCCCAACCTTTTCACTTTGTATCAAATTTGTTACACTCATTTTATTTTTTTTATTTCGGCCAAGCTTTTATTAATTAGCACAAGTAGTCTCCACTCATAAAATCCGTCAAAAAACTCTATTAAACTGGTGTAAAAATAAATTTTTGCCCTATACCTTTAAATACTAAAAAAGAGAATCTATAAAAGACAAAAAAAAAAAAAAAAAAAAAAGGAAGTATTATTTTTCTTAGTTACCCATCTCATACCCAAATGTGCCATCATACCATTTGTATTGGCATTGATGAGATCATCAAAACCCAAAATCAGCGTCACATATAAATAGGGGTCCATCCACCACCACTACTAGTCGTTGTCATGAGCTCTCTTCCACAACTAGTCACCGTTATGCCTCCATCGTGTGTATAGTCCTAGTAGATGCCACGTGGAGGTCAATTCCACATAAGAGCCACGTGAAGACTAGGCTTACATAGACAAGTCGAGTATGACGAACCTCGTGGGCAAAGCCCCAGTCTAAGTGATATGATCGATGTTCATGATGAACCAACCTATGCAATGTAAAAGAAGTCTAAGGCTACATAAATCAAACACTTGACAAAATGGGGTGTTGTTTCCAATAGGTTTTAAGGCTTGGGCCAAAGCCTAGATCTGGACCTGATTGAACTGATCCTTTCATTGGGAAGGGGTCTCTCGATCTTAACATTAAAAAATGAGATGATTCTAAACCCATGATGCCTCAAAGCGTAAATCAAGGTTAAGTTCCTAAGCCTAACCATTAGGAGAGCCTCATTAGTGTTGGGATAGAAGCACATAAGCAATTTGACAAGAAGTGGGAAATGAGTCGAAGATACTTTGCTACGCAAGATCTAGTAGCAAACATTAAATATCAGGACAACTTCCAAATGTCTGTCAAGCCATTAATCATAAGGGTCACACATCATATCAACCAATAAGGAAAGACGAATTACTAGATAAGACAAGTTATAATGAAGTAGGTAGGTGCCTCTTGGTAGTTGTTATTAAGGGAAAGAATATAGGGGGCTTAGGTGGTAGTTACAACCACCAAACTACTAGTGTCGGATAAATGATTTGGCGGATTGGTAACTAGACTCAAAAGACCCGACCAGGAGTTGGAGATGTTAAGATTTGGGGTTCCATGTTGGCAGTTTAATCTTATTAAAAGGAGTAGCTCAAATTCTTATAAGGCTGTCTATATTTATCTTTATTTGATGTGAGATTTTATCCCCTTAACATGTCCCCACAAGAAGATGGTTCGTTTGAGCACACTAATGTTGAAATCTGTGTGCTCATCTTTTTGAGTCTTAGTTGGATCGAATTGCTCATTGGAGGTTGATGGACTCTGATACCATGCTAAGACTTAGGATTCCATCTTAACAGGTAAATCTTCTTAAGAGGAGTAGACCAAATCCTTATAAATTGGTCTATGGTTGCATCTTTATTTGATGTGAAATTTTATCAGAGATGTCCTATTTGCTCCTCGAACTCTATAAATAGTAAATACCCATAAGCTCTCAGCCAAGGACATGTAAATCTAATTCCTATCAAATAATTTATGTACTTGGCTTTATCTTAGAGTGAATACGATCATTGCACTCCCTTTTGGAGTAATTATCTTGCATATTTACGTGTGTTTTAAGTTGCATGTTTAGAAAGGTGACCATGTTCTCTTGACTTTGAGATTGCGTAGACTGTTAACTCAATAGATAGATGCTGTCTATGAAAACCACACAAAACCTCATGAAAACGTGCAAGTAAAAAATCTACCTGATTGTGATATTTTTCAAGCTATTCAAAAAGGTAATCCAAATTTGTAGAAGAAACACTGACATATTGTTGTACGTGTATTTTTCAAGAATATTGATGTAAGCTCTTCAATTATCAAAGATACATTTTATCATTCCACTGTGAGGTTTGGTTTGTGGCAATGGTGGGATGCTAAAGGAGGGTGGACACAATGGTAGTTGTCATTGGTGGTGTTGATTTTGGATGGTGACCATGGAAGGTGGAGACATTAGTGCGATGGCACATTTGGGTTTTGGGGTGTGGGTTCAAGGCCTTGATCACTAATGATGAGGAAAGAGTCTTAATTTTAAATTTTTTATTTACCTTATTTTCTTATTTTTTTTCCTCTTTTTTTGTTTATTTAAAATTAAAGGGAAGGGTTGTCTTTTTACAATTTTGTACAAATGAATTTGTAAGTGTCAACAAGGACGTTTCCCTAATTAGTAAAAAAGATTGGGGCATGAAAGATGGTGGCGGTGCAATTGTTGGTAAAAATAGTGGCAATTGTTGGTAGAATTGGCGATTTCTTTGTCGTGTCTTAGTTGGATTGATGGTATAATTGGCGATTTCTTTGTGGTGTCTTAGTCTAAGGCAAATTATACTTCGACCATCGGGGTCCAAGTTTCTATATGAAAATATTTTTGGAAGAAAACCTTGAAAGTGAAGCAAGATACATAATAAAATATAATATTTTAAATTGAATTTAAGTTGTGCCTTCCTTCCCGATACATATACTATTTTATAACAATGACTTCTAAACTTTTTGAAATGAGTTATACAATTACTAAACATCAACTAATTGGACGAAGAATGAACATACTTCCATGTGTAAGTGTTATGCTCCAAGTCCAATCAACTTTGGACATAAACACTTAATATATATAATCGAAGCATATTTATGGTAAGATCTGTTATTTAATTGAATTAATATTCTAATAAATTAAATAATAGAATCCATATATTCAAGTATTAGTGATTTGTTAATCAGAATAAGTTGTGATTGTGAGAAATAAATACATATGACTGAATCTTAAATCGTATGTGGTCGTATGTAATAACGAGATACGTATATCGTTATTACGGATACACCATCACGTGTGGCATTTCTTACTTGTGTAGTAAGTAGTTGATCTCACAAGTTAAAGTGTGGTGATACTTAAATGAACACGTTGATATTTTGTTATAGAATAAAACATAGGAGACCTCCTGGGAGATTCCATATGGATAACTATCTGAGTGTCGTGGTTAATCTCTAATGTTCAGTAGTGGAACCATCCTTTGACAGGAGGTCCTCATAGTGCCTTATATGAGATAGTCATACTTTGGTGATATTGGATGTTGCTTTGCCAAGGGTCGCTAATACAACATCGTTCGAGTATGTTAAGACTTATGTAAATGTTGTAAATGATCAATAGATGATTCATTACTCTTAGATAGTAAGAGATTATGATCTACATTTCATTTAGTTAAGTTTATAATGAAATCATTGCCCAAGGTGTACTAATAAGTCGAAAAGGAGCTTTCGACTTATATTGAATTAATAGTGAGATGAAAGATATGATCGATAATTGAGATTGACACATATTCATATCTCGTAATTTATCGGATCATATTGACAAAATGATTATATTTTCATAGTAAACAAACTAATTTGATTTTGTCATATCACGTGACATTTTTCGTTACATGAATTAACCGACACATTGCTAGATGTCAATTTGAGACCACGAATGTGAATTGTTGATAAATTAAAATAGATATTTTAATTTATTGATTTGATTATATCAAAATACTAATTCACGTCGTTAGGTATCGTGATCCGGAATCTAATGATTCACACACAAAAGGAGAACCAGAAGAATGAGATTCACCAATTAATTAATTAACAAGTGTTGGACAATTAATTAATTGAGTTGCTTGTTAATGACCAGAGCTAATTAATTAGATTAACTAATTCAAGGACCGAATTTAATTAATTTGATTAATTAAATTTTGGATCGGGTTAAGTTTAAAAGACGTGTCAAGCCCACTTGAGCTTATATTAATAAGTAATTAGGGTTTCAAAAAAAATTGAACAAAACATAATTTATATTCTTGCTAGCACAAGAAAAGAGAAACTATAATTCTCTCATTCTTGTTCCTTGTGTGGATTTTTATTGGAGGTTGGACAATTTGACAGTTGTGGATTGTAAATCGTGATTATTCATGTTCCGAGATCAGTAAAACAGTTTGCATAATTCATCAAATGTATTATTCTAAATATAGTTTCTATCTAAACACAAAGCGAATCCGTGGTGGGGATTGAAAAATTATATATTTTCCGGTGTACATGTTAAGTAAATTTCCAGTACTGGTATCAGAGCATACTTTGTGTTTGTGAGAAACTGTTTTGTATTTTTGAACAATCAAAAGCTGATTGTTTAATTTTTCTTGAATCTAGCAATTCAAAATTATATTTTTCATCTTTGGAAAATCTTTTTTTTAAAGAAGATAAATTTTTGGATCGAAAATCGGAACAGTAGATAGTAGTCGACGATGAAAGTCGTCGACAAGGGTGACAATGTGCTCACGTAGAGGCACGATGTTGGAAAATTGGCCATAAGCAGCTACGATAGTCGCGACTGCTACAGCAGCGCTCGTCGCTGCAACACCGTCGCTGCGTGTTGCAGCGGTGAGTGCCGCTGTTGGAAGTACAACTGCGCGAAGTGCAGCTAATATTCTACAGCTTTGCGCATCTAGGCAGTAGGAGGCCGCCGCTGTTTTGATGTCGATGAGCCCCTGTCGTGGTTAGTAGAGTCGGCGTTGGCGAAAAAGAAGAAAAATCTATAGGGTTTTAGTTACGGGTGGAAGGATTGGAGGCGGGGGCCTCTTATGCAATTTTACAAATGGCAGGCCTTCGTATGCAATTTTGATATGAAGGGTGAGTTTGTAAATTTTAAAAAAAAAAGGGCTTGTCGTGTAATTAATATAATTAAAGGGCATGTTAGTAATTTTAAACTAGGGGTCTTATTGCAAATTTCAAAATGGTTTTGAACTTAAATTTAAAAGTGGCAACGGTGCAGGTATGGGTCGGGGCGGGGCATTCTTCCCCAACCCCAACCCCGCCCCGCCTGATAATTTTTCACCTCATACTCGCCGCCCCTATATCCGTTTAAGTTGGGTCGATTGGGGGCGGGTCGGGGATGGTGCGGGGCGAGTTAAGGTCTTTGCCCCGTTTATCGCCCCATTTACCTTTTCTTCATTATTTTTTAATAAAAATCTAAATAAAATATTATTCTTATATAAAAATGACATAGCTTTCCATTATTAGAAGTAATTCGTTTTATATAATAAATCATGAATTTTATTTATTCAGAATAAAAGGAAGATATTCCTTCAAAGTTAACATGGTGTTTTTATCAATCATACTTCAACCCTCATCTGCCGAAGTTGAGAAGAGAAGAATTGAATAAATTCTAATTTCTAGTGCTGCATGTGAATGATGAAATTGAAAAAGTTCTCAACCCTCACCGCCTTACGTCGGTCTATATTCTAAAATATGTTAATGGTTTGGCTGCTTTGGGTTATATAACTTATAATGGAAGTTAATGGGTCTTGGGCCTTTGCCCTGCCAACTAGTGACTTGTTTGTATCAATAATTATTTAACTAAAGTTTGTTTGCATTTTATGTTTATCCTTGGATTACTTGGGGCGGGGCCTTCATTACCCATCCCCGACACGGGGCGAATCTTCTCGACCCGTCCCCAACCCAAAACCCGATTAAGCGGGTAATCCCCACTCCGTTTGAGGCGAGGCCCCATGGGTATCGTGTTTAATGGGTTTTTTTGGCCATCCCTAGTTTTGAATTAGATTTTAAAATGGTTTGATCCTAAAATTTAAATTTTGACTCGTTTAATTTTTTTTAAAAAAAATTGACGACTTTCGTTATTTTCGTTGAAATTGGATTTTAACTTTAATGTTAAATTTTGACCCTATATTGAATTTTATTTTATTTATGAGTTTCATCCTAAATTAAAATGTAAATTCAATTTAAATTAGAGTTGGATTGTAATTTAATATTTAATTAAAATTTGATATTAATTAATTAGCCAGCCTAATATATTCTTGAAATTAGAGTTGGGCTCTAATTTTACATTTAATTTATATCTTATTTTAATTAAATTATCTCACCCTAATTTTGAAATTAGAGCTGAACTCTAATTTGGTATTTAATTAAAATTTGATTCTAATTAAATTGTTCCGCCCTATAATTGTAGAAAAAGAGTTGGACTCTAATTTGATATTTAATTGATATTTGGTTTTAATTAAATTATTCCGCTAATTAAATTAATTAATTATTTAATTGTTCTGATCCATTTGTCTAAATTAGTTTAGACGATCTTAATTGCTAGAAACTTGAAATATGTTTGCATATAATATTAGATATTATATAGGAAAACATTTATATGATGAATATTTTATTAGTGTATGATTATGGACTCGACCATATGGTTGAATGATTAGTTTTATTCTTGTTGTTTTATGGGCATGCAAGCTCTTATTTATTTTGGACTTGCAAGTCATTTATAATTTTATGGGTCTGCATGTCCAATTATTTAGGTCTACGTGTCAACTAGTATATGATACATGTTGCAGCTGGACTAATTGGAGAATTATACCAGTGCATAATGCTAGAAGAATCTTCAAACAGTGCTCATGTGCTGAAGATATTGACTACTTTGAGAAGAATAGACTTGGTTATGCAATCTCTGCCGAAGAGTTATTTCTAATTATGAATATAACATGAATAAATTCGAATGCACACTTATTGAGTTGTTAAACATGCTTAAAACTGTTAAACCCAATATCTATATTTGTAGTGGGCAAATCTTAGTCATGGATTCCTCTAGGAAAGTCTAAAGAATGCTTTAGGAAAGCAACCAAAATGGCTAAGACAATTAAAAGCGAATAAGGACAATACCAAATCTAATGACATTTATTATAATTTTGGAATGATAGGTAGTGGAAATGAAACTGCAAGGCTATGTCTACTTTATTAACTTCTTGGGTATTGGATACCATATATGGATCTCATATTTGTATAAATATGTAGAAACTAAACAGAAGTAGATCGCTGCAAAAGGGAGAAGTTGACCTGTATGTTGAAAAATGGGCAAAAGTTGTTGCATTGCCTATATGAGCTACTTCTTGCCTTTGCCTTTAGACATAATATTAGAATTAGAGAAATGTTATTTTGTTCTCACAACCAAGAGCATTAAATAAATTTCATGTTTGGACATGAATTATTTTAATGACAAGGACAATTGTTGTTCATTTTTATCTTGATAAAATCTTAATGATTATGGTAAATTATAATGAGTATTCTATAATGAGTATAGAAGTTGAAAGGCATAAAATGATAATCTGAATAACACTTAAATCTGGCATTGCAGATTTGGTCACATAAATGGGAATGTAATTCCAAACTTACATGGAGATGTATAAATAGGTCAAATGATTTTGAATGCGAAACATGTCTGTTAGCCACATGACCATATCCACTTTTACTTGAAAATGTGAAAGATCTGCACAATTATTATTAGGTCTAATACATAGTGAAATGTGGACCCATATCAATTAATACTTCATGGTTCACAAGAACAAGACCTCGAACAAATCAAACATTAAGCTACCATTTGTTAGCAAACTAACAAGAATTATGTTATACTCTGACACTACTTGCAAGGAATATGGAAAAATATGAAATAGCAATCACGACGCTAGATGAACACAAAAAAAAAAAAAAAATGGTAGATGAATGAATAATTTAGTATAATATGGAGAAAGAATACAATGATATTGTGTTTTCTATATTGTCTAACTTTTTCTCATTGTAAAGAAGAGTCAGTATATAGGAAACATGTCAAAATCCTAATAAAAGAGGAAAACATGGAAATGACATAAAATGTGACAAAATACGAAACAGATCACGGGCCGAAATACAACGATGCTTGAGTGCCAATCGGAGCTAAATGACCAACACCGGCGGTGAGCAAGCAATAAATTCCCTGCTTTGAGAGCGGAAGCTAGCCCGCGAGCGGAAAAATGCTGAAATTAATCCTTGGTCCATATTTTGATTGATTCAAGGTCCACTTCAACTAATCCACCAAAATCCGACTGAATTGGGGCCAAACTTCAGCATTTACTGTGACCCAATATTGTCTTTTAGAAATTATCTAGACGTACAATATGTTGAGAGTGCAAAATATAAGGGCATTTTCACTATGGCTCCCTTGATCTGTGGTATTCCAAGACGATTAAGCAAATTCGGTAATGTTGCAATTTGATGTATGTTTTATCCAAAGAATTGGTTGTTAGACTAGAAATCGAGTATTTTGATAGGAGCTTGGGTTTAAGGGGTTCATTGTCGTTTAATTTTCCAATTAGAGGTTTAGTAAAAATTTAATTTTACCCTCTCCAAACATTATTATAAGATAGTGGTTTTTTAACCTCAAAATAGGGTCTCCATGGTCCTACATTTTGCCACCACCTAAAATTACAAGTTTTGTAGAATATATGCTAGTGGATTATATGCACAAAAGGATATAAAAAATCATGCACTAGCCACATGTCCACACAGATGTCCACACGGGTAAATAAATAGAAAGATAGATAATGGTGAACAGAAGTCCACACAGATGTTCCCTAAACCCTCTAGTCTTCACCATCCACTAGCCACATGTCCACTTTTATGTAATATCCATTTAGTTACACACACCACTTGGGATGGGCATTTAGATTGGTGATGTGATATCATGGGATGTTATTGAGGCTTTTTTTCCCCTTTGTTGAAATATGGACTTGAAAATTGTTCTTTCATTATTTAAATTACGAAAATTTATGTTATGATTACGATAAGGGCCACGAAGTTCAGATTTTTATTCCCATATGTCCGTATGTATGTTATGATTTTACGTATTTAAATATGAGATGAAATTCGTTATTACTCATTTACTGAAATTTATGTCTTATATATATATATATGTTAAAAATTTTATATGTAACTAAAAAGGTGGGTTCGAAGTGATTGGAAGTGGATTGTGCTTGCCTAGGTGAAAAAAGGAAGAATAAATTATGTAGTTAAGGATTTTAATAATGTCATTGTATTTTTCTTAAAACTAATTTAGATCCTCGCATTTTAAGAAAACATTATCCTTTTTTTCCTTTTGTTTATGAAAGTACTCTTTTACGGTACATGTATAATGATTCCAAAAATAAAAATTTCTGTAGACTAATTTTTTTTTAGAAAAACACTGTTCATTGTCTATGAATAGTGACAATCACAAAAATAAGTTTTTATAATTAAAAAAACTTAGATTTAAGTTTTATTACATCACCATCACACGAAGACAATTTCCAAGCTCTAACTCCCTCAAATCAGGTAGAAAGACATGTAATTGCATTATTTATTGTTATTATTATATGATGACGATTATATTTAACCATGTTCACTATGTTTAGAGTGTGCTAGTTTTTGAAAATTTAATCATGTTCATCCACGATTGTGTGAATACATATGTATGAAATTATGTTCAAACAAATTAAAATTATGTTCATTTCCTCACTTATTGTCCGAGTTTTCTTCGCTTGTGTATTAGCAAAAGTGGAAGACTTTATCGAAAATACCTAAACTGTATGAGGAGAGCTTGTGATTTAAGTGGTCTATTTGTGACCCCCTTTCCTCACTTGGAGCCACTTAGTCGAGCATTATTCAGGCCAATAAAACAAAAACAATATTTCAAAACCTACTCCAAATTTAATAAGACTTTCAATCCTTTATTAGAAACTTGTAAGAATATTCGGCTTTAGAATCCTTTATTTTAAGAATCCCTATTTTACGAAACTTCTATTTCTATTTAAAAAAAATAAATTATATACCTATCTTACAAAAAAAAAAAAGATACTTTCAGATATATTTTTTCATATTAAGAAACTTTCAGTTCAGGAAACTTTTAAATTGAGAGACTTCCATCATTTTGAAATCCTAAGTACGAATAGTGACACTGATTAAGCATATTATGGCTTTCGTAGATGGCTAGAGGTTAGAAGAGAGGTGATTAGGAAACAAAATCGATCAAAATTCTTGCACATCCTTAGGTTTTATACAAGAAACCCAAACCATAATATCATAGAACATTTGGATGCTATTAAATCCATATACCAGGGAACTCGACTAAATGGACACTAGTTTAACAGGGATGAGGTATTGTTCCCCCTCCTCAGAACCTTACGGGATATTGGAGAGACCTTGCTAAAATACTGGATCTTATGTATGGCCGACAAATATAAGTCGAACTCCTTATTAGCAGCCTTAGAGAGAGGTGGAAGATCAATATTATGGACTATAGAGTCATTGAAACGCCCGGATCGCCACCACCGCCAACCTTGTATCATGCCTGATGGGAGCAATAATGAGAAATACCGGAGGTGGACAATGAGGGTAACACAATAGAGTACGTGCCTGAAAACCCGAACGAGGAAGAATACCCTTTATAGGACCCATTAAGATTCTATGAATAAAATATGCAAAATTTTCCCCATTTATGCTTTACTTATTGGCGTTGACCCACAGTTTACGTAGCAGTTATAACACAGTTTGCTTAGCAGTTATGATGACCCACAGTTATAAAACCCCGAGGTAGAACAAACAATGGTCAACAACCCCAGCAACCCAACCTAGTGGCATTGACCCACAGTTTGCTTAGCAATTTTCTAGTTATGATGAGTGCGTTCATCCAAATGACATCACCTTAGCAAACACTACCACAATCGTTACCACTTCAATCGCAGGCACTAGCGATGAGAGAAGACAAAAGGAATACTACCTCTATTGTTGTGGAACTTTTCTAGAAACGAGACCCCCCAACCTTCGAATGTAGCATCGACCTATTGGAAGCAAAGGATTGGTTGGTCGAAATAGAAAGGATTGTTGACCTCATTAACCGTCTGAATAGTAGAAAAGTTACTTGTACAACATTCATGCTTAAGAAAGGTGCCATGCGCTGGTGGGACTCAATCTCAAGATCAAGGGCTCATGGACACGTCTGGATATGGAACGAATTCAAGGAACTTTTCCTAAGAAAGTACTACCCCACATGTATTCTTAATCAGAATGAGAGAATTCAGGGCTCAATATCCTTAACTGAGTATGAGAGGAAATTTGAGGAATTATCACATTATGTCCCTAACCTTGTGGAGAAGAAGGCAAGACATTTTGAAGAGGGACAGAGAGATAACCTAAGGCTAGTACTTCAACTGGAAACCTACTATGAAGTGTTAGCAAGGGTGCATTTGACATATTTCAAGCGTGACACATTTGACACATTTGACATAAGTGGGGAGAACAAACAGCATGTACAACCAGAAAAATGCAAGTGGAAGAATTACAAAGTAAAAGGGAAACAGAACTTCGAAAAGAAGTATAAAGGAGACTTGTGGTAAGTGTCAAAAGTGTTAATAATTTTAAGTAATATCCAACTTGCGGTAAGTGTCAAAAGCGTCATGCAGCGTGTCTCATGGGGATTGGTGTATGCTTCAATTGTTGTGAAACTGGCCACGTAGAAAAGAGAAGCCCTGAAGGATGGAAGCAACATTAGCAACAGAATCCTAGGAGAGGCCAAGCTTGGGTATATGCACTTACGGAGCAAGAAGAGGAGCAGGATCACAACGTCGTATCAAGTAACATCCTTATATCTTGAACCCCTGCTTATACTTTGATTGATTCTGGCTCCACTCATTCTTTTGTATCTCCAAAGTTCGTGAGCAAAATCAATACACCTAGTGAACATACAAGTACAACCTTAGAAGTTGCTATGCCCTCAAGAGAAGTGTTAGGTACAGACACTATAGTGAGGCTGTCTAAGGTAGAGACTCATGATAAATCCTTAGAAGTAAAATTATATATCTTGAACATGCAAGAGTTTGACGTAATTTTGGAAATGGACCGACTGTCTAAGGATTCACGTGACTATTCTATGTTTTGAACGAGAAGTGGCTTTTAAATATTCTGGAGAAATGGAATGTCGTCTTTCAGTAACTAAGACAAAAACCCCACTGTATCATTTCTGCATTTAAGGCTAAAATATCTTGAAATCAGAAGGTTGTAATGGATTCTTGATGACAATAGTAGCTAAGGAAGATGAAAAACTGAAAGTGAGTAATGTTAAAGTGGTAAGAGAGTTCCCGAAGGTATTTGCTAATGATTTGAATGAAATGCCACCGGAACAAGAAGTGGACGCGCCCATTTCTAATGATCCTTATAGAATGGCACCAAAGCAGTTGTGGGAACTCAATGCCCAAATAGAGGAATTATTGAGAAAATGATTCATTCGACCCAGCGTTTCACCATGGGGAGCACTAGTGTTGTTTATAAAGAATAAGGACAGGACAATCAGGATATATATCAACTATCAAGAATTGAATACTCGTTATTAAAAATAAGTATTCGCAACCTAGAATCAAAGACTTGTTTGATCAACTATGAGGGACTAGGGTATTTTCAAAAATCGACTTGAGGTCGGGATATCACCAGTTGTGGATCAAATATAGTGATGTCTCAAAGATGACCTTTAGAACTCAGTATAATCACTTAACAAATGCTCATGGAGTCATCAAAAGGGGGGTGATCAATCCTTTGAGTTTACTAAAGCTGAAATTAACGCAGAGAAGATGAAAGATTTCACCATAGCCGAAGATAAGGCACTTTATTATCAAGGACGCGTGTGTGTACCAGATTTCGAGGAATCGAAAACTGAAATCTCGGAGGAAGCCCACTCTACTCATTATATATATCCAGGATACATAAAGATGTATTATGACATAAGAGTAGTGTTTTGGTGGAAAAATATGAAAGAAGATATAGCTAAATATGTGGAGAAGTGCTTGATATGTCAATGGTGAAAGTCGAACATCAGCGACCATCAAGATTGTTGCAGTCGTTCGAAATTCCAGAATGGAAATGGGAACATGTGATGATGGACTTTGTTGTAAGTTTTTCGAAGTCAATAAAAGACATGAGGCTATTTGGTTGATTGTCGATCGTTTAACCACCAAGTCGCCCCATTTCTTACCTGTTTACATGATATTTTCTGACCAATTTCCTCGGTTATATATATTCAGGAAGTAATAAGGCTGCATGGTGTCCAAGTTTCAATTGTATCCGATAGGGTCCCAAGGTTCACATCGAACTTTTGGAAGAGTTTACATTGGGCTATGGGAACTAAATTGAACTTTAGTACAACTTTCCACCCTCGGACGAACAGATTGAACGGACAATTCAAACATTAGAGGATATGCTGCGATTGTGTGTCCTAGAGTTTGGTGGGCATTGGGAAAATCATATACCTTTGATTGAATTTGCATACAATAATAGCTACAATGCCTACATTGGCATGGTACCCTATGAGACTTTGTATGGGAGGAAATCTAGATCGCCTAGTCATTAGGATGAGGTTGGCGAATATAAGATCTTAAGCATAGAAATTGTAAAGTGGACAGTACGAGCAATTGAAAACATTAGATTTAGCACGAAAAAATGTCAAAGATAGAAAAAAAAAATATGCAGATAAAAGGAGAAAGAACATGAAATATGAGATAAGGTACACTTAAAGGTTACACCCATGAAGGGTGTACTACGATTTGGTAAAAGGGGTAAGCTCAGATCAAGATACATTGGTCCTTGCGAAATTTTAAAGCAGATTGAAAATGTTGCATATTAATTAGCGTTGCCACTACACGATGTCTTTCATATATCAATGCTCAGAAAGTATGTCCATGGCCCAACTCATGTGGTGAGACAACAACCATTAAATATTCAGCTGAACCTAAGATCCGGAAACAATTTAGGTAGCCGTTAAAATTGAATTTAGCAGCTAGAAGTTTTTTTTTTTAATTTGGAGACCTAATTAAATGTTGACCAACAGTTTAGGATCATAGAGCAATTTCTTTTACACGTGTGAAGATTATTTCTTGGCTAAATCTTAGTAATGTAATTGCATGATTGATTTAAATATTGTGTCAATTAACCTATTAATTGATTAATTATTGTAATTTGAGAAACTTTCATTTATTAAAATTAGAAACATTATTTATGCTTGTGTAATTGGCTATCTCATATTTTTATATGGTATGCTAAAATATTTATTTTGACATAATTTAAATCAAACGTTTAATTATGTGGCAATAACTTATTAGTAGCAATTATATATTTATTAATATAGTTAATTGGGCAAAAAGATGAGTGATTAATTACACTCTATATGGAAAAAAACATGTGGCATTAATAAGGAATGAATATTTGTACCAAAAATAGGTAATATGGTCAAACCTTAGAGACTCGTATTTCTACATACACTTTCACATTATAAAGTTTAGTAACTGATCTCATGAAGCTGAAGTGTGGTGACACTTGAATGAATACGTGGATGTTTTGTTATAGAACAAAATATTGGAAACTCATTGGGAGATTCCACATGGATAATTATTTGAGTGCCGGTGGTTAATCTCTAACGCTCGGTAGTTGAATTGGTCCTTTGATTTGAGGTCATCATAGTGTCTTATATGAAGACAGTTATGCTCTGCTGATGTTGGATGTTGCTCTGCCAAGGGTCGCTAATATGGCATCGTTCGGGTATGCCAAGAATCATATAAAGGTTGTGAATGATCAATAGATGATTTTTCACTCTTAGATAGCAAGATATTATGATCTACATTTTATCCAATTAAGTCGATAATGAAATCAACGCCAAGGTGGAACTCATAAGTCGGAAAGAAGTTTTCGACTTACATTGACTTTAACAGTATGATAAAAGATATGATCGATTATTGAGATACACATATCCATATATCGTAATTGATCGGATCATATTGACGAAATGATTAATTTATGATAAACGAACAAGTTTTTGGTTTTCTCATGACATTTTCTGTCACATGTATTGTTCTGACACATTGTTAGATGTCAATCTGGGACGACGAATATGAATTAGTGATAAATTAAAAGGGGTGTGTTAATTTATCAATTTTGATTAAATCAAAATAAATTATCAAGTCGTTAGGTATCGTGATTGGGAACCTAATGGGTCACACACAAAACAAAACCAGAAGAATGAAATTTACCAATTAATTAATTGACAGATGTTGGATAATTAATTAATTGAGTTACTTATTAAAAAACCCGAATTAATTAATTCATGGACCATATTTAATTAATTTGATTATTTAAATATTTGACCGGGTTAAATTTAAGAGACGGGCCAAGCCTTTTTGGACTTATATTAACATGTTGGTAGGGTTTGAAAAACTATAAGAGAAATAATTCATTATTCTTGCTAGCACAAGAAAAGAAAACTCTAGTCGTCATTCTTGTTCTCTCTATAGATCACCATTGGAAGTTGGACATTTGGACAACTTGGATTGCAGATCGTGATCATTCGAGTTTGAAAATTAGTAAATGAGTTTGCAGAATTCATCAAAAGTATAATTTCGATCACAGTTTCTCTCTAAACACAAAATAGATCCTTGGTGTGAATTGAAAATATTTTACTTTCCGCTGTACATGATTAAGTAAATTCCCAATAGAACCTTGGTATGATGGAAATGCCACAATGAATTATGGAGGGGATTGATTGATAATTTGTTAGGAGAACGCCATGGAAAACTCTAATAAGTTTAGAAGTTCTAAAAAGAACCAAAGAGAATTTACTCTCACAAATTTTTGAATGAAATCTGAGTTCTTATTAATCAAGCTAATAGCTATTTAAATACAAAGAGGTTCACAAATTTGACAACTAGAAAATCCTAAATATGCTGCCATGAATTCGCATTAACCTACCCTAATCAATGCTAGAAATTGATTCCTAATGGGTCTCCTTAAAATCACGCCTATTCCACCATCCAATAAGGAAAGTATCTAAATTGGCATGCAGGCTAAGCAACTCAGCAAATATAATCAATAACAAATAAGAAAGATAATTTAGCTATATGAAGATTGTTTTTTTTTTTTTTTTAATGGCAGCCAACCAAAATCGTGTAAGTCACCAATTTAGGAAACTAAACTAAAATTCACACAATCTTGAGTTGTTCTTCTTGAGGAACTTTATTGCCTGATTATTCCAAAACTTGAATCATGGAAATCCATCCTTATGGGGGACGTGGAGCACCTTCCTTGGGCATCCAAGAATTCCACTCAATCCAAATGTTTTGAATC
The DNA here is from genome assembly GCA_019097785.1 of Fraxinus excelsior. Taxonomy (NCBI): domain Eukaryota; kingdom Viridiplantae; phylum Streptophyta; class Magnoliopsida; order Lamiales; family Oleaceae; genus Fraxinus; species Fraxinus excelsior. The sequence goes on along the minus strand of CM032636.1, from coordinate 10,369,422 downwards.
AGCCTATTGAGAGTTTTCTTGAACCTTTTAGCTCGAGCTCTTGTAATCAGACCAATTGGAACTTGAATAGGATCTGTATTCCCTCGTGGAGTATGAGCGTAAATTTGAGGAATTATCAAGGTTTGCTCCACATCTAGTGGATACGGAGGAAAAGCGAGCTAGAAGGTTTGAACGTGGGCTTCAACCTTATATTCGTGATATAGTGTCAGTTCTCGAGCTGAACACTTATCGAGAGGTCTTAAAGCGAGCACAGACTATTTCTTATCAAAGAACTCAAAATGTTGGGAATTCTCATCAAGTTCAAAATTTCTCCGGTAAGAGGAAGTGGAACTTTGATGGACAGAATAACGGTAAAGGGAAAATGAACAATGCAGCAAAGAGAGGAAAGACAGAGATAGTAGGAGTTGGTGGTGATAAACGTTGTCCTAAGTGCGATAGACCCCACAAAGGAGAATGCTTACTGGGGGAAAATGTTTGTTTCAAATGTGGAAAATCAGGACATTTTGCTAAAGAATGCCCTCAGAATCAGACACAGAAGGCTGGAGATGACAAGAAAGGAAAGGCAAGGGTTTTCTCCTTATCCAGGCAAGAAGCAGAGCGAGACCCTAATGTCCTAGCAGGTATCGTCTATGTTTCTAATATGCCTGCATTTGTACTTATAGATTCTGGAGCTACACATTCGTTCATCTCTTCTTCGTTTGTTGCAAAGTCTAAAGTAGAATGTGAATTCCTTCCGTATACTTTAGAAATCTCTCTTCCATCTGGAAAGATACTTGTTGCTACCCAAATATCTAAAGACCTTAAGATGGAAATTGATGGTAGAAGTGTAACGGTAGACTTAATTCTGCTAACGATAAAAGACTTTGACATTATTCTGGGTATGGACTGGTTGTCTAAAAACTATGCCACTATTCATTGTACCGAGGGAGTGGTGATTTTTCAAAGACCGGGCGAGGAAGAGTTCCGATTTATGGGGACTGGGACAAATACGTTGCCTTGTATAGTGTCAACAACTCAGGTCGAAAGGACGGCGAGAAAGGAATTATGTCAAGGATTTCCAGTATTGATGTCCAACATTAAACAAGATAAGTTGTCAGTTGAGGATGTTCGAATAGTCCAACACTATAAAGATGTTTTTCCAGAAGATCTTCTAGGCTTACCACCAAACAGGCAAGTAGAGTTTACCATCGACTTAGTACCAGGAGCAACACCTATTTCAAAGGCTCCATATCGTATGGCACCGTTGGAGCTGCAAGAGTTGAAGGTACAGTTGGAGGAGCTCCTTGATAAGGGTTTTATTAGACCAAGTGTATCACCTTGGGGTGCACCTGTGCTATTTGTGAAAAAGAAGGATGGAACAATGAGGTTGTGCATTGACTATCGATAATTAAATCGCCTCACTATCAAATATAAGTATCCACTTCCGAGAATAGAAGATTTATTTGACCAGCTTAAGAGAGCTACAGTATTTTCAAAGACTGATTTGAGATCAGGATATCATCAATTGAAAATTAAGACGGAGGATATCCCTAAGACGGCTTTTAGAACGCGTTATGGGCATTATGAATTTTTAGTGATGCCTTTTGGAGTAACTAATGCCCCGGCGGTATTCATGGATCTAATGAACATAGTATTCCATGAATACTTAGATCAGTTTGTCATAGTTTTTATTGATGACATCTTAATTTATTCGAAGAGTGATGAAGAACATGAGAAACATCTCATGATTGTCTTGGAAACTCTAAGAAAAGAGAAGCTTTATGCCAAATTCAAGAAATGTGAATTCTGGTTGAATAAGATAGGTTTCCTGGGGCATGTAATCACAACACAAGGGATTGAAGTGGACCCAACTAAAGTAGAAGCGGTGAATAATTGGGTAAGACCAACCAGTGTTGGAGAAATACGTAGTTTCTTGGGATTGGCTGGTTACTATAGAAGATTTATTGAAGGATTTTCTAAAATAGCAGGGCCATTGACCCAATTGACTCGTAAAGGGATAAAATTTCAATGGACAGAGAAATGTGAACAAAGCTTCCAAGAGCTGAAACGAAGATTAGTTACAGCTCCAGTGTTAACAATACCAGATGGACCAGAAGGATTCGTTATTTACAGCGATGCTTCGAACATGGCATAGGGTGTGTTCTGATGCAGAAAGGAAATGTGATAGCTTACGCTTCTAGACAATTGAGGCAATATGAACAAAACTACCCAACCCATGATCTAGAATTGGCTGCGGTAGTTCATGCCCTTAAGATATGGCGTCATTACTTATATGGAAGTAAGTGTGATATTTATACCGATCATAAAAGTTTAAAGTATTTTTTCTCCCAAAAGGAATACACAAGTACTTGCAGTTCATCTAACTTATTGACAAAGACCCCCTTTGTAAACCCACAAATTCAATGGAAAATAGAACAAATCTGTAATACTCCGAAATTTTATGATCATTTAAATTGCTCATTTAATTATTTAGGATAGTAATGTAACTTTTCAAATTTTATTTGGCCAAACTATTAATGACTACCACGTTTCCATGTGTTGGTTATATATATAAGCTAGCATGAGGTGTTATATATATAAGCTAGCATGAGGTGGTTAAATATATAAGCTAGCATGAGGTGGTTAGATATTTAAGTAAGCATGTGGTGTCAACTTGTAGTAAAAAGCTGTCATGAAGTGTTTAATGGATGCATGAAGTGTTTAATTGATTGCATGAGCTGTTTAATGGATGCATGAGCTGCTTAGTTAAATTTAGGAAGGTATCCATGCAACTCACACGTGTAGAGGTAGGCAACAAGGTTGAGTTTGGTAAATAGTCACCCTTTTTACCTTGCTTAGTCATAGGTTTTCTTGCCGTTAAATACCTAAGAAATGCTCCAGCAATTGTCTATGAAATCAGAAAATTACGTGAAACAAAGAGTAATGACCAACGGGAAGAAAAACGTGTAGAAAGGAACTTAGCGCCTAGTATACATTTCGGTCAATTTCTTCAAGCTCTTAGGTAAGATACTTTCTATGTTCAAGTGGTAGGATTTCATGGTAATATTTATGCTTAAGCTATGCATGAGAACCATAATATGAAAGTTGTGGACAAGTCCACCAAGTTAGATAGATATTCATGCCTTAGGACAAGTCCGAAGGGCACCGGCAAGCCGGAATATGCAAGTATGTGTTTGAACGCTTTCTTTTGTATAGTATTAACATGTTAAATCCGAACATGGTATCTTACTGAGTATGCTTTATACTCATAGTATTTTATACAATTTTCAGGTCCTTGATTGTCGAGTTGGTGGAAGTCGGTTAGCATACTTGATGATGGGTTAAGGACAGTTTTTGTAGCAAAACTTCCCTCTTGTATGTTTCGTTCGTAGACTTCCTTCCCTATGGTTTTGTATCATCTAAGCATGTATAAGACATGATGTAATATGGTACTGGAAGTAAATTTTGTAACCATGTCTTTCATGTTATGCTAAGAGACATAAGACTCTTTTTTCTTGAAAATGATAAAAGGCTTCTACTGGACCAGTTTTTAGTGTCAATTAAAAATGCTATTACGAACACTATAAATATCTATTTGAGATTCTAAAAATATTCCTACATTTCTCTTTGAGTTGTCTTTATATGAGCACAAGAATCACTCAATTTGGATTTCTGTACCCTGAGATATAAATTTTTAAGTGTCGAAAGGTCGAATCTGAAGTTCTGTGCAACACCTCACTATTTTTAGTGAAACGTCCCCATCATATTATCTTGAAAACTCTCCATATTCTAACTTGGGAAACTACTTAGAAATATCTTTTAAATGCCACAAATTTCATATAAAACGGAGTTAAGGTGAATTTTATAAAAAATGTTTGAACTAGCTGCCCAAATTTACTGTAACAACACCGAGTTCGTATTTGTAAAGAAAAATTTCAGGGCAGTATGCACTTCTACTGGCCATTAAATTTTACAAAGATATTTTACTATAAATTGAACATAAGTTTTCAGTATGTAATACTTTTATTAAGAGTTTTTATATGTAGCAAAGGCAGAATTATTTTGTATTGTACGTAACACTCGAAGTATATGTTCGGGGTGTTACAAAATCAGACCTAGTATGAACGTGAAGAAAGATTACCAGATTAGAGCCTTAAGGCAACAAAATCCTTAAAACCCCAACCTTGAGACGCCACAATGGTTGATCGCTCCTTTGATAAGTCAAATTTCAAGCATTACTACCAAGAACACCAGAAAAAGGCAAGCAAGAGCTTTCTTCCATAGCTTCAAAAACGTCCCCCTTTCCAAATAACATGACTCCCTGTTTAAAGACAAATCCCTAGCTTAATTGAAGAAGAAAAAAAACGAAATGGGCCTTAAAAAGATGGATTGGGCCTAGTGACTAAAATATAAAAGAGCCCAGAAGACTAAAGTTAAAATCCTAATTGATCAAAACTTGAACAGTCCATAATTAATTAAAAGACTAAGTTAAAAATTCCTAATTAATCCTTGCATTCTTCTTGCTCTTCCAGATTTATCCATTGCACAAAAAGATAATTGACCATCATTGGTGAAACTTTGAAATCTTCAAATTTAGTTCTAGGATCTTCTAGCACCGCCTCTTTGTATTGTACTTCCATGATCAAACCTTGCAAAGCTTCTTTCATCTTCTTTGTCTTTGTCCTAGTCATTGGACCGCTAATTTCTTGCAAAGGATCTTGAGAATATTTGGGAGCATCAACTTGGTCAGCACCTCGATCTCCATCATTCCCCTCCTCTTCAAAAGGATTCGTCCTCGAATCACCTACATCAAACAAAGATAAATCAGCAACATTAAAAGTTGCACTAACAATACCATAATCGCTTGGCAAATCTAGCTTGTAGGCGTTGTCATTGATCTGCTCCAAGACTTGAAAAGGTCCATCTCCTCTAGGCTGCAATTTTGACTTCCGTTGTGTGGGAAAACCTCTCCTTACGCATGTGCACCCAGACCCAATCGCCAGGTTGGAAGACAACCTTCAAACGCCCCTTATTGGCTTGCTTAGCATATTGTTCATTCTTTCTTTCAATGTTGGCCCAAACTCTGGCATGTAACTCCTTCACAAAATTTGCCTTTTTCTTACCATCAAGATTAGCATGCTCATTAGTAGGCAAAGGTAAAATCTCCACATGTGTTAAAGGATTAAAGCCATAAACTATTTCAAAAGGAGAAAATGAAGAAGTAGAATGAACAGTCCTATTATATGCAAACTTAATATGTAGCCCCATTGTTTAGGTTCTTTTGAATGATGGCACGTAACAAAGTAGTGAGTATCCTATTAACTACTTCAGTTTGAGAATGTGCAACAGCAGAAAATAACAGTTTAGTTCATAATTTATTCCATAAAGTGCGCCAAAAATGACTTAAGAACTTAACATCTCTATCACTAACAATTGTCTTAGGCAACCCATGCAATCGAACCACTTCTTTAAAGAACAAATCAGCAATATGTGTTGCATTGTTAGTTTTAGAACATGCAATAAAATGAGCCATTTTACTAAACCTATCAATAACAACAAATATGGTGTCCCTACCACTTTGAGTCCTTGGTAATCCTAAAACAAAATCCATAGATATATCAACCTAAGGTTGAGTAGGCACAGGTAAAGTGGTATACGGTCTAACTTTAGATTTTGCTTGCCTACATGTAATGCACTTATCACAAACGGATTGCACATAATGCTTCATATTAGGCCAATAAAAATGCTCATGTAACATATCCAAAGTCTTTAGAACACCAAAGTGTCCCATCAAACCTCCCCACATGACTTTCCCTAACAAGCAACTCAAGAACAAATATGCACACATAATTTATCTTTCTTAAATAGAAATCCTTCATGCCTATAAAAATCACCAAACGCACACTTATCTATGAATTCCATACTTGGCTGAAATCAAAATCATTAACATACAAATCTTTAAGCAATTCAAAACCAAGTAATTTAGTTTGCAATAAAGTAAGTAATGCGTACCTCCTAGACAATGCATCAGCTACAACATTTTTCTTCCCATATTTGTACTTGATTACATAAGGAAACGTTTCTATGAACGGTTGGCATGTCTTTTATTAAGCTTACCTTGGGTCTTCAAGAACTTCAAGCTCTCATGATCGGAATGAATGATGAATTCCCTCGGCCACAAGTAATGCTGCCATGTTTGAAGAGTTCTCACTAATGAATAGGCCTCTCACCATTCCTATGCCTACTGATCACCAATTGATCCCACCATATACTTGCATAATCTGAAAACTCCACGGTTGCTAGCTTTACTTTCTTCTCCTCGGCGTAATTTTGACAATCAAACACGTGCTCAACTTTTCTTTTCCACTCCAAGTATAGTTCCGAATCATTCTTCCCTTGAAAAGTTGGAATTGTCATCTTTATACTACTACCTATATTATTATCTCCTTTGTAGCCAACTTTCTTGTCCCGTTTATAACTTGATCTGTCTACTTCGGAATCAGCTTCGTCCTCTTCATCTAACTTATGTCTTCTATATGTTCCAGAACCGGAAGAGGACTCCAAATCATCCAATCTCACATTCAATATTTTAAATTGGTCATTAAAGTATTGATGAATTTCATGTCGACCTCTTGTGGTTCTCCTCCTTCCTTACTCATCGCTTCAACTTGTAAAATCAAAAAAAATAAAAGATGTTGTTCCTCACACACTCCCTCACGTGTTTGCACTCAAATTTTATTGTTATCACTCGTGTTTCACACAATTTGACTTTTTCACAACAATCCTCAAGAAGCCACCAGTTTAGATGGTGACCATCTCAACAAAGGTCAGAATTTTTAATGTCATAAATAGAGCAAAACTAGACCAAAATAAGAGGGAACTAATTCAGCAAGAACAAGAAACTCAAGCAAATAAACCCCAATCTGAACTTAAACCAATAAGGAATATGAAACTTGAACCAAGAACAAGAATGGGAAACTATATAGCACTCAACAACCAGCCACGTTTTCTCTCTTTTTTTTTCTTTTCTTTTTCCACCAGTAAGAACACAAGAAGGAATATGGAAATAAACAACCTGTTTTTTCAGCAACCCAAAGCGCTCTGATACCAAATGACAAAGACCCCCTTTGTAAACCCACAAATTCAACGGGAAATAGAACAAATTAGACCTGGTATGAACGTGAAGAAAGATGACCAGATTAGAACCTCAAGGCAACAAAATCCTTAAAACCCCAACCTTGAGACACCACAAAGGTTGATCACTCCTTTGATAAGTCAAATTTCAAGCATTCTAATGACAAAGACCCCCTTTGTAAACCCACAAATTCAATGGAAAATAGAACAAATCAGACCTGGTATGAACGTGAAGAAAGATGACCAGATTAGAACCTTAAGGCAACAAGATCCTTAAAACCCCAACCTTGAGATGCCACAAAGGTTGATCACTTCTTTGATAAGTCAAATTTCAAGCATTCTACCAAGAACACAAGAAAAAGGCATGCAAGAGATTTCTTCCGTAGCTTCAAAAACGTCCCCATTTCCAAATAACATGGTTCCCGGTTTAAAGACGAATCCCTAGCTTAATTGAAGAAGGAAAAAACGAAATAGGCCTTAAAAAGATGGATTGGGCATAGTGGCTAAAACATAAAAGAGCCCAAAATACTAAAGTTAAAATCCTAATTGATCAAAACATGAACATCCCATAATTAATTTAAAGACTAAGTTAAAAATTCCTAATTAATCCTTGCATTCTTCTTGCTCTTCCAGATTTATCCCTTGCACAAAAAGATAATTGACCATCCTTGGTGAAGCTTTGGAATCTTCGAATTTAGTTCTAGGGTCTTCTAGCACCGCCTCTTTGTATTGCACTTCCATGATCAAATCTTGCAAAGCTTCTTTCATCTTCTTTGTATTTGCCCTAGTCATTGGACTGCTAATTCCTTGCAAAGGATCTTGAGAATATTTGGGAGCATCAACTTGGTCAGCACCTCGATCTCCATCACATATCATCTAAACGAGGAATAGGGTTTCGATACTTTACTGTTATATTGTTGATTGCTCGGCAATTAATGCACATTCTCCACGGTTATCCTTTTTAGGAACCAAAATCACCGGAATGGCACACGGACTCATGCTTTTTCTCACGTATACCTTTTCCATAAATCCACTAACCTGCTTTTGTAGTTCCTTTGTCTCTTTAGGATTGCTTTGATAAGCTGGTCGGTTTGGAATGGAAGCACCAGGTACAAAATCGATTTGATGTTCAATTCCTCGAATATGGTGTAAACCATGTGGAATCTCCTCGAGAAAGACATCATCAAACTCCTGAAAAAGAGAAACAATAGAAGGCTAAGATGCGTCGGGCTCATTAGTGTTTAATGCCTATTTGTACAAAAGTACAATCATTGGCTGATTTGAAAACATCACTATTTTACTTACTTTTACATAGAAATTTGTTTTTCTCTCAATGGACGAATCTGCTCTCTTGTTTTCTCTCTTAATTTTCTCGGCCTCTCTTATTTCTTTTTTTTTTTCGGTTTTCACTTGTTTTCTTTTCTCACTCTCTTTCTTTTGATCAACCTCTTTTGGTAACCTCACTTTGTAATACCCTGAGTTTTACGTTACATATTTGGTGATTTATGCATGCTATTTACAATGTCATTTGCATCCATTTGTCCTAATTGCTTTCTTTTAAAACTGTACATTTGATTATTAAGAGCATGAGATTTTTATATGGTGTTAGCCTTCAACTCCTCGACCTAGGTGATGAATTCTACATTGAGCAATGATACAGAAGCTAGGTTAATCTAGATGTGGAAGATTGACTTGTTAAGCAAGTGGAACCTTGAAAGGTCGGAATTAGTATCGATAACGGTTATAGCTTTACATTCAGTTGATCAAGGTCACCATAAACCCTAAGTCGGTAATTGACCTATTTGGGACATGAAGCATGAAGTGACATGATCACAACACAATAATATGGGTTTTATATGACATTAAAAATGTTGAAGTGCAAATTGTTGAAATAGATCGAAAATCGGGTATCAATCGGGTAAGTAATTAAATGAACGGTTGAGGAAGTAATGCTATAAAATATTTTGGAATCCTAGGGCAGGTAAATTGGATTGTAAACACATTAAAATAATCCAAGGATACTCGATTTTTACCTGCAATGATATGTACAAAATCAGATTGTAACCCCAAGAGACCACCTCATGCTTAGTCACCTCCTATTTGTTGATTTATCCTTGTAATGGTAGATTCCTTCACTCTTAAGTATTATCCACGTCTACCACATCTTTAAGACTTCAAATATGTGACATATTATCCATAAATGTCATACAAATAACCCAAGGTGTGATACAAAATTAGAATGTAACTAGAAGGTTACACATCCTACTTAGCATGTGATGATTTGCCACTTTAACATC